>JADLZN010002331.1:0-145343 GCA_018155175.1 Sinocyclocheilus anophthalmus | reverse complement strand
GGGGGGGGGGGGAAGGAAGGGGGAGAGGGCGGGAAAGGGGGGAAGGAGAAAGGAAAAAGAGGGGCGCGTAACTCATTGATCTAATCTGTAAACCAGTGATTCTGTCCTCAAAAAAAAAAAAAATGCTAGGAGGGGATGCTCTTACGATATTAGATGGTGAGTTTCCCTTTTAAACATCTTTAAATGATTTCCCTTTGAGCTAAGTTAAATTATTGACCCTCTGTTCACTCCCCTTGACAAATATGGGGCACACAAGGGGGGGAGCGACAAAGGGGGGGAGGACATAATAAAAGGGGGGCTGGGGAAGGGAAGGAAGAGAACACAAGAAGGGAAAACAGAAAGCCAGAAAAAAGCCAAGCAGGGGAAGAAGAGGGGGCAAGGTAGAAAGCAAGAAAAAAGGGGGGAAAGGGGAGGGGAGATGTGGGGGGGGGGGGGAATTAAAGGAAAAAAAAAGTAAAGGGGGGGGGGGGCAGAACGCGGAGAAGAATGGTAGAGGGAGGGAGAAACGAGAGGGGGAAAGAATGAAAGGGAGAGGGGGGGAGCGAAGAAGGGAGAGAGAACAAAAAAAAAGACAGAGAATAAACCGAAAAGTGAACCACAACCATAAAAAGAGTGTATAAAGGGGGGGGGGGGGGAAAGGGGGGTGAAGGAAAAAGAGAGGGAAAGAGAAAAAACAAGTAGGAGCCAGGGGGGGGACGGGGGAGGGGGGGGAGGGAAGCTGAGGTGGGGAGAAAAGACTGTTTAAGAACCGTGGAAAGGGGGAGGAGGGCGGAGCGGAGGGGGAGGGAAGACTGGCAAAGGAGAGAAAGAGGGAAGAAGGGGGGGAAAAGGGGGCGGGGGGGGGAGGGAAGGGAGAAAGACAAAGAAAGAAGGAGACGAAAGAAAGGGAAGGCGTCCAGTCGAGGAGAAAAAGGAGGGGGGGGGGGCACAAAAATGCGAGCGGAGGTACAACACAACAGAACGGGGAACAAGGGGGGGGGGAAAAAGCGGGGCTAAAGGGAAAGGGACAAGGGGGAAAGCACGGTAAGACAAGAGATGAAAGGCCGGAAATAAAAAACTATAACAGAACATAAAACGAAGTCGAGGAGTTAACAGAAAGAATATAAAGAAAAACAAAGAGAAAAGGCACGGGGAGGCAGAGCGTGGAAGGGGGGGAAAGGGGGGGGGGGGGGGGAGACGGGGGGGGGAGGGAAGCCGGGGAAAGACGGTAAGGAATGTGGGGGGGGGGGGGCGGGGGACAATCCTATCAGGGGGGATAAAGAAGAGTGAGAAAAGAAAGAGCGAGGTGGAAGCAGACAGGGGGAAAAAGGGGAATAGAATAGGGGGAAAAGGAAAGAAACAACAAAAGGGGAGGAGTGGGGGTGTGGGGGGCCGGAGCAAAAAACCAAACGGGGAGAGGGGAAGAGGGGGAGCCGGGGTAAAGGTGGGGTGCGGGAGCGGAACCAACAAACAAGTGGAAATGAAGGAGAAGAAGAGAGGGGGGGGGAAGGGGGGGGGAAGAAAGAAGCAAAAGAGGCAAAGGGGGCCCAAAAGAAAAAAAAAAAAAAAAAAGAAAAAAATGGAAAAGGGAAGGGCACCAGGCATGCAAAAAAGGGGGGGGCGGGGGGGGTAAGGGAGGGGAGAGGGGAAGAATAAGAGGAGAGGAAGGGGAAAAGTGGTTGCTATTTTACTCTTGCGTTTTGCTAACCGAGACTTGTCATTGCACTTATATATTGTTGCTCTTTTGTTAGTTTTGACTGCTTTTATTGTCCGCATTGTAAGTCGCTTTGGATAAAAGTGTCTGCTAAAATGACAAAATGTAAATGTCATGTAAAGATCTGGACTATAGCTGCTGAGAAGATCTACAAGTATACAGCACAAAACAACGATCAGGACTCAGAATGAATGCCTTAATGTATTTTTTATTAATTCATTTATTTATTTTCATCTCTCGTTGATTGTGAAATCATGTTTATGATTGCCTGTGTCTTGGTTTCTGTTTAACTTTCGATTCTTTGTAGCCATTGTAAAGAGAGTGCGGGGTTAGGGAGGAACGGAGGGAGGGTAGGTGGGGATGTTGAATTGATATGTGTTTTCATGTTCTCATATTGTTAACAATAAAAAAAATCTTACTGACCCTCAAATATTTGAACTGTATTAAAAACCTACAATATATAATCTGATAGTTACACAATTAAGAAAACACTTCCCTCTACAAAGCTTCAATGACGTTTTGTTAGCAGACTGTACTGTTGATACTTTTTCTACTTTTTCAAAATGGTAGCCTGAGGCTGATGCTATTTGAGTAGCTTGGAGTTTGGCAAGCTACAGTTTCAAACTCTGTTAATTGCTGAATGTGTTTTTCTGTAGAGTTGCCAGCTTGATGGCTTTAACATTGCTATCTACAACAGCATAAAGAAAAGGCAAGAGTTTGTGATGCTTTATGAAACATTCATCCAACCCTAGTAAAAAAGTTATATATTTAAAATACTTTTATTTCATACGAAGTATAGTTCAAATCTATTAACATATTTACTTAGGTATAGCTGATCTAAAAGGTATAATTAAACTTTATTTGGAGTACTATTTGTGCACAATGCACATTTCTTAATATTAAGCCTAAAATTTGTTTTAATGTCACTATTGATGAGTATTGTATGATCTTTATGTCTTTATGTCTGTCTTTAAATGCAAGATATTTAAAGTGTACCTGAAAGTATAGCCTACTTGCAATAGTTCCACTTTAGCGCAATCAAATATAATTCAGTATCAGTGTTGGTGTACGGGCGGACGAGACTTGCGACTGTGGATCCTCTGCAAGCTTTTATTAAAGGAGACGTGGTAACAGGCAGGGGTCGAACAATTGCAACAGTGTAATATGGCCTGTCAAAAACCAAGGAATGTCCCTAGGGCTACGTCGGTCACCGCTCGGCAGATAGAATCACAGGGGCGAGACTAGAGGGTTAAATCCAGGGAAAACAGGCAAAGATCTGAAACCGCAAAAACAGGCAAGGCAAAACAAGAAAAACACAGAGACTCGGAATGGGGTACAGGCTAAACAATACTCATCAGAGAAATGTGGTTAGAGTGGGTGTAATATAGTGAATGAGGTAATTAGAAACAACTGTGTGCAATGAGTGCAATCAGTGCAGTGTGCAAAACCGTGCAATGAATGATGGGATATATAGTCCGGGGTGATATGCAACAGTGTGAAGTGCGAGAGTCAATGTAATGGACGGGTGACCCTGTGGATAAACGAAGTCTATGTCCGAATTCGTGACGATACCCCCCCCAAGGAGCGGCTTTTAGACGCTCCAAACACTAAACGATCCATGTGGCGGTGGAGCGGAACAGGGGGAGGGACAGAGGGCCAGGTCCAAGGATAGGAGAGACCAGGGACTGAGGCAGAGCCGGCGGAGCTGAGGACCACCACAGCAAAGCAAACGGGACCGAAGATCCCCACGGCGGAGCAGAAGACCACCGGAGCCAGACAGTAGACCACCACGGCGGGGCAGAGAACCACCACGGCGGAGCAGAGGACCACCACGGCGGAGCAGAGGACCACCACGGCGGAGCAGAAGACCAACAGAACCAGACAGTAGACCACAACGGCGGAGCAGAGGACCACCAGAACCAGACAGTAGACCACCACGGCGGGGCAGAGGACCACCAGAACCAGACAGTAGACCACCACGGCGGGGCAGAGGACCACCACGGCGGAGCAGAGGACAACCACGGCGGAGCAGAGGGAACAGGAAACCCCCCCGGTGAACCACACCGATCAGGAGACCATGGCGGAGACTGTAACAACGAGAGAGCAGAGACAGACAACACAGACAGAACATTGGGGTTGATAGACAAGACTGAGCGTTCAGGGGCAGCCTCCCTGGCTGGGTCGGGACAACACAAGTTCACAAACGGCCTCCATAACCGTGACAGGACATGATGAGGATTCCCAGACGGCCTCCATATCCGTGACAGGACACGCAGGAAGTTCGTAAACGGCCTCTATAGCCGTGACAAGGCAGGACGAGGATTCACAGACGGCCTCCTTGGCCGGAACAGAACAGGCAGATAGTTCATTGACGGCCTCCTTGGCCGGAACAGAACAGGCAGAGAGTTCATTGACGGCCTCCTTGGCCGGAACAGGACGAGCAGAGAGTTCATAGATGGCCTCCTTGGCTGGAACAGAACAGACAGAGAGTTCATAGGCGGCCTCCTTGGCCGGAACAGGACGAGCAGAGAGTTCATAGACGGCCTCATTGGCTGGAACAGAACAGACAGAGAGTTCATAGACGGCCTCCTTGGCCGGAACAGGACAGGCAGAGAGTTCATAGACGGCCTCCTTGGCCGGAACAGAACAGGCAGGGAGTTCATAGGTGGCCTCCTTGGCCGGAACAAGACAGATGGAGAGTTCATAGGTGGCCTCCTTGGCCGGAACAGAACAGGCAGAAAGTGCGTTACTGGGTGCCACCACCACACAAAGAACAGAGGCAAGTGTCGCCATCTCGGGAGGTTCTGCAGCCTGTGCCGCCACCTCCTAAGAGACTACAGTGGACACCATGGCCTCTGGGAGCACAGCAGTGGACACCACTACCTCGGGAGGCTCTGCAGCTAGGGCTGGGTATCGAGTTCGATACTTTTTAGGCACCAACCGAATTGCCTCGATACTATCGAGTATCGAAAAACGTCTTGTCGTTCGGTACCAAATTTCGATACCTAGGGGGTTAATCTCATCAGTGTCAGTGAGGTGCAGATCGATCAGTGTTTGACATCCGCAAGTGCGATGCGAAAGCGTACGGAGCAGTCTGCTCGTGGTACTATATCCTAATACACCGATAGGTCTGCACAGTCGGTCCGCGTCACGCACCACACTCAGAGATGTGGCTCACACGTGAGGACTTCGTGTGAATGCGTCCCAGCCCTCTTAGATGTAAGGCTACATTTACACTTGTGCGTTTTTGTTTTAAAATGAAAACTATCCTCGTCATACTGACGTTTCCACTGCTTTTCAAGCCGGCTTTCCACTATCTCCAACAAACAACAGACCGAAAGTTCCTTAATTTCCATGGAGTATTTAGCGTGGGAGCTGTGGAATACTACCTGAGACGAAAGCGCGGGTTATGTGACCATTCATGCCATGTAGCATCATGCACCATAAGACCAGGGTTTTAATTGGGCAGGGCGTCTGGGCTGAGCTCGGCCACACTAGACCCCATTGCTTGACATTACTCATTAACCTCTAACAAGTAACAGATTAAACCATCAGTAACCAAAATACTAGGTAAACAACCAAAAATAAGTATTATTCTGATTTTATTACATTTAGATTAAGTGGCGAATAGTGGGTATCTAATGTATATAATGCATCTATTGACAGTATAAGGTTCATAGTTCATAGGCGGCCTCCTTGGCCGGAACAGGACAGACAGAGAGTTCATAGGCGGCCTCCTTGGCCGGAACAGGACGAGCAGAGAGTTCATCCGGCTTTCTTGCTGGAACAGACCAGACAGAGGTTCATAGGCGGCCTCCTTGGCGGAACAGTACAGGCAGAAAGGCATATGCGTTCTCCTGGCGGAACAGGACACGGCAGAGAGTTTCATACGCCGCCTCCTTGCGGAACAGAACAGGCAGAGTGGGGGGTGGGTAGTTCCATAGACGGCCCCTCCTTTGCCGAACAGAACTGCGAAGGCGTTACTGGGTGCCGACCACCCACAAAGAACGAGGGCAAGTGTCCGCCATCTCGGAGGTTTCTGCAGCCTGTGCGCACTCCTAAGAGACTACAGTGTACACCATGGCCTCTGGGAGCACAGCAGTGGACACCACTACCTCGGGAGGCTCTGCAGCGTAAGCCGCTGGAGATGTTGTAGCCAGTGCTGCTGCCTCTAGCAATTCGGCGGTGGAGTACGCGGCCCAGATACACCATAAAGCAACCCCCCATATGGGAAGTGCTGTAGACAGGGGAATGAGTTCATGAACGGAAGGGTTAGAGTGAGTGGGTTTGGGGATACCAGCTGTGCGTGCAGACACCAGTGGTGCATCCCTCACACTGGATACCAGACTGGTATACCGAAGGACTGACCTTGAGAATCTGGTTGTGACAGACAGGACGTGACATGACTCGGGATGATCAGCTGTGATGCAACGTGATTCTGGATGAATAACTGAGGCGTGACGTGACTCTGGACGAACAGCTGAGACATGGAGAGACTCTAGAAGATAAGATGTGACGTAACGAGGCTCTGGCAGCTCAGCTCAGCTGAGACTTGACTGGACTCATGACGACAACTGTGACTTGACGTGACTCATGAAGATCAGCTGTGACTTTACTTGACTCATGAAGATCAACGGTGACTTGACTCATGAAGATCAACGGTGACTTGACTTGACCCATGACGATCAGTTGTGACTTGACTAGACTCATGAATATCAGCTGTGACTTGACTTGACTCTGGATGATCAGCTGTGATGTGATGTGACTCTGGATGAATAGCTGTGACTTGACTTGACTCATGACTATCAACTGTGACCTGACTTGACTCATGAAGATCAACTGTGACCTGACTTTGACTCAGGAAGATTAGCTGTGACTTGACTGAACTCAGGAAGAATAACTGTGACCTGACTAGATGCTGTTGTGTCCGCCATCTTGTAAGTGTGCTCAGCTGTCGCCGCCATTTTGTGAGCGTAATCTAGTGATGCGAGTGGCTAAAACTCTCGGATCTGGTTCGCCAATTATCGTGGACCCTGTTTAAGGCTAACAAATCCTTGCGGTGTCATACCTGTACATGTTCCTCAGAAAAGCTGCTGGGTCCTTGTGGGGCTGAGTATTCTGTAACGGGGCTTACGAGATGTGAGACGTGTGGATCCATTTGCAAGCTTTTATTTCAGAGACGTGGTAAACAGGCGGGGTCAAAACACTGGCAAACAGGTATAAGGTGGGCAAAACACAAGAATAGTCCTAGGGCTAGCGTAGGTCAGCGATCGGCAGACAGAATCACAGGGGCTAGACGAGAGGGAAAAATCCAGGAAAAAAGGCAAAGATCAGAAACCAAGAAAACAAGCAAGGCAAGGCAAGGCAAAACAAGGAAAACACAGAGACTCGGAAAGGGTACAGGCTAAACAATACTCAGCACAGAATGGTGGTTTGAGTGGGTGTTTATATAGGTGATGAGGTGTAAGAAACGCTGTGGTGCAATGAGTGCGATCAGTGCTGTGTGCAATCAGTGCAAATGAATGATGGGATATGTAGTCCGGGTTGCTATGCAACAGTTTGTGTTGTGCGATAGTCAATGTAAAGGAAAGGGTGACCTATGGTGGTGAATAAACGGAAGTCCATGGAACGAATTCGTGACATTGGAAGGTACTTTACTTTGGAATTGTAATGGGTTACAGATTACAAGTTACCCTATTTAAAATGTAATAGTAGTGTAACTTTTTCAATTACTTTATTAAAGTAATGTAGCTGATTATTTTTTGATTACTTTTCTAAATTTCTAATGAATGTTTATTTGCAACTGTTAATCATTTTCAAACATTTACGCCATTGCAGGGTTAACCTTACAGTAGTGCTCAGCACTGTCAGACTTTCAAAATCCTTCCTCACTTCAAATTCAAAAATCTAATTTGAACACATCCACCACAAAATCTTTAGTACCGCCTTTTATTTTGAGATTGTTCTGAAGTTCAATGCAGATTTAAAATGATAAGAAATAGTTAATAGATAAGAAATATTTGCATAACTACAGGAAACACTGCATCTAACAATGGTTTGGAAAAAATAGTTAATTAAAAAATAATAATAAATAAAAGCATATACATCAACTCAAATACGGTTATCTAATAAGCATGTGTCCTATTCTGTGTACTAAACTCCTGAAACATTGGTGTCTTTTTGAAACACTGGTGTCTCTTTGTACATGATATGATGATAGTTTTCTCAAATAAGAAAATGCTCATGAGTGACTCAGAGACTAGGGCTTGGTATCGAGTTCGATACGTTTTAGGCACCGACAGAATTGCCTCGATACCATCGAGTATCGAAAACGTCTCGTCGTTCGGTACCAAATTTCGATACCTAATGGTTACTTTCATCACGTCGTGTGGCGCAGATCGATCATTGTTTGACATCCGCAAGTGTCGATGGCAAGCGTACGGAGCTTCCTGCGCGTGGTAGCTATCTCCTAATACAAACCGATAGGTCTGCACACATTCGGCCGCGTCAACGCACCACACTCAGAGATGTGCTTCACACGTGAGTACTTCGTGGGGGAAAAAAGGGGGGGGGTGAATGCGTCCCAGCCCCCATAGATTTAAGGCTACATTTACACTGGTGCGTTTTTTGTTTTAAAATGAAAACGATCCTCGTCATACCCGCGTTTCAACTCGTTTCAAGCCGGCTTTTGCACTATCTCCGCAATGACAACCGAAAGTCCTTAATTTCAATGGAGAGTATCGTTGGAGCTTTGTAATCTACATTACAGAAGCTCGTGTTATGTGACCATTTCATGCACACTGTATCCTCATGCAACATAAGACCGGGTTTAAATTGGCCAGGCGTCTGGGGCTGAGCCTCGGCCAAGACCCAGTGCTTGACATTAACTCATTAACGCTATACAAGTACCATGATTAAACCATCAGTACCAAAAATATAGTAAACACCAAGCAATATTATTAGATTTTATTACATTTAGAGTACGTGGCGACTAGTGGATATCTAATGTTATCATGCATCTATGACAGTATCAGGTGCGCTGCTTGAGTTGAGGCTCACGCATCCCTCCCGGAGAAATCAAAATGCGCAACCTATAAGAAACTCATGCATGCTGAGGTAAAAATTCAAAATGGAATGTTTTTATATTTAAAATACAGTTAGTTAGGTAACATCACACAATGTTTTCACCATTAAGACTGTTTAATAGTTCAATAAACAGTTCAATAAGAAAGTACAATAATATTAGGTCACTTATATTTTAGGCAGAAACAGCGCATCTCACAGCAGCCAGACGATTCATTGCTGATTGATTCCGTGTTTTGAACGAATCGGTTGAGTCAAAGTTTATTAATTTAATTTCTTGTTTGTATATTAAAAAAAAATATTTAAAATAATCTCAATTATTTAATGCAGTTGTATTTTTCAGTATCAATTGAATTTATAGATCAAATGTAAGAATTTGAAATGAAAGTATTTGTCACGAATTCAGTCCATGGACTTCCGTTTATTTACCACCAGATGTCACCCTTTCCATTACTTTGACTCTCGCACAACTCAAACTGTTTCATAGCACCCCAGACTACATATCCCATCGTTCTTTGCACGATTTGCACACTGCACTGGTTGCACACAGCTGTTTCTAATCACCTCACTCACTATATAACACCACTCAAACCACCATTCTCTGCTGAGTGTTGTTTAGCCTGTACCCCTTTCCGAGGCTCCGTGTTTTCCTTGTTTTGCCTTGCCCGTTTCTCTTCTTTGCTTGTTTCTGCGGTATCTGATCTTTGCCTTTTTTCCTGGATTTCTCCCTCTCGTCTTGCCCCTTTGATTCTGTCAGCTGATCGGTGACCTACGCTAACCCTAGGACTACTCTTGTGTTTTGCCCACCATATACCTATTTGCCATCATCTGACCCCTGCCTGCTTTATGACCACGTCTTCTTTGAATAAAGTTTGCAGATTGGATCCAAACGTCTGCACGTCTCTCGTCAGCCCCGTTACAGTATTTACTGAGATTAGTGGAATAGCTAAATCATTTTTGCACAAACAAAACAAAACCACACCAACACACACCATATACATATATATGTTATGTATATTCTATATATAATATATATATACATACCTATATCTCGCTCGATTACCATAGAGCCCCCCCACTCAGTAGAAAAGGAATAGAAATGACGATTCTGTCTGAGCCAGGTGATTCTGTCGCACGCACTAGTGTAAATGTAGCTAACATGTGTAAACTGAAGACTATTTGAGCTTTATTAAAACGATTTTGCACTGATTTATTGTGTTGGTTACATTTTGTGGCTCAGGAGATGAGTCTTTGAGTTTGAATAAACATCAACAAGCTGAAAAATAAAACCAGTTTTTTTTTTTTAGATAATGTAATCTTGTTAAAATAGATTTCATAAAATTGGTATCGAAAAAAGTATCGTTCAGGAACCAGTATCGAAGTCAAGGTATCGGTATCGATATCGAACATTTTTGAACGATACCCAGCCCTACTCAGAGCAGTTCTAGAGATTATGTTTATGTGTTCATGTACTCATAAATTGAGGCTGCAGAGGCTGAAAACACCGCGAGCTTCAGTAGGCCTATGTGTAGTAAACGAAACCGCATGCATGCGCCATTAATTTCCACAAGGTGCGGACTGGGAAAAAATTTCAGGCCGGGAAATCTCACACTCATGCACCCACAACATATTCTGAAACATGGACAACCCTATTTTTTGTATGGACCTCACATAAAAAAGGTTTAAATCCTTAGGTTGGGGACATGCAAAATAATTAAAAGTTCTCTCCTGAACTGCACCGTCACTTCCATTTTTCTTTTCAGTCTCTTTATTTTGCCCAGATATCTCTCTCTCATGACTTTAATACTCAAGATTTAACAAAACTATACTTTCTAAATTGCCTAAATGTCAAAATTAGTACATCACTACAATATCTTTATAGAAAAATCCTAATACTGAACATGAGTCATGTATTTTCCTTACAAAATTAACCATGATTTTATTATAGTAAAAGTACAGTAACCATCTTTTTTTGGCAAATGGATATTTACAGATGAAACTGACCTGCACTTGAAACCCTGAACAATAGTTTTTCTTCTCTGCTCCACCTGTGCGCTTCCACAGTCCACTCCATTCTCTCTCTCGCATTGATTACTTGAGAGCGAGCGAGCCGAAGCATTGCCATTCACGACTAACCTATTCATGATTTATTAGATATTTAATTATCGAATAGCAAATTCGGAAATAATCGCTCTAGTACATTCGGCAGGCAATTATACAATAATAATATTAAAATAGCGGGCCAAATTGGCTGCCAGGCCACCGGGAATTGTCCCGGTTCTCCCGATGGCCAGTCCGCGCCTGATTTCCACAGACACGCAGAACGTGCAGGATTCATATATTGTCTTTTTGCAGCTTAATATTCACAGACACTAGTCCATATCGTGTTTTGATTCAAGTGCACTGACCTACTTTTGATTTATTCGTCCAAAATGTGGCATATTCCGTCCGCGTTAGGCTATAGTTATTCCGTTTTTATGACTGGATTCTACAAACGACTCCGTGTTTTCCGCATCGCGGCCGTATTATATTTCAGAGTAGTCAGTGCAATTTGGGAAAAAAATCTATTAAATCTGTATGTGGAAGTGTGTACATATTTAAATGTAATCCCTTTGTAATCGTTAACATTTTCATAAGTAACTGTAATTTAATTACACATTTTTCCTTAGTAACTGTAACTGATTACAGTTACATTTATTTTGTAATTAAATTACGTAACGCCATTACATGTAACTAGTTACTCCCCAACACTGTTCAGTATATCTTTAGTTGGACTTCAGCAATACTTCCACACAATTAAAGTGCATTAAGTACAAAATTAGTTGTTCTGATTTAGCAGACTTTAAGTATACCAGTTCAGTATACCAAAAATACAGTTGCAGGGTATTTTTATTAAGTACATAAATACATAAATGTATTTGTAGTATACTTAGCATGAAATAGATGTATTTCAAATGCATTTTAGTATATTTATTTTTCACTAGGGAAAGCATGCCTGTAAAACTGAGGGTGGACAAGGCTGGGATTCAATCCATAGTACACACCACCCATGATCAGCATCAAATCTTTTCTGAAAATAAATAAGATGCTAAGCTAATTACAGGTCCTCCAAAGTTGACTCTGACAGTTGCTAAGACTATACACAAATCAGTGTTATCAGGCTGTTCTGCTAAGACACAACTAATTACATCTTTTCACTTAATGTCCTGGCCAGTTTTGCCATTGTAGCTCCTCTTTTATCCTTCCATGGGCTCATTTGCACATTTCATCTTCAGAAAGCAACAGGCTGCACTATGCTTTGGCATATATCACCATTAGAAAGACAAATGAAAGGAACTATTTCTTCATGGGTCATAAGTCTTTTCACAAGTGAACATGTTGTATGGCCTTGGCTTGCATTATTGAATAATATATGGAAAGTATAAGCAGAAACAATGGCCACTATAGGAAGCTTATCCTGTGGGTACTGGCTCTTGTGCCCCATGAACTCAATTTATCATGTGTAAAGAAGATTCACGGAGGAGCAAGTAACATCAAGATCTTTCTTTTACTACAATATAATGTACAAACATCAAGAAGTAGCATTCAAATGTGGAGCAGCAGAAAAGACTTGCATGATTTGGGTCGTATTATGCATTACCACTACAAATGAATGAATGATGAATGATGCATTTACGTAATGATGCAAATGTCCACCATGCATGTTAAGCAGTCTTGCCTTGTGAGTTTATTATGCATGGAAACCTTCATTATCTTTTATGTAATTTGCTCATAATGTACAAGTGAGCAAACAAAAGTGAGAAATAGTTTCTGCTCACGAAACGTTCAAATAGCACTCATAAGTGCACAATAAGAGTTTTCAGAGACATATAATCAAAGAGCAATTCCCGTTACAGACATGACATTTTTGGCAAAAACATGAAATGTAACTCCTCAGAAAAAGTGTTATTTGAGATTGGGAAATCCACTTATACTTACAGGCATGACAAAAAAGGACCTGAATTTTTGGAAAGCAGTAAACTACAAAGTTAAAACAGTGCTACCATAAACACATTCTCGTCTTTAAAATTAATGAGGGAAAAACACTGTTGTGGGCATGACATCTCTTTGTTACAAACATGACAGTTCTGAAAGTGGCACCTACATGACAAAGAGAAACTAAACTGGGGTCTAAATGCTTGGAAACCACCAGAATATGAGACACTGGTACTCTATCCATTTAGACTTCACAAATTCTATAATTAAAAATAAAACCACAAAATGGTCTAACACAATTACTAAACCACAAAATGCTGCAGTTTACAATATAGTATGCTTTCACTGCTTCTGTCAGAGCAAAGTAGAATCTGTTGAAAACAACTAGAACCACCTTATGGAAATTTAAACTGTAACCACAACGAATGATGGTATCAGTAATTAGGTCAATGCCAATCAGCTAATGAAACAGTTGCAACACATTGAATGCACATATTTAAGGTTTATAACGTGCACTTGTCCAACAAATACTACAGGCTCTTCAAGCTGTTCCCTAATGAACAGGACATTCAAAGCTCCTCTTGTGTGTGAGAGGAAATAAATGACAATGCTAGAAATTCACTTGTATTATTGATATTCATGTTGAACAGTCAAATATTCTCATTTGAATTACTTTGGAAAATAAATGTGATTATACTGAAAAAAAAACACAAATCTTGATTTTCTGATTCATCCAAGGAGTCATAGGGAGTGTCCTTTTATTGATGTGAACAATGTGAGCATTCAGCAATAGCTTCCTCTAAATCTGTCAACACACTACCAACTCACAGCCAAGTCTTGTCCTCAGATTGATCAACTACAAATTAACACAGTTATGCATTGTGTCTTTATTATAGTCTCATTATAAAGATCATAAACCTTCATTGGGAAGTTACATTTACATTTACATTTACATTTAGTCATTTAGCAGACGCTTTTATCCAAAGCGACTTACAATTGGGGGATACATAAAGCGATTCTTCTTAAAGAGGCAAACAGACACAAGAAGTGGTTGTAATACCAAGTTCTTAGACATTGTTCAAATAAGTACAAGCTAGAAAGAGAAGGAATAAATAAAGAGAGATACTTTTTTTTATTTATTTTTTTTATGATGAAGTCAAGTAGCTTCGAAAGAGATGAGTTTTCAGCTGTCGCTTGAAAATTGTCAGGGATTCAGCATTCCGAACAGGGGTGGGAAGATCATTCCACGCCCTGAGTGGTGAAAAAGAAAATCACGAGAATTTCTGGAAATGATTTTTGGAAAAAGCCTCTCTGTGATGGTACCAACCCCACGAGTCGTCGCCACCTAGCGTATCCTCATACTTCTGAAGGGATGTTCATTTCTTAGTAGTGATTGGAATTAGGCGGGTGCTGAGCCTGTGGCTGTTCTATATGCAAGCATCAGTGTCTTGAACTTGATTCGAAGTTAAACAGACTTATATAGTACCTGTCGAACATTATATTCAAAAATCGTATAAATGCCTGATATTATTTTTAAGGGAGGTTATCAGTTGTTTAGTTGCAGATGCACTTCATCATTTTATCAATTGTTGATAAAACAGATACTTTTTATTCCATTTATACTAGAGACTTCACTTAGCAGTCTTCCTTCCCACACTGACAGCTCCATGCAATACAATTTTTCTGTTCATAATATAACAAGACTAAATATCTATGTCTACTCAAACAACCTCGGTTAGGAAAACAGAAAATGTTTTCCACGAATGCATAAGCCACTAGGGCTTTGACAGACAATGTCTTAAGTGAAGCCTGACTGCTCACAACAATGTGAAAATCCACAGACATAGCCAAAGCTTTTCCTCCTGTGCCATCAAGAAGATCCTCCACCTCTCAGACTGTCTCCTGCTCTCTAATCAATACTGCGTTCTTTCCACTCTGTTGCACTCAGATTATCTGTCAGATACACATAACGCACGGTTCCAAAAGTAGGCCATTCTCTTTCTTACAGCATCCTTTTTTATGAAGACATAGGCAGATTTTACAAAGTGATTTTACCTGACACAACCCCCCTCCCCCCCTTTCATTTGAGGACCAGTGTAGTTACCAGCCTCCATTATGATTGTACAGCCCTTACACAAAGGAAAACTGGAGATGCAATTGAGTGGACAGCTCAAAATCTTTATGGACTTGTGAACTAACAAACTTACATTACCATCATGTTGATAAATAAAAGGCCAGTTGTAACGACCAAATAACAAATTATGTTAGTCGTCCTTTCATCTATCTGTGAATGACATCTCCATCCTAATTGCTTTCCAGAAGTATAAGGAGGAAGCTAAACTTCCCCTACAGCAGGTAAAAAAGCTTTAAAGAACACCATTCTCTTGAGAACATACATTACTCTTCAAAAGTTTGGGCATAATAAGAAAAAAAATAAATGAATACTTTTATTCAACAAGAAAGCATTAAATTGACCTATATGCCCGTAACTAATTTATAAATTATAAAAGATGAATTTTAATAAGCGGTTTCTTTTTGAACTTTCCATTTAATAAAGTCATTACAAAAATTATCACGGGTTCACGAAAAAATTAATAATTGGAAGAATGTTGATACCCAACAGTTGTGAAACGGTAACACTTTATTTTAGGGTCTCTTAACTAGTTGCTTATTAGCATGCATATTACTAGAATATTAGTACTGATTAAGCACATATTAATGCCTTATTGTACATGACCTTATTCTACATCTCTAATCCTACCCATACCTAAACTTAACAACTATCTTACTAACTATTAATAAGCAGCAAATTAGGAATTTATCGAGGGAAAAGTTATAGTTAATAGTGAATATGTGTTCCCTAATCTAAAGTTTTACTGAACAAAATCTTCTGAAGTCAATGGGGACCAGCACCTGTTGGTTACCCAAATTCTTCAAATATCTTCATATCTTCATAATCATAGGGTTCTGGAAAAACTTTAGGGTGAGTAAATGATGACAGAATTTTCATTTTGGTTGAACTATCCCTTTAAGCATTACAACTGTTTCCAAAATGTATATAAATAATAAATGTTTCTTCAGCACCTTTTTGAAGGATCATGTGACACTGGAGTAATGGCTGCTGAAAATTCAGCTTTACCAACACAAGAATAAATTACATTTTGAAATATATTAAAATAGAAAACAGTAATTTTAAATTGTAATAAATTTCACAATATTACTGTTTCTACTGTATTTTTGTTCAAATAAACATATCCTTGGGCAAGCATAAAAGACTTCTTTCAAATACAATAACAAATCTTACCAACCCCAAAGGGGAGCATTCTTATAGGTACATTTATGAATTTTTTTTCCCTCCTATGGGATGTGTCAGGCCCACATTGCAAAACTCAGGAATAGTGCACAAGCAGACGACTGTATGCTTCAGTCCATAAAGCCTTTTTGTGTTCACAGCTTGTGTTCCAAAGCTCATAAAGTCATTACATGGCTGAAAACAGATGACAAAAATTCATTTAAATTGAAAACGTGGCCAAACTTGCCTTAAGATATGGCCAGCCTAAAAGAGACAAAACTGGCATGGCTGTAATGCCACTGTCGGGGAGCAAGCAAAGGATTCCATTTAGATGTTGCCTGACAGTAAAATTGCTTTTGCCTCCATTAGTCACCTGACCTTGTTTTGCCTATGTATTTCCAAATAAGACCCCTCTCTGCTGCACAAGCTGGCAGAGGGAAACTTTATCACTGGTGGGGCTCCATTAACTCTGCGACTGGGCTTTCACACAACACCTTCCTCCCAAACCTCCATCCGCCTTTAAATGACTGCATTGCTTTCATAGGTGAGCTAGGCTGCTATCTATACCAATGCCAGTAAAAAAGAATCACAGACATCTTGTCGTTGACCCTTGATGCAAAAGTGCTTATGCTTAGTGACGGTCTATTCAAAATTTAATTGTCTGCACAATGGACATGGGCATAGTTATAAATATATATATAGGCCAAATGACGATAACAGAAAAAGTCATAATTGTGGAATTATTCATCTTAACAGAATGAAAAAAGGCCTATTTATAGATGACTTGTCCCCTGATTCTATTTTCCAAGCCAGCTTGTAGCTTTGACCTTATTGTTCATTAATGCATGAAGATGGTTTCTCACTCGTCCCTGGTTCCTCCCTCTGCTGCCTTTGTATTCAGGTAGTACAGGTTGGTGAAGCTTATTTAAAAAATAAAAAAACAGGTTCTTATCACGATTCGCATTTAAGATGCAAATTTGATACAAATAATAAAAGCTAAAGCATTTTTGCATATTCCATTTAATAAGGCGTTTCATCATAAAATATTATGCTCTGTGATTTTGGTTGCTTGTTCAAACAAAACAAACAAACAAAAAATGTGTAGGAAGATTTAGACATGAGGGTGAGAATAATAAACACTTGAGAATATAATCAGACTGAGTCATCTGCCATCACTGAGAAATACCATGGGATGAACTCACTCATTTCTTGTTGGTTACAGCGTATAATCTCAGGTTGTTGTTTTTTTGGTCTGAGTTTTCTTGACCATTGGAGAAATGTGCCCCTTATTACAGGAATAAATATGTTTAAAAATTGTGAAGGTATTTTATTAGTTTTAACTGCACTGATAATCTTGCAATCGTCAGGCAGTGACCATCAATGGGAGGGCAGCGATCGGAAAGGGTGCTTATCTCTGGCTGGACAGGTTATGTGATACCTCTGGTTAGATATGAGATTACTGCTAAAACATATGCTGTAAGAAGACAAGTTCTTATCGTTAACCAACATATATGTTTACCCCACAAGAAATCCTGGCAACCAGCAAACTCATAGCAGGAAAAGTTGAAAGATTTGAATGTTTTTATAACCCACTATTATACCCCAACAACACTGAATGAGATTACAAGTACTGTAGAAAAACACCAAGTGAGCGGAAATATTGTCATTATGTCAGGAGATGACAGATGTGATTACATTAATTCATAGGACTAAAAGCTCTATCACTTAGTAATATGCCAAAAAGATCCATAATATGATTTATGCATTACTGCACAATGCTTTGGCTGCATCATACAGTAAGTGTTCATAAAATAAATCAAGTTCTTAAATCAAATTGGCTCTATAGTGCACTGAGCTTTGTAAGCAACCTCTGGTAGCAATAGTTCAAACTACACAAGCACCAAAGGGATGTAAGCCTACAGGGGCTAGTCTACTGATGTGAAGAGTCAATCTAACACTCCTGAAAGGTAGCTCTAACAAGTGTGGCATGGCGATAAAGCTATAGACCTCTTCAATCCATAGAGGAGAACAAACAGCTTTGAAGAGAGCCAGAGAGCCATGAAAAGCCAAATCACTCTGCCTTATAACTTCATAAAGTGAATAAAATGAATGAATATGCCTTTTTTTAAATGTTCTTTGCCATTCGTTTTAATAGTTAAATGTAAATTTCTCATTCACTCAAGCAGACAAGTATGTTTGCTTTTCAGAGCAATGCTGTTTTGTATTTATATAACTGCATAACTGTCACACCTGCAGCCACCCATAAAAGGAGCTTGATTATTATTGCAAAGGATGAATCAGCCTATGAACATCAACAGCAGAGTGGAAAGCAGTTTGAGCCCTTTGAACAAAAGAGATGGATTGAAAAATGGAAGATTATTGAAGTCTTTCTTTTCTCCCAGGCATGAATCCATTGTGCTGAAACTCCAGGATGTTTCGATACTATCGGGTCACTTGTACTCCCGCACTGTACAAAAAAAAAGGCTTGACAGACAAAAGACCAAGATACAGTGCTAGAGCTTCTTAATGGAATTCTACTCTATTCAACAGGACTATCGTATTCTCTCAGCCTGACTCTAAGAGAGAATAGAGATCAACTAATCAAAGTGGGCTGTCAGTGTGCCTTAATTTATGTTTGACTGATGAAGGCAAATGAGTAACGATTGATCGTACACTATAAAATGTTATTAATCTGTGGTTCAATAAAATGCTGGAATGACAGAAACGGACACAAAATTGTTTCAAAACTCATATTAGCCACAGCAGACAAGTTTTAGTGGTCTCAGAATAATAATAAATCTCATTCTGGTTTATTTTCCTGCCTTGCAGTCTATCCCAAAATGCTACAAATACTATTAATTCCATTTGTTATTTTTATTAATATAATTTATCAGAAAGTATAAACTCTATTAAGAATGAAGCTCTTCAAAATGGTTAAAAATGGTTAAACTCATGTTAGCTGTAGTGCTAGAATTAAATGTAATTTTTAATAAAAATCTGAGGGCATCTACAGGATAAGTGCGCTTTTTTTATTCACTAATGAAAAATGGCCTCTAATGGACGGCAGGTCAGGTAATAACTGCACATTCTCATAGAAAAGAGGAATGATGACAAATGAATGTACAAACCTCAGAGAGCAGACAGAGAAAAAGGAGGGGAGCTTTCTCTGCCATTACCTGAGTCATTCACACAGGAACAGAGAGAGCAGAAAAGAAGCAGTGATAGAAAGCTGAGAGAGTGTGTGGGTGCATCCATAGGGTTGATTAGTAAGCCCATTAGGACCGAGAAAGATTGTCATTGTATAAGACTCCCCAGTGAAATATGCTGGGTCAGTTGTGGCTGAATATTGGAAGTTTTTACTTGTTACCATGGAAGAACAGCTTCTACATATCAAATGTCTAGTCCATATAACAATTATTTTAAAACTAATGTCTAGCACTAAAAATACCTGTATAATTGGAAACATGTATGGGGCATATACAGAGACACTTTAGAAAATATATGACAACAATAAAATATATATATCAAAGCAAGTGGAATTTATCTTAGCGCAAACACTTTTCAAGCAAAACATTTCACATCAAAGTTCAAATTATGAAAAAATAGTTAAATTATTTTTTAGACCAACTGGTCACTGCAAAAACAGCAAAAAAAGTTCAGAGAAAAGGTGTAAAATCACATTTGCAGATCACACTTGGTTTGACATTGTATCTAATGCAGTTCAATTTATTTATTTTAAGTGTGGCTTAAATGTCCAAAACTATCTAAATACTTTTGGGGGTTATGTCACATCACCCTTTCTCTGTATGCAAAGTTATCTATATGTGGTGACTCTTACATTTAAATTTAAATGTATTAATTCAGTAGATGCTTTTATCCAAAATGACTTATAAATGAGGAAAATAATGTGATTCATTCTAAGGAAGTAGCAACATAAGAAGTGCTATAATGCAAAGTTCCAATATTTTTGGAGCTATAGATTGCGTATCAACAGGATTCACTCAAGTGCTCATGAAAAAGATGAATTTATACGGTTCAGTCCTCTGTCAAATAATGACCAGCACCAGAGAGGAAAAGTAACAGCTCACTGATTGCCATGGTTGCCAGTAATTAATGACCATCTGGTCAAGGTGGATACATTGCGCTGTAGGCTAAATGTAATGTTTGATGGTAAACATGAAGACTTTAACGTAGTACAAATGTTTCAGCAACAGGTCTTGATAAAACCACTAATGGTGTGCATAATTGTGGTTTGCATTTAAAACTAAAACCATAACAGAGACATGCTCTATTATGTATTATAGCTACATAATGATTTCTGGCATGTGAAGACATTTCTACTTAACTTCTCTCAGCTACCCATATACCTATCTGGACAGATACAACTTCTAGTGCAATATTAGTTATTAGAGAAAGAAATAATAGATCACAAGATTTTCTGCTCAAACATTTGTGGTGGTCACAATGACTGATCTCTTATCTGCCGTGAGAATATTTCTTCAGATGAGTTTGAGCTCAAGGTATATAAAGCAGTAGTGAAGAGGGTATCAGCTTTGAGCCTGAGCTGATGTGTCATTGTAAATGAGATGGCCATGCCGACATCTCAGAGTGAACCACTGACAGATATTGTGAGCGAGAGTGGGCAGACTGCAGATTTTGTATGTGTTCAACATCGCAAAGTCATGCTGTTTCTAAGTTAAACTATGGTAGATTTAAAATCCAATCAAAACCATTTTCAGAACTAAAGTGAGCTTCTCTATAAGACATACTTCAGTCTAATTACAACTAACTATTTTACCCAATATTTGTGTGTGCTATGTATTTTTTTGGCTATTAAATAATAGCATCTATAGAATAGCTAATGTAAAATCAGTTGTGTATCAATTCTCCCGTGTACAATCAGTCAGTTATTATAACTGTAGGATACTGCCTTAGAAGGATGCTGCTTATGTAAACAGTAATTCACTAGGTTCTGTAACAGCGCAACAGAGCCTGCCATCTGTAATGCCTGAATTTGTCACAAACATCTGAAGTTCAATCAATAGGATTGTTAGAACTGTTATCCCAAGTATACAACCGTGTACTCACTGATGTGTACAGATGGCCTTCTCCATTCATGGCAATGTACAAGCCCGTCTTCACAGACTGAATAGCAACAACCCGAAGGCCCACAGGGATGAGGTTGAACAATGCTGTAAAGACAATACGGGGGTTAACAAATGTGACTTTCCCATCAATTCAAAATTCAACAAATTACATCTAAAAAAAGAACTGAGGAATTACTTTGTCAAATTTGAAAATTAAAACAGAACTATTAAAATTTTTGAAGAAAATGTGAGTATGTGGTTGCTATGGTGCTTTTGAATGTTGCAATGCAGTTCTAAGAGTGATTAGGATGTAGAACAAACCTCTAACCCTAATAATAATAGCAAACATCACTAAAATGGAATTAGAATGATAAACAATGAGCTTCAAATCTCAACCCATAAATTGAACACAGGCCACACTCCACAGAGTGCAAAAACAGGGATAGTGTGAAGCATAAAAACTGATACACAGAAATTGAATGGAGGCCTCATATTATGTAGAATAATTGTTTTTATGCCCAGTGGGCAGCAACAGAAGCCTGGCGCTACAAGCTGGAGCATAGAAGGCTAGCGATTGGAGGCAGTAGTAGTGCGTGGCAGATTTAATGGATCTTTTGTTGTTGGAGCAGCTCTTCGGTCTTGTTAGGTAATGGCCATTGTTTGTACTGGAGGGGAGAAACAGCCTAGCTGGTGACACTAAGTGCATCCAAAGGGGTGATTTAAACCTACAGTGTAATGAACTCAATTCAACTCACTGGTAATTGGCAGAGCTCCCGGGGTGCTTGAATGAAAATTATTTCAGAAAAGCCCTGGTCTGGAAGACTCTGGTGTGGCAAAATATGAGTGGGACGGTTACATCAAAGTGAGTTTCTGGAAGTGCTCCACGGGCACATTGGAACAGATTCTTAGAAGAGAACAAAATGGACTTTGCATCCTTGCCTTCCAAAGAGAGCATGATATTAAATGCTATTTAATTTTTTTTCTTCGCCCCTGTTTCTCTCCATCTCTCTAAAATATTTGGCTTTGCATCTTACAGAATTTATATAAATAACCAATATTAACAACTTAAAATCAAAGCAAGTGGAATTTATTTTTAAGATAGCGCAAGTATTTTCACACAAAATCAAATTATTAAATAATAGATGAAAAACAAAGATGTTAGTTCAAAGAAAGGGTCTCAAATTATTTGTTTGCTGATCACATTTGGTTTGACATTTTGTTGTCTAATTTATTCATTTTAAGTGTGCCTTATTTGTTCAAAACTGTCCAAATTATTTTTGAGTCATACTACAATTTGGTTTTATTTAACAACTATAATTCTATATATATATATATATATATATAGTGATTATTATATATATATTACTTAAATTTAAACAGTTATTTTTCACACCCTTGAAATCAATGCTGTTGTGCTTTCGAAAAGGACACTTAGTCACGCTGACTGCTTGTTGGATTACTTCAGGAACTGATTACTTTAGTAAAAAAAAACTTTAGATTAAAAATAATCTAACAATGTTTTTATATTGTTTATATGCCAACTCTACATTTATTTCAGGGTTTCTGCAGGATTTTTAAGCTGAAATGTAAGACTTTTTAAGACCTTTTTAAGACCTGCACAATAAATTTAATACCATAGGAGCGGGTATGGAAGCCTATAGTAACATATTAAAATGAAAATTACTGTAAAAAGCATATTTACAGTTCAGATACAAGTTTTTCAACCACAAACAAAATGTTTTATAAAATTATAAACTTTGTATTTCAGATTTTAAACCATTTTTAAGAAAATGGATGGGTCAAAAGTATTCATTATTCATTTAAACAATTATTATGGATAAATTGTTATATAAATTAAATAACAAATTAGGGGTGTGAAATATTGACAAAAAATTATATTTTCTGGGATTTTATCTATAACAATAATTAGACGATATTTCACTGAGTGTTATTGTGCTGGTATTATAAGGACTACTGTGGACAGTTGACTCCTGAATTTTTGATATTCTTCATATTCTGCGTGGTCAGTTTCACAGCAGTGATAAATTAATCTTTTCCACAATGGGTTCTTCATATATTGGCCTTTCTTACCAATTACAAGCCAGACCCTCATACAATGGCAAAACCCATTTTTTACTCACATAAGTGGTCCCACTCTTTATAGAGTTAATTCTTGCCTTTGGGCTGTTACCAAGCAAATGAAATCAGTATCAACAGAATTTCATCTTTGCAAATGCAGCGAAAACACAGAAGCTACATCTGAAGTGGCATTTAAATGTATTTACACACTGTTTAATGCAGCTCTGAGGGACATGGAATACTTTAACCTGCAGTTACAAATGTATAAATAATGTTTTGATATTTTAAACATAACATTAACTGCTTTTTGAATTATTAACAAAATTAAAAGATCCCTTTAAATGTGAAATTAAAACCGCTAGTAGGTGGCAGCAAGTCACTGTTAATAAGTGAGTCACTGCAATTGAACAGAATCATTTAAACGGTTGATTCATTCAGGAACGAAACACTGTCATGTTGCTCAGAGACGCAAAACAGTGCTGTGACTTTGTTTGGGACGATTTTCGTTGGCGAAATAGAGCCAAAACAGGAACTTGTCTCAAATGTCAATTAATATTAACTTCTTGTTTATTGAACTGTTGTATAAAATCAATATCACATTTGTAATCATGCTGACTTTTGGAGAAAAAAATGGCACTCTTCGTGTGATATTAACTATATAAAAGGATATAAATATATACATTTTCTGCCCCTATATCTTGAATTATGTGATAATTCTACATGCATTTTAATAGACTGATTCATGCAGTGAAAGAAGGCACTCTAAATGCGTACATGCACTAGTTTAACCTATGTTAACTTCGACAACAATAGATACCTACCCGTATGTTGCCATTAAAACACCTCCAAAGGTAGGGGTGTTTTGAATGGTTTTTGCAAAATACTCGTTAATGTCAAATCGCACATCGTTAAAAACAACAATTACGATATTAAGGCAGACCATTCATATCGCACACACCTATACTGTTAAGATTTTTATAATGTATTGTTTTCTTATCGATCCACCAGTTCAGATTTAAAGGTCCACGTGGATTTTCGCATTTGTCTGAACTCTGATCAAAACAAGTTTTATTAAAATTACACATTCATTCTCTGCTAGCAGGAGGCGCGTTTGGTAGAAATATAACTGTTTCCCCAGTAACGGCAGAACACAAAGCAGCGCAGCACCGGACTTTGAACGTGCAGCGCTCGTGTTTATTTCATGAATTCATAGCCTTTTGAAGTTTAATCTTCACATTGAGCCATATCGCAATTCTGGTCTTCCGTCCCCAAATTTAAGACCTCTTGAAATCGTAATTAAGACTTTCTTGTACAATTTAAGCCTTTTTATGGCCTTAAATTTGATACAACTAAATGTAAGACTTTTTAAGACTTTAAGACCCCGCGGAAACCCTGTATTTTCTGCATTTGTGTAGTTGTGTTTCTTAGTGTCACAAATGTCAAGTGTCATCTTCTCTTGGAGTGTGTGACTGACAGACAGCCCTCTGTTTGTCACTCTTTCGTTACAGCTGCATATTAAAATCAAATTAAGCAGCTGGCCTGAAGCATTTGAAAAGCAGGCCCAGTACCCACACACATACACACAACAGGCGACAAGGACTCAGAGGGAGTGCACTATGGGTGGCCAGGGGTGGCACCGGCCCCCCCTGAAATTTGGCTGGCCACCCCATGTGCCCCCCCTACCAAATGTCTTGCCATAGGCTTGTTTTTAGTAAATTTCTAATTTTAGGCGGTTTCTATAGTGTGATCTTAATGACAATGTCGAGAGCACATAATGTTACGCGATCCACGAGGACGAATCTCTCCACTCCCAAGCGGATTTCCTTCACTCACACAAAACTGGACGTGTGCTTCTAACATACATCGTTCCGCAAACACAATCCCCATATAAATGTGGATTTTATAAATGTGTGTAGTCAAAATAATGATATGCATTTGTGCACACATTACCTTTTAAGTGTAGCTGTAGCATTTTGTGCACTTGAAATATCAAGCAGGTGTCATTCCTTCTGAAACATGTTCATGTTTTGATTATTATGTGCAATAATGATGAAATTATAGGGAACTCACAAGAATTACTACTGTCATCCTTAGTCCCATCAAGAGATCCATCTGGGTTCATTTGCAAGTAGTATCCCTGCCTGCAATATAACCTGGTCACTATACCCTTGAGCTGGGGATCTGTGGAGAAAGACAGAAAACACTCAATAATCAACAAACTTCTTTTAGATTAACTACAGTCTATAGACATTACAAATGTAAGTTTATGTAATCTTCCAATACATGTAAAGAGAATGATGTAAAGTTATATTCCACACAAAAATGAAAATTCTGTCATCAATTACTCAACCCTGTATTATTCCAAACCTCGTATGCTTTCCTTTCTTGTACAGAACACAAAACTACGATTTCCTGGAGAACACTATGAACCAAATAACACTGGAGCCCATTGACTTCCATTGTATGGACAAAACATCTTCTTTAATGTTCCACAGAACAAAGAAAGTGCTGTGCATTAACTTTAATATGAAGTAGACTCCATAGCGCCCTCTTTAGCCGGGCCTGATAAAAATTTGTCTTAACCATCTGGTGTCAAATTTCATACAAAACAAATTATTTCCTAATAATAATAATAATAATAATCTCATATCTAAATCATATTGATTACTTAATGTGATGACATAACCGTAAAGCAGAACAGTAGAAGATATAAAGATAATTATAAGTTGATATCAACAGGGATCTTAACAGAAAAATCAGTGAGGTAACCAGGCAAGTGATCTCACTCTTCACATGAATAGTTTGAGTAGCACTGTAATCTGATTGCTAAACCTAAGGGGATGGTTTTATGATTACAATTTGTTGTGCACAAATTGTCATAGGTCTGTTTTTGGACAGAATTTAACTGGATTTTAGGATGTCATACTATAGTAAAAATGAGGATAAAGGAAAGGGTGTCCACTCCTGTGTTCCTTTTGACTTCTTACTTACAGCAGTAAGAGAAACAGATATTTCACATGCGATCTAAAGGAAATTCACAGCAAATTATCTCATTCCAAGTCTTCTGAAACATTACACAGGGACATGCGTCGCTCCAAGATTGACATCAATAATTGTGTCTTCAAATCAATCACAATGTACCAAATCTGAATATGCAGCTAAATTTGTATTTCACAAAAGAAAGTCATAAAAGTTTAGAACGACATGAAGGAGAGTAAATGATGAAAGAATATGCATTTTGGGGGTAAATGTATCTTTAAGTTTGTAAATGTAGTTTGTGCAAATTGTAAAATGATAGTGTGAAACAAAAAAAATAATAAATGAAAAAGCATACTACTGTTGGTTGTTTAACTCTGGGGAGGCTGTGTTGTGCTTTAGCAAACACTGCTCGAGGGTAATCACATAAATAGATGTGAGTGACACCAATTTCATGAGACAGGAAGGAAAAGCAGGAGAATTTCTTACAGTATAAAGTGCCGTAGCCTCATTTGGCTATAAGGGTTTCCTGTGATACACTTAACCAGCATTGCTGTGCTTAACTCCAGGATGGTAAACAAATAACTGCCTTTTCATATTGATGTAGGTACAATGCTGCTGTTTACCGTTGGCCTGCTGCCCTGGATTTGCCTGCGTTAGGCTAGAAGAAACTGGCACATCAAAGGTGGAAAGAGAAATAAAAAGAGAGGGTGAGAGAAAAGAACAAAAGGAGGAAGGAGAGGGTGAGTTTAAAGGGAAAGATATATACAAAGAATGCTGATCACAGTGGTGCTTTATGATATCTGCCTCCACCTACACAGTGATGCTGCTGAGACAGCATCTTAAGATGCTTAAAGACAACAAAAAGCTCCCAGCATTTACTTACAGGAAAAAAACCAAAAGAACAAGCAAAGAGATGGGCATGAGCTACAGTTCCATATGCATCCCCAAATGTTGCAATACACTGCAAAAAAATGCTTTTCTAGCTTAGATCTTTTTTCTTGTTTCCAGCCAAAATATCTAAAAATTCTTAAATCAAGAAGGATTTTCTAGACAAGTAAAAATCATTGTCTTGTTTTCAGAAAAAAACATGTCAAAATTAAGTGAGTTTTTGCTTGAAACAAGCAACTAATCTGCCCATTGGTTACAGGAAAATCATCTTGTCTTTTTCCTGTTTGAAAAGAAGAAAAAAAAAAAAAAAAAAAAAAAAGAACAAAAATGATTTTTCTTACCCCATTGGCAGATTATAAAGAAATGCATTTTTTTTCATGTAATGAATTTCAATGGGCTCCAGTGTTATTTTACCCCAAAATTCTTCAAAATACCTTCTTTTGTGGTCCAACAGAAGAACGAAATTCATGCAGGTTTAAAATGACATGAGGGTGAGAAAATGTTGACAGAAGTTTCATTTTTTGGAGGACTATCCCTTATAATCGTATACAATATTATCTTTACCAACGCTTTGCCACACTGAGTATTTAGAATCGAGCATTGTGACATCTGAAAATTCAATAAATAATTTTTTTAAAGATGATTGACGTTCATAACATCCATCCTGATAAAAGGTTAGCAGCAGGTGCATGGTTGTGTGTGTTTGGTGGAGAGAGAGACAGAAGGACAGGTGGAGGTAGCATCACTCAACCGACGGGATGGGGGGGGGGGCATGTCTCACTGCACACAGCACCAGCTGCAGACTTAACCACATGTGATTGACCCACTATAGACTTTCAGGAACAGGAGAAGGGCTTTTCCAGCATTCGTAAGCACACTCACACTGTTCACAGTCACAGGAAGGACTGAGAAAGTGCTGATATTACATTACATATTGTAACTACTAGTTTTATGAAATTCATGCTCTCTTCTACAAATGTTGCACATATACAGGTATTATGAGAAAGATATTGCAAGAATACAAAAATAATGTATATATATTAGGGCTGAGCCAGTCAAGTCAACTGCTGTCATCTACCAGACATTCAAGTCAGTTCCAGCCACTTCTGAGACTGCAGAATCAACCTCCTTCCTGATATTTCTGTGCCAGCCAAGCCCACTCCAGTCATTCCAGAGCCAGTCAAGCCCACTCCAGTCATTTCCGAGACGGCCAAGTTGGCAGCAATCAAGTCAGTTCCAGTCAATTCTAAGTCTGAGTCAACTTCTGTCATCCACGAAATCAGTCACGTCCACTTCTGTTATTCAAGAGCCAGTCAAGTCAACCATCAGCATCTCTCAGTCAGTCGAGTCAGTTCCTGCTACTTTTGAATCTGCAGTCAACCTCTGTCTTTCCAGAATCAGCTGAGTGCGCTCCTGTTATCCCTGAGTCAGTCAAGTCAACTGTTGTCCTTCAGTCAATTAAGCCTGTTCCAGACACTTCACAGTCTGCCAGGTCAGTTTCAGCCACCACTGTATCGACAAAGTTCACTGCAATTTCGCTTGAGTTGGCCGAGTTAGCTACAGATACTACAGAGGCGGTCAAGCACATAGTATCCACCTGTCGAAAGAGGAGGAAGAGAAGAACCCGTTCTGTGCTGTCTACTGTCCTTCCTTCTCAAGTCCCAAGTCCTATAGTTCCAGAGGAATCTAGTCTAGTGAATTCTTCTAAACTGCCTGCCATAGGGGAAGTCGTGGCCTAATGGTTAGAGAGTCGGACTCGTAACCCAAAGGTTGCGGGTTCGAGTCTCGTACCGGCAGGGATTGTAGGTAGAGGGAGTGAATGTACAGCGCTCTCTTCCACCTTCAATACCACGACTGAAGTGCCCTTGAGCAAGGCATAAATGGCTGCCCACTGCTCTGTGTGTGTGTTCACTGCTGTGTGTGTGTGCACTTAGGATGGGGATAAATGCAGAGCACTAATTCCTAGTATGGGTAACCATACTTGGCCACGTCACGTCACTTTTTTTTCATGTCAAGTCAGGAATGTTTTTACCAGCACTGTCATGTCCATAGAGACATTCTGGGCTGTTGTCTATGCCTGCTCTCACAGGAGCATGGAGCCATGGAGGCCGTTCCCAAGCAGCAAGTTGTTAGGGTTACAGACACCTGAATCTCTTGCCAGTGTTGTCATGTTCCTGCCAAACCTGTTGTGGACACAGAGTATGAAATTCCTGAAAGTGAAACTCCCGAGTCCACTCCAGTCCAGGAGCCCCCATAGCCTGCTCCAGAGAGAGCAGTTCCCAAGCCTGCTTTAGAGGCAGTTGTTACCGAGTCCGCTGCAGAGAGAACTGTTCCCGAGCCCGCTCCAGAGGAAAATTTAGTTTTCAGGCCCGCTCCAGCTCCTGAAAGAGCAGTCGCAGAGCCCACTCCAGAGAGAGCAGTCCCAGTGTCTGATTTAGCCCCTGAGCACAGTCTAGTGTCGGTTCCAGCCACTGAGGATGTTTTTAAGTCAATTTCTAAGTATGATCCTGCTACCCATAAGGACATCCCAGTACCTGTCTCTTGAGCCTATTCCCAAGACATCCCAAGACTCCTTCCCTGCCAATTCAGTCTTTGCCCCTAAATCTGTCACTGTTACCAAGCCCAGTTGGAAGTCCGTCCCTGTATCTACAGGTGCCTCCAGTCAAGTTCCCATCCCTCCCTTCCCACCCTCTGTATTTCCTAGTTATGTTTCCCCAAGGCCGGCACCTCCTTGGTCAGCTTTGAACTTTTTGCCTGGTCCTGTTCCCACCCGTTCTCTGTGTTTCTTGGCCAGTTGGGGACTTCCATGTTTACATGTGTACTGTTATTATGTAGATAAATAATACAACATGCATTATATATATTAAAAAAATATGTTTGTTTATAAGAAAAATATTAATTAGATATATATAATATAAAATATATGTGTCCCGAACCACAAACCTTAAGTTCTTTGGTATATTTAGAATAGCCAAATAAAACATTTAGGGGTCAAAATTATTGATTTTCCTTTATGCCAAAAATCATTAGGTATTAAGTAAAGCTCATGTTCCATGAAGATATTTTGTAAATTTCCTACCGTAAAATATATCAAAACGTAATTTTGATTAGTAATATGCATTGCTAAGACTTAATTTGGAAAAACAGGAAATTTTATCAGTAATTAAAAGTGATTTTTTTTTTTGCACACTCAGATTCCAGATATTCAAATAGTTGTATCTCGGCCAAATATTGTCCTATACTAACAAGCCATATATCAATGGAAAGCTTATTTATAAATCTCAATTTCGAAAAAATTGACCCTTATGACTGGTTTGTGGTCCAGGGTCACAAATAGGAATTTACATGTATATGGTGTATTTATATGTACATAACAAATATACACAGTACACACACATTCTGTATATTAGGTAAACAAACTGATTATATATTATAGAGATGCATAATAGACACACACACACACACACACACATACTATCCTCTACCTGTAAATAACAATGAATATCACTTCATATATCACTACGTCGTAAAAACGTGACAGAAATCAAACGTGCAAAACCGAAAATGTAATTTAGTCATTATAGGCGAATTGACATCAAGTTCAGTAATTTACACAGCCAAGGACGAGCACCACCTTACACTCAAGACTAAAGGAGGCGCTATGCACTTTCAGTCAGAACTAATTGAGTGTATGCAAGATTCATCAGACTTTTTAATGAGACTTAGCATAGAGAGAGATTAAAAGCTAGTTTCCACTGGTGGTCTTCCATTCCACTGAGCATTCTAATTGGACGCAAAACGTAACATCCAAACAGTGTGTTGAACAGTCTTGCCGGGAAGAATCTCTGTCAAATTTAAATTTATCAGAGCACTGACTGAACTTTCACAGTGGATAAATGCAGAAGCACAAAATGACAATAAATACTGCAAAACAATCGCTTAATTTATAAAGACAGCTAAATGATTTCTGCAGCCTTCCTGGCTTACTACATTCTTTTAACCTTTAGTAACCTTCCACCAAATTTATAAATTGAGTTTGCATCAGGGCATTTTAGAAAGCAATCACTTCACAACAATTTTTATTTTTTCATGGCCATGGGACATAAAATGTCCTGTGGAGTAAAAAGGGTAAAAATTGCTACATGGCAGCACTCTGAGATGCAATCAAACAGATAACCTCTCTGTTTTGAACAAAGAGATTGAAAGACACACTTGTTTTTACCGGCTTGATGGAGACCTTTCATGTCTGGAGATGTTTTTCAGATTTTTTTCTGAGGTCATTGGCATTAACAAACAACTCTGTCGCCTCATTTTATTAGAATCGCGCCATTCATTTATCAGACATGGTGGTTAAAAATGTAAATATAATCTATATATATAATTATATATATTATATTGTATGTAGGACCGTAGGGGGGTTCAACTGGTGCAGTCGCACTGGACCCCGCGCTTGAGGGGGCCCCGCGGCGAATGGACCGAGGGGGGACCATCCCCATATATATATACAGTATATATATATCAACTGTCAGTCAATTTCAATATCTGACCTATAAGGAGCCTTACTCAACCTTTATTCTGAGATACCTATATGTCAGCCTAAAGTCATTTGCCGTTTTAGAACTGTTGTTTGCCAGATCGTATGACATGACCCCAGTGAGATCTCGGGTAAAAGCTAAAACACACTGTTCCACAACAACTGTCAGACTGTATAATGTACATTTTAGCTAAGACTTTGGTCACAGCTGACAGCATTGACTGGGCAAAGTCAACAGCCTGTGTCCATTCTGACATCTTAAATTGAAATGGTATCTTACAAACCAAAGCAAGACTTTGTGTTGGAAAATCTTTGCTTGAAAATATTAAGACATTCATGTTCTCTTACACACACATATATTACCAACTGCTGTTACTATTACTTCATTCAATTTTGCCCTATAAGCAAATAAATATTTTATGATCCCCAAACGGCCAAATCTCCCCAAATCTCCTACGACACAATAATGACAAATAAAATGTACAGTGAGCATCCAAATTAAAAGGTTTCTTGGGTCTATTACTAGTGATATTTACACATTTATAGAATCCTCTAATAATCAGCATGATAATGTTGAATCAATACAACATAACATACATCTCTGTAATGATCTAGTCACGCCAATGCCTTGTCAATAATAGCATTCTGCTTGAGTCTAGAAAGTCAGATAAATCAATATGAAACAGTACATAAGGACTGTTCCTTGTTTAATGTTTTTGGATGGTGTGCTGGCCAAATTATAAATCACAAGATTGAATTCCACACTTGCACTCCAAATGGAGGAGTACCTTTCTTCTGACAAATAGATTTTGCAATTATTATCATCATCATTACTCATTTTGCCAGATATTTGACAAACCTAAAGGACACTTAAAATACACTTGAGCAAGTTTTTTTTTTTTTTTTTAATTACTCTTTTCTGATTTATTTTACAACACTGCCACAGGGCAAAATGTTTGAGTTCATGGTCTGTACATGCTTTTTTATACTCAGGGGAATATTCCTATTGTCTGCATGTCACGACAAAAGTCAGAGTTAAAATGAAGACAAATGTAGCATCTCACTGCCTTGTATGATGGGAGGCTATGCTCGAAGGCTATTCTCATTGTCCTTCCTGTGACCACTACTAAATTACCACCACTAAACTAACCATTATTTCTCCTGAGCACACAGGCTACACAGAACCTAGGAGGGTGGGCAGGCTAACGCTCAGCTCCACAGAGCCCCTTGGTCAGCCCTCAAGGCTGTGAAAATGCTCACTGAAGATTTTGCAAATCTATCTGCAATGGGAAATTAATGAGAAAAATCCCAGGGGGTGCTCTGTCAAAAGTAACTCAGGTAACAACGCAACAGGCAACAGGACTCAAAAGAAGCCATCCAACCTGCTGTGAGCACTGGTAGTTATCTTAAAAAGCAAATGCTTAAAGACGCCTTAATATTTTCAATTTAATTGTAAATAGTGACAATGTGGGTACGCTTGACTTACATGCTTTGTAAGAAGCTGCTTTCCCCCCCAAAAATGTTAACACTGGGAGTGTAAAGGGAGGCCATGAGCTGTTCGCCATCTGTAATAAGATGGCCGTCACAGGTGCACGTTAGTCGAGACGTTGCAGGGCTAATTCATCACTCTCAGTTTCTCCTGGCAACAGCTACATATTTTACTCACTACTTATTTGTGCAAGATTCCCCTCTGGACATCTCTGATAGATACCATGATATACAGTATGCCAAATCACCTCCTCTATTATAGTTTTATCAGACTGTAGCTCAACTATTGGAAAAGCTGCCGGCCTACAATGTTTTTTTTTATTTTTTATAATTTCTGCTTGCAAGCCAAAAATGCACACACAATGCACACATATATTTTCTGGTTTTAAAAATTAGTATATGATCCTCGTGATTATACATTAACATATTATCTCAATGATATGTGATTGTTCTGAACTGACTGTCAGTTTATAAGATTGTCTCTTGAAAAACTGCTAATCATTTTCTGATTTTCTGTAAAGCAACCTTGCATACTAGAACATTTAAAATTGCTATATAAATGTCACATGAAAAAACAAGTATTATTGTTTTATTAAAAAATACTTACATTTAGAATAATTAATCTTTAGGTCACATCTTAATTAAATTTTTCATCTAAACAGGTCTATAATACTGTTGGGGTGACAGAAAGAATGTTTTTATTTTAATCCTACCTAAACTGAATATTGTGCCACTGGCATTTCTATTAAGATAAGCTGTCATTGGATGTTGTTTTCTGATGATGTGATAGCATTTTTTTCCTGCAACACGTTGGGCACCTGCTGCTTTACTTGTATTCATGGTGCCAATAATTCAACGTCAACACCTCCCAAGGGTACAGCAAAGATTGAGAGGTTGCCAAATCTCAGAATATTACAAACAATGCATATATATTTACCTTGAATCAAAACAATATCTAGCTCTGATATATGTGGCCTTTAAAAACGGAGGAGAATTGTTTTGAGAATTATTTTGAAATTATGACGTACATAGATTTAAGTTGAATACGTGGTCTCATTACTCAATGGTCTTATTGACAGATTTGCAGACTGATGGAAATAAGAACAGTCTGTCAAAGAAATCTGTCAAGACACAACACAAGTCTAATACAACCCCCATAAGCTATTTCCGTCAAGATAAACAGCAGCTCCATGCCACAAGTCCCTTGTTGTCAAAGCTGAATGTGAAAATGAAATGTGGGCGCATATTATCTCAAGACATTAAACATAGCATAGACTTCTTATGTGCACAATTACGGTTCGTGTACGGAACTTCCCACACCTTGTCGTCGAAGTCTGCGTTTCCTGAGGCCGAAGATTCGCACTTTGGAGAAGATGTCGACCAGGTTCCCATTGCAAAGCCCTTTATTCTTATTGGGGCTTTTTCTCCTTCTGTTGGTGGATGGTCGGTCTATATGCTGCTCCCGTGCTTGTCTCTTCTGGCGGATCAAACCGCTGGCAATCGCCGCTGCCATGTCTCAAAAACAGGGCTGTTGAACTCCTTACACACAAAGCACAAACAACAACAACAACAAACCGCCCGATCGGTCTCGATTATTGTCCCATTTTTGCGACTGTTTGTGTGCTCTGCCCTCTGAAATGCACAGCTGATGATCAAAGATATCCACACATCACGACTGGCGAAATAAAACACTGAATTAGCATAATGAATACAAAGGTGAAGTGTTACTCAACTGTCCGTATTTCACATGTTGTCCAATTTTCATTTCGAAGTCACGCGGCTCGCAGATTACTTTTCATTCCTGATTTCACAATGCTTTTCGGAAAATGATTATCACATGAGTTGCCCGGCTCCTCCGAAATATAGAATATGAAAATATATTCACGGCACGCCCGAGCGTCTCTCTGATCCGTCACTTTCCTTCCTTTCTTTTTGACCCGGTCCTGGTGAAATTCAGCACCCTGGGCAGCGACGTCCACTCCCGGAGTCTGAACAAACAAAACGTTTTTCGTTCTGAGCTGTCAAGCGGAGAAACGCGACCACCTTCGTCTCCCAGGTGGAGCCCTGCGACTACACATATTCATATGTCTCACATATTTACCCAGTTTAGCAGATATCCACGCCAGTTCCGTTCAAACGTCCACTCATCTTGAGAATAACCGACGGCGTAACGACGGTGAGTTGAGGTAAGTTTGAACGAAGGTGTTTCTTGTTGATAAGGGATCTCCTCAGAGGATCACTCCCCATTCAGTCTCATGTTCTAGGTTGCGTGGTTATTCAATAACGATGTGCGTTTTTCCTGTTCTAAAGCAGCATGTCTTCTGAGGGGAAAATGTAAGCAACACTGAGCGGCTCCGGTGAGGATGACGGCTACCCGGTGTGACAGGAACGAACAAATAAATAAACTCAAATAAAAAAGTATTTGCCCGAAGCGGGAGCATACAAATGCGCAGCATAAGTGTTAACGTTAGCCAGGAAAGAAAACGTATTCAAGAAATGCTCCTCGTCCTCTTCATCCTCCGGCTCGAGCTCATTTAGCGTCTCCAAACGTTTGGAGCGAGTGAGGCGCACGCGCTCCCCGCCTCAGCCTCACAGATCAACGGCATCAACAAGTCTTGACGACCACGCGCTTCCCGCCTTTTAGCCTCACAGATCGTCAACAAGTCTTAAACTCGTCGACAAACTCCTCCTTTGCCATCGTTTCCGAGACATAAAAAACCCACCCTTCACTTGATGTCCATATAGATCTCTATTTTCTGTGTACGAGCTGAGAAGAGCCGATGACAACATTTAGATATTTAAAAATATATATCTAATAGAATTTACCTAATAATGTTTGCAGAAGCTAGTTGGTAGGTGCCAGAAATATTTATAAATAAATATAGACATATAGAAATATATTAAGATGGCCAAATTTATAATTAGGCTATTCGAATTACAAATAACAGAAAAACACGTATTTTCAAGTGTGTGTATTAACGACAATCAAGCAATGTTTTTTGTTTTGTGTTTTGAGACAGAAAGCCTGAGACACTACATCACACTTCTGAGGTGCTGTTGAGACCCCCAGTGCGTTAGACTAACACACCTATGTAACGCAATGCATGGATGACTGTCTGCTTTCTGCTATAGGCCTACATTTATCTGTTTCTTTAATCATATGGTAATGAGTGTTGCGATAAGGGCTGGGATGCTAATTTAATATCATGCCCCAATAACACAGAGTATTTTCTCATTTAGTTTAATATCACCAGAGAAACACAATCACAGAGGAGGAATAAAAAAAAAGAAAAACTCAAGAGGGCCATCTGCTGTTTGTCGCTGCAATGAAATTCAGTCTTTCATCCCCCTGCTGTTTTTCAACCCCTTCCACTAAATAGACTGGCAATGTAACTCTGGAGTGGTATTTCCAGACCAGACACTGCTTGAGCAGATTAAAAGGAAAATACAAAAATATATGGAACATGCAATTAAATCTAACAATATATACGTTACATGCATAGACTTTCGCAAAAGCCATTTTGCATTAAAATGGGGGGAAATTACCTTATTAGCATACCTGAATAAACCATACCAGCACGGATATACTAGATTGCTAAAATAACGAGAGCTTAAGCTGACTGCATCATTGCCGGTGGAGCAGCCACTGCAGTTTGCGCATCCGCCAGCAGCGGACACTGTCAGCTTAACTATGTCTCTATTTATTTACAATAGCACAGACAGATCACTAGGTTTCATGACTAAGCCATTAACATAAAGACATCTATGATTCATTTACATTCAAATGTTAATATATTTGAAAATGTATGAATCAAAATGACCTTTTGAATGGCTTATATATGAAAGCTGTTAGTATATGCAAAAAAAAAAGGACAAGCAGTAACGTATTAAAGCCTAAACAGAGGTATTACAATCTAACATCACTTTGTGCACAGAAAAAGAACAAGAGGTTATGCAAAATTTAAAAAAAGTAATCAATGAATCTGCGGTACAAACTACTAAAAAAAAAAAGACAGAAAGAACATGCCTGTAGCGTATTTTGAGTTCCTAGCTGAGTCTCAGTACTGAAATGAATACAGAAATGGATCTTGTCGCTTCAGACGCATTTACTCAAAATAAAAGGAAGCGTTCAGACGGCAAATGGACTACACAGCAAAAACCCATGACAAAACGACAGACCAAATAGGGAACAGGAATTTAAATTCTAAATCAACTTGCACACACAAGTGATTACTGTATGCCTTTAAAAAACGACAACTGCATTGTCATCAATATGAGAGTGTGCACATACCTACATGCTTTCTCCTTCTGAACGTATGAGACTCCATTGCAAACCCATTGCACATTCAGCCAAGGTAACAGCGCATTTCCCTGCCTGGCTGTCAATGACACGGCCCCATTTATAGGGTCTATACTCACAGATAACATTATTAGTAAGATCTGCCCCAAACAATTTCTGTTCAGCCAGCTGAGGCGATCTCCTCCGAGGCTTCAGAGGCAAATTTTTAAATAACAATGTTTCACTTTGAACTTTTAATGATGATGAGCTGAAATGAACTATTTTGCTCAAGTTTACCTAGATTTTAATGTGGAGGCACCCATGCGGACACAACAGCACAGCTCAAAGATCATAAGAGAACAGATATGTAATTCAGGACAACCACTTTTGATGTAGAACTAATTAACTGCTACATAAAAGTGAGTCAACTCCAGCCTCCCACGCTGTCCTCCACCTGGTCTTTTATGAACATTAGCTGACAAGATGAATGAAACATGAAAAGATGAATGGTCATTCTAGTAAATGCCATTCGATACAATACATGCAAAATCAAAGAGAATGGAGAGCTAGCCTTTAAAAAAAAGAACATGAGATGACTGCAACTTCTGTTTAAATGCAGCGCTCTGAAGCTGTCCACATATTAAAGGGAAAGAGACAGATGAGATAGCGGTGGCAGGGAATAAGAAATACAAATTCACCAAAGCCCAGTGGAGCGAAAAGAAAAGGAGAACTACATCTTACTTCAAGAAATGTCACAGCAGACAGAGACACAGAATAAACAAGTCGATCATTTGTATCACTATGGAAGGCTTTATGGCCGTCTGGCTTTTATTATCTGTCATGATGACAGCAGTTGTAAATTGGATTTAACATTTTTTAGTTTTTTTTTCTTCTGCTGAGTCATAAACAACACTAAAGCAATATTATTGTAATTCTGGTGATATTTTGTCTAAAAAAGATTAAAAGAGTATTTTCTGGATGACATTGCTATATTCCTCATACTATTTTGTATGCAGTATGTTTACTGTGCACAGTTTGAAAAAGTTCTGTCTGCATGGAAGGACCTACTACATTTGGCAAAATATGCAGTACACATGCAGAGGACACTGCGTGGGATTTTGTAGCCCACAACACAGTGCACTCAACTTCACCTTTTACTTCCAATGTGATTAACAAACCAAAAGTAATATTATGATTTTAATATCTTTAATTTTGAGTCTTTAATAAGACTGCCAAAAGTGAAGACATGTTTCCACAAAACATTAAAAACACAAAATAATCATATTTTCCTATACTGTTTTAAACATTTATTGTTGCGTTCTGTTTCTACATTTTTAATCTGTACATATTTGTCTATAAAAATTGTATGCAGTATACACTGCAAAATAAACTCTAAAAATGAATTTAATCTGACTGTATTGCAAAGAATACATCAAACCTGATTCTCTCACTTTAAGTAAAATTCAGAAACTGATTTGTATAGCTTGTGCAATGTGCAAGCCAGTGTTACTCTGTTGTATGAAAAAGAACAAAGGGGATCTAGCAAATCAATACAAGTCTGTTTGAGCTTGAGGGTTTTGCCATTAAGCCTGGCATTTAAATATCAACAACAGATCTCATTACAGAGGTGAGAATGTCAATAGTATCCTAATGTAGTAAAATTAGCAAGGATGCTTCCCTGTAAAGAACCATAAATAATCAACAAATTACAGCCATTTTATCATGGGCCAAAAAAACATTTTAAAAAAATGAATTTTGTTCTACTTATACACAGAAACAAAAAAACATTATTTATTTTAGATGAATTATCATTATTTAATCATTGTTAATAATTATTGGTGTTCATATAGGGTTAGGGATTTCAACTTCAGAGTTATGCTGTTATTTTTCTAAGTGATTGGACTTACAATCTCGTAACCACCAAAACCCTAGTAACCACTGCAAACACCTTATATCAACTGCACAGCAATTACTACAGTCCTGGCAATGACCCAGAAGATCCAAAGAGTTTTGCAGAGCCAAGCAACACACACATTTTACTATTTACAAATCTAGCTTTTTTTAATACTGGCACATGGCATCAGTCTAAGATGCTCAGTATGTGTGAACACTGGGAATTCTGTCTTACATGAAAACCTTGACACCTTCAGAAGTGTAAAGTGGCATTGTGATTTCCTAAGATAATTTTCAGTTGTGATTTCTCACTGAAAGAAGTGAGGAATTCTGAGAGTAGTAAAAGGTTTCATGACATTACTGAAATTGTGGGGGCTTTTTTTGTACTGAAAATGTCATTGGTTTATAGTTTAACAATGGTTTACCGTGGACATGTGTTCCATATAGTGTTGCTTTTGTCAACGAAAATTATGACTAAATATCGTTGTCAACGAACCTTTATCATACGACGAAAACGAGACGAGACGCATCGAAAATGCTGGTCATGTGACGATGACTATAATTAAATGTATAATGCAATATTGTTGACGAATAAAAACGAGACTAAATGTGGTTTACAAAATAAAAAACTATGCTAAAATGTCTCTTCATTTTCGTTGACCAAAACGAGACGAAACAAAACGTTTAGTCGCGTTATTTAGTCTCGTGTTAGTCGCGTTATTATTATTGTTTTTGCGAATATTTCTGGTTTAATGCATTCACTTCAGGGGCTGCATCAGGGTCGCAATGCGCAGACGCAGGCGACGTCCACTCATCATGTGTTTTTTTTCTTTAGCACACTTGCGGCCCTTATTTAGAGCAGTGTTTCCCAACCGGGTGCTGTGTAAAAAAATCATTTTTTAATATTTTTTTAAATTGCTAAAATGTTCAAAAAAGCAGCTATTATATAATATCCATTTCTAATGTCGCCAATAATTAGAGATACACTGAAATTCCGGCTGCCGAAAATTAGTTCACCGCTCAGGATTCACTTTCACGTGGTGTGACGCTCTGGTATTATCCCGCTCTATATGTATGTGTGCTCCGCTCAGTCGCTCACGGCCCATGAGAGTGCTCCACTCATATACCATTCATGCTCATCGGAACAGCAAAGTTCACTCAAAAATCAAGCTGACAGGAAACATTGATTTAGTACAGTATTGTTTCTGTCTGCAATAGCCCTACTGTGCTGTAACAAGGTGTGTTAAATGGGCAACTCTGGTAATGCTCCCCTCTCATTCATTGATCTGCTAACCGTTATGCTCATGTGTCCTCTGATAATAATAGCTTTCTAGGATTAAACATTATTTGGACAATTGGTAAAAAAAAAATCTCTTAATTGAAGCCCCTACTGTTTGACCTACCTGAAAAACTAAAAAGCAAATTATTTAATTCGAAGGCCTGTCGTTATTTTTATTTGTGCTATCATTATTAATTTCTTTATTTATTCTTATTTTATTATTAAACTGCTTTAGCTCCTGGTCATTTTTTTTCTATACTGAGTGAGCAAACTTTGTTTAATTACCATTATAACTATCTCACAATGTTACATATGAATAAAAGCCTACATTAAATCTGTCATATAAACTGGTCTCTTCAATAGAAATTAGCCTACTAATTGCCACCATTGATAGACATTTTTTTTATAATATTAAAAATATATGTATGACATTATATTATGCAGTTCTTCCCTGTTGTACCGAATATCTATAATTTTCAAATTATCACATCGAAGTTAGAAATTCAAATATCGTGACAATTAATTTTGTAGGGCGCCACACATTTGTTAATTTCCAAAGGGTGCCACAACTAAAAAAAGGTTGAAAAACACTGATTTAGAAGACGAAAACCAAAAAAAGTTAAGTCTGACACAGAGAAAGGAACCGATGGCCGGCCAGCTGGGGTTCGTCTTTATTTAAATTTATGTGCGTGTACTTTAACATGTTGGTTGTAAAATAAATGTTTGAAATTCAAATCAGAGGTCTTCCGGTCTGGATGGAGGTATTTTGAGTTATAGTGGTAACAATAATATAATAAGAACTTTTTTTGAAATGGGTTTGGCTAAAATAAAATTTTGTTTCGTCTATACTACTAGGTACTTATACTATATTGACTGGGTTAAATAGAATTGCATTTCTAAAAAGAGACTAAAATACAATTTTCATTGACTAAAACTAGACTAAATGTCATCAGTTTTCAGTTTTCTGTCATTTGTTCTGTCATTCAAGTTTTAGTCAACTAAAAGTCTGAGCATTTTAGTCTTATTTTAGTCAGAATTATCCATGACTATTTTCGTCTAGTTTTAGTCGACTAAAACTTGACTAGATTAAAAAGAGTATGAACGTGACTAAAACGAATAAAAACTAAAATGGCAGCTTCACACAAAGACTAGACTAAAACTAAAATTAAAACAGGCCACCAAAAACAACACTAGTTCCATATTGTTCTGAGAAGAGCAGTGCTCAGTGATGTACACCGCTTCAGATTTGGCTCATCGCTGGCCCCTGAACAGTGACAGCAGAGTGAATTTCTCATAACACTGGGAGAGAGTTTAAATGACAGAAAAGAACACAACTCATCACATGCCATTACTCCCACCAGGGGGATGGGAAATGCCAGGATGAGCTCCAAAGAGATGGATATAGACAGAGCTGCTCCCTGAACAACAGTTAAAAATTCTGCTCACATCTCTGCCTGTCCTTTGATCCGGTTTTAAGTCTGCAACATTCAAAAGTGTCTTGTCAGCAGTGGAGCAAAAAAAAAAAGAAGCTCATCCGAGAAAGCCTGGGCAGAGACTGTGAATTTAAATGAGTTGATTCACTGCCTGGAAAGCCCTCTTTATTCTAGTCTGTGAGAGAGAGAAGGGAAGGACTCTGCAAAGTAATCTCCCCGTGGAAACCCAAGGGACCTCCAAGCACACAAAATGGGCCAAAAGCGTATAGCCTTGAGAACCCCCTGGAATGATAATTATTTTCAGTTAAGTTGAAGTTAAAGCACTACTACAAAGACCTTCATGCTATCTAAAATGCACTAATTTCAGAGAACACTGGAGTCCAGTGCCCATTCACTGCATGCTGCTAAATCGTTTGACTGCAGTCACCTTAGCTGACATCAGTGTTTCCTACACCGTTTTTTTCAGCAGCCAGCCGCTATTTATATACACATAAATACCTAACATGCCCATGCCATCCGGCCTCCCTCGCCCGTGCGTTCACTCGAGCGCGTCCGATGTTGCGTACTTGCTTCTGGCTGCTTCTTCCGGTTTTATACACTCTTTTGAACTTTCTGCCAGCATCTTACACGTCCTCCTCCAACCACTACTGTAGCATGCGCTCTACTCCTGATAACCCCAACAATAGGCCTATTCCCTAGAATGGAGCGTCCACTATTCATACCCTATAGCCTGCTAAAAACGAAATGTCGACAACCGTATTCACTAACATCACAAAGAAAAGTAACAGACTTTCAGAAAGGCTGTGAGAAAGTGAGAATACCCGAAGGAGAAGTTGGCACGCAGGGAGCGTCCCTTCAATCTATCATCCGCAGTGTATTTGCTCCCACACACCACATGCTGTGGCCTGTTTATTGCGATGGCCTGAACCAAATAACATCATGTAAGAACACACCTACCTAAAATCCTAACAAAACCTGCGGGACACCCACACAAACCCCTACATACAAAGCACACACATTAAATGGCAAATCTGTAAACTTGAGAAAGAGAGACAGTGACAGAATAAGCATGAAATCTGGAGGGAGACAGAGACACATCACTGCCCCCTACAATTCATGAGATAAATGGGATTTCTATTAGGTACATCCATTGAATGCTAATACCAAGCAAGCTGCTTAGTCTAATGCCCATCCCTAATCTGAACCTTTTTCTCTGGACTGCCTGTTTCAGCAGTTACATGGAAAATCCCTGTTGGTCAACTTACTACAGTGCAGGTTTTTTTTCCCACTCAAGTTTGTGCGCTTCATGACAGATGATTTTTTTACCATAGCTTGCTCCCAAGGATTTGTTATCTTGGCTGAAATGGAATGCATAATGAATTCATACACTGACAACATTTGTTATAGTGATTTCCATTTTGAATGACGGGCAGATTATAATGTGGTAGAAACACATGGCAGTTGAGTCAATATTCTTCTGAGGAAGGTTTATGAATTTCTCATGAACAGCTTTAAACGGGCTTTGTTCCATTAGTCAATGTATCGCTATTCAGAGAAGCACAGAAGTAACTCTAAAAGCACGCACACACAAATGCCTTATCAGTGCTGCAATCTTTTCAACTGACCTGGAACATGCTTAAAAATTAATACTGCCTCAATTAAATCACTGTGTTGTAATTTTACACCTTAGCAATGCTCATTTAAAATGAGCAAAACCACAGATCAATAGGAACTGTGGCTTTGTTGCAGACTTAAATATAAATTTCCTTGAAAACTGATCTGGAATGCCTAACAATGAGAAATCTTAAGCTACGTCAACAAAAACCTAGTGCAGGCTGTGAGTCAGGTTAATGTTAAATCAATAGTTTTTGTGTCAGAAAGAGAAGAGTGAAGAACATTTCTCCTTTTGTCTTCCACAGAAGCAAGTCATACAGGTTTTGAACAACATAAGTTGGAAATGTATTAAAATTATTACAGAATTGCAGTATTTAACATATACAATCCAGGAACCCAAACTCTGACTCTAAGAAAACCTAGGGACCCCAAATATTAAAAGCTAGATTTGATCAGTAACGTTTTATAATAAATGTAATTAAAAATGTCATTAAGAACATTAACATTATATAATAAGTAAAAAATTAGTTAACATTTAGAAATGTCAAAAAAATTCTGTAACATGTTACAAAAAGATATTAAAATGAGTTAAAGTGAACTAACAATTAACAATACCACTACAGCATTTATTAATCTTAAATTAACTGACGTTAATATGAACATTTGCTAACAAATTGTGTTAGAAAACAAATCAAGTGATACCAAAAGTATGTTGTTTTTGAAAAATTAAAATTTTTTTTTTAAAAAAAAAATCTCTCCAAAGGCCCCTGAAGAACCTTCAGGAACCCCTGATTAACCACGTTGTTAAACCCCTGATTATCAATGCTTTTGCATCCCTGCAGAGGAACCTTAAGTCCTGCAGAGCCTTGAAAAACCACTGACCAGCTGTTAAAAACCAAGGCAAGGTCAGCTGCAGAGAACACAGAGACAAAGACCAGCCTTGGAATCTTCTCATCAGCAAGGAAAACAGATAAGCTGTCTAGTGTCTGGCCTACAGCAAGCAGAAGTGCACATAATACTGTTAGTGACCATAGTACAGGTGTGAACTAAGATACATACACAGTCAACACTTCCAGTTAGTATCTCCAGAAAGCGTGCGATAATCATGCCACACTCTGCTCAACACACTGCTTGTTTACAGTGTGTGTACAACCAGAGCAAACACAAACCTGCCATTATGCACCCATGATAAACTCACATACTGACATATTTACAGCAAACAGATTCGCCTTTGAAGGAAAACACACATGTAAATGTCATTCCCGAAACAGACAGTGCAACACTGTATATCTGAAGCAGCTCTCAGATCCCTTTCCCACAATCCCCCCTTTTTTTTTCCAAAGCTCGCCGGTATTTTCCACAAGCATCAACAATTTGCTTGTTAGGGCAAATATATTACAACAGGGTTTGTACTGTAGATTAAAGTGATAGCTCACCAAAAAATTTAAATGTTAATTTACTCACCTTTATGTTACTTTAAACCCATATAACTTTCTTTCTTCTATGACAAAAGGAGAAATGTAAACTGCGCTTACGCTCTGCTCTTTAGACCTTCCCAACTTAAAAGGATACAAAAGCACCATAAACGTGATTATCCCAGGTTACGTATGTAACCATGGTTCCCGAGGAAACGAGACGCTGCGTAGGAAAAGCTAGGGGAAGGCCTTCACGATACCAAGCTCTAATCAATGGTGTAATCAGTCGAACGTGGGCGGACGCCGCGGCGGGTGTTCAGACCAGAAGCTTTAAAAGCACAGTGAGGTGCAGCCGGCGCTAGCTTATCAGGAGTGAAGCAAGTGATAGTAGGGGGGGATGCGGAAGTATGGGCTTGCGACCAGGTCCGTTCTCGGGGAAACCATGGTACATACGAACATGGACGTTCCCCTTCGGGAACTGAGGGCCTGCGTCGGAAAAACGCTAGGGGACGAGATGTTCCACGCACCAGGAATTGCAAATCCCTGCCTAGGTGAGGGGCACAGCTATGGCAAGAGCAAGAGGGGCCTGGAGGGCTCGCAAACTAGGTCATAGAACCTGACCAATGTGCGGGGGCGTATGGACCATCCTGCAGGTGCAGATCTCCTGATAGGAACTTACTGCCAGAAAGGCCTGGAGGCCACCACACTTCTGTCGAGTGGCCTTTGTCCCCCAATGAGTGAGGGGAGATCAGGGGAATCATAGGCAAACAGTAAGGACGAACTATCCAACGGTGAGGGTATGCCTTGGAAGCAGGATTGAACTCTCTTAGGGGGACCTGCACACAAGCAGTTGGTTCCCGCTTTCTCCCCGGGCAGCTATGCTCGCATGGGACCACATACAATTACGCCTTGCTGGTCGGGCTCCCTAAAGGGCGGAGGATTAAAAAGCCTGGGTACGACAGGACGTGGTGTAGAGGAGGGGACCAGCTGTTAAAAACCAAGGCAAGGTCAGCTGCAGAGAACACAGAGACAAAGACTAGCCTTGGAATCTTCTCATCAGCCAGGAAAACAGATAAGCTGTCTAGTGTCTGGCCTACAGCAAGCAGAAGTGCACATAATACTGTTATTGACCATAGCACAGGTGTGAACTAAGATGGTCTGCTTGGAAGCAGGCCGTGGTGTAGAGGAGGGGACCTTAGGGACATACCCCGCCCGAGGGTATAAAAAGCTTTGGCCAGACCAGGCGCAAAGTCAAGATAAGAAGGGGCCACAGAAAGGGCCTGCAGATCCCCAAATCTCTTTAGAGAAGATACAGCTAAGAGAAACACAGTCTTTAATGTAAGAAAACGATCTGATATCTCCTCGATAGGCTCAAAGGGAGACCTACAGAGAGCTTCTAACTCCCGGGAGCAGAGCAATTGGGGGAAAAGCGTACAGCCGAAGCCTCGGCCAAGTCTGTACCATCGCATCCAGCCCCAGTGGCGCTGGATGAGTCAGAGAGAACCGGAGGGGACATTGCGATGTCGTCTGAGTCCAAACAAGTACAACTGAGATCTGGCCAAAAACTCTCAATATCTGCTTCACCACCTCGGGGTGAAGCATTCATTCCCCGGGCCTCGGCCCCTGCCTCGAAAGGATGTCTGCTCCCAAATTGATATGCACAGGAATGTGAACTGCTCTAGCGAGATGAGTTTGCCCTGGGACCACACAAGTATATGTTGCGCCAGCTTGTACAAGGGGCGCGAACGCAGACCTCCCTGGTGGTTGATATAAAAGACCACTGCTGTGTTGTCGGTGCGCACCAACGCGATCTCTTAGGTGATTGCACGTGAGATGGCGACACTCAAAGACCTACCAACAAAAGTGGGCAGGGTGGCCACTCATGACTGCTCCCCAACCGGTGAGGGACGCATCTGTCGCTAGCGTCACATACCGACAAGGAGCTCCCAGCACCGGGCCTGAGACAAGAACCAAGGTTTCCTCAACATGTCTAAGGCACGTAGGCATTGCCACGTGACCTTGATCATGCGAAGCGGGTTTCCCCTCGGGGAGAACCCATTGGTCTTGAGCCACCACTGTAGGGGTCTCATGTACAGCAGGCCAAAAGGTATCACGTTGGACACGGCTGCCATCAGACCCAACAGCCTTTGAAACTGTTTGACAGTGAGTGACTGGCCTTCTCTGACTCCCACGGACCTTGCCGTGAGGATCGAATCGATCCGAGCAGGGAACAGACGTGCCTGCATTTTGGTCGAATCCCACACCACGCCCAGATAAGTGGTCCTCTGTAATGGAGAAAGCACATTTTTCTTGGCGTTTAGTCTTAACCCCAACTTTCCTATATGAGCGAGAACGACATCTCGATGCCGAACCGCCACCTGCTCAGATTGAGCTAATATCAACCAATCGTCAATATAATTGAGTATGCGGATGCCCTGGAGCCGCAGAGGAGCCAGGGCAGAGTCCACACACTTCGTGAAAGTACGGGATGAGAGTGCAAGACCGAAAGGAAGAAACCGGTATTGGTAAGCTTTGCCCCCAAAAGCAAACCTAAGGAACTTCCTGTGAATGGGAAGGATGGAAACATGGAAGTATACGTCCTTTAGATCTATCGTGACAAACCAGTCCTCGGACCTGATCTGAGACACGACCTGTTTGACAGTGAGCATTTTGAACTTCAGAAGCATGACTGAGCGGTTCAATAGCCGCAGAGCTAAAATTGGACGCAACCCTCCATCCTACTTCGGCACGATGAAGTACCGGCTGTAGAACCCAAACCGTCTGTCGAGAGAAGGGACCACCTCGATGGCCTCCATCCTCAAGAGAGTATTGACTTCTTGTTCTAATACCAGAGCCTGCCTGGGACCCACTAGTGAAAAACCCCTTTTGAAAGGCGAACGGCCAGTGCCGAACTGAATGCGATAGCCTTTTTCTACAGTCTGCAGGACTAATTGTGAGACATTTGGCAGAAGTTTCCATGCTGCCGAGAGGTCTACTAAGGGAACCAGTCTCTCGAGAATGGCCTCTGGTGTCTTTGTAGCTGCTAGATGGGTGCCCTGAAGCGGCGGACCGGCATGAGACATCCGAGCTAGCTGCTTGAGAGACCCCCAAAGGGTTGGCGAGGCTCTCGGCTCCGCTACGTTTCCGGGCGGAAAATACAGAGAAAAACCTTCGCTGGAGACCGCTGCACCCTGGCACACTGGCCGGGTTGGCAGAACGGTTTCCTGAGGGCGCTGAGGAGAGACAGACACCGTATAATGAGGTGTACACCACTCTTCCACAGAGGGGCCTGCCCTCAGAAGTCCTGGACCATGCCATGTCAGGACAACGGCTTCGTCGAGGGGCTTCCTCGACTGAAGCACCGACCATCAGATCGGGCCTCGCTTAGAAGACCCCGTTAGAGCGCCGCGGCCTCACGGTCCCACTGGGGGGAAGCGCGAGAGGCAGCGCTCTGTTTTTGGACCTCCCTATATGAGGAGCTGGTACCCGGCTGGGGCTGCTCCTGCCCAGCAGCCCCCAGAGCTGGAGAGCGGCGAGGGAGGAACCGCTGAAGTACTGCCGTTTGTTTATGAGCCTCCTGGTATCTGTCGACGATGGAATCGACGGCGTCGCCGAATAGACCAGAAGGCGCAAGCGGGGCATTCATAAGGCAGACCCTGTCCTTCTCTTTCATATCGGACAGGGTCAACCATAAATGCCTCTCCGCCACCACCAGAGCTGCCATGGACCGCCCAATAGCACGGGCGGTCTCCTTGGTGGCGCGAAGGGCTAAATCAGCGGCTCTCCTTAGTTCTAAGATGTCACCTGCTTTAACTTGCTCGCCTTCATCTAGCTCTTTTAGCAGGTCGGCCTGGTATGCCTGTAACACTGACGTAGTGTGCAGACACGCACCAGCCTGACCTGCTGCCGAGTACCCCTTGCCCACCAGTGCTGAAGTGGTTCGCAGCGGCTTGGAGGGCAAGATCGGAGCCTTCAGAGACGACGCCGCACCAGGTGACAGATAGCTCGCAAGCGTCTGCTCAACCCGGGGCATCGCTCTGTAACCGCATTCACTCAACCCCGCCACATTTCCATAATAATCAGAGGCGGGGACGAATAAGCGGGCCGAGAATGGTTTCTTCCACGATCTCGACACCTCAGTGTGGAGATCGGAAAAAAACTGCAGGCTCCGGCAGGTAGGAGGTAGCGACCTGGCCCGCAGAAAGCGTTAATCGAGTTTGCTTTTCTGCGGTTCAGTCTGTTTCTCTGCGGGCCAATCGATTTTCAGCTTGGCTACGGCATGAGTAAGCACCTCCACTAGCTCCTCATATTGGGGGGATTGAGGGGGCGAATCTCAACGATCTCCACATCAACCTCTCGGAGAGATAGGCGATAGCGCCCCGAGCCCGCTTCGGGGGGAGTAGCAGCCGAACGGGCCTTCCGACTCCAGCGAGCGGGCAGCGGATCTGGCATGTGAGGAAGAAGATAGGGACTCGCCCGTCTCCATTCCCTCCACCGGATCCAGCTGCGAACCCCACGAGCGCAGCTGCCGCTCCGCCTCGGCGAAAGTGGGGCCAGCACCGTGAGGAACGCTGGTGAAGGCTCCCTCCTCAAAGAGAGCCTTCCGGGAGCGAAGCAAACGCAGTGGCAACTGCTCACAATGCGGACAGTCGGCCCTCTCGAGAGCCGACGCCGCGTGCTCCATTCCCAAGCAGACCACGCACAAACTGTGTGTATCCCCGCTCGTGATATAACGTGGGCAGGGAGGAACACACAGCCTATAACGCGGATTGCTCGAACTTTTTGTCTTTTGCTTAGACATGTTTCTTTCTCTGCTGGAGCTTATATTGAATGCTTGTGCACTTTTATGGACAGACAACAATAAATAAGACACACAGAACATAAATCGTGACTGACACACACAGAGAGCTTTGCTGAATGACAGAAAGCTAGCGCCGGCTGCACCTCACGTGCTTTTAAAGCTTCCTGGTCATGACGTCACCCGCCTCTGACGTCCTGCCCATCGATTCGACTGATTACACATATGATTCAGAGCTTGGTATGGCTGAAGGCGTTCCCCTAGCGTTTTCCGACGTAGCTCGAGTTCCCGAAGGGGAACCATATGACTTCTGCAATATAATCCAAGTCTTCTGAAATCATACAAAAGACCATTGCAAGTGGAGTCGGACCGGTCTGATTTATGAACAAATCATTCCGATTTGTGAAAGAATAAACCGTTTCATAGAAAACATTCCTTCACAAATCAGACCTTGCTATTTTTCTCATGAGCTCTCATGCACTTACCAAGGAGAGCTAGGGGTTCTATCTAAATTTTCAGTAAATAACTATTTAAATTTTGATCTGTTGCTCACACAAAGTCGTCATAAAGCTTCAGAAGTCATTTTGGAGGCTGGTCCTCATTCACTTGCGATATATTGAAAAGAGCAGCCAAAATCTTCAAATATTCTCCTTTTACATTCCATAATAAATGGTAAGACATTTAGGTTTGGGTAGACATGTGAGTAAGCAAATAATTAAATTTTGTATGAACTATCCCTTGAAGTGTGTTGCAGAATGACTTTAAATCTATATGCCATAATACTGGAATACACAGTCTGAATGAGGGGGGAAAAATCAAAGAAACCTCTGACAGCAGACACAAGACCAATTCATGAGCAATGACACAAATTACAATAAGGGTCTATTGATCTATAGTTCTTAGAGTCAGAACAACTAAATCGCAAAGTGCTGAAATTAATTTATTGAGTTCCATATAGGAATAGCAATTACTAACAGTTGTGTAAAGCAATACTGAAAAGGTAGGATAGAAGACACATTTAGTTGCAAAGTCCTTGATGGGAAATTGCAAACGGAAAAAAAAATGTAATAGCTTTTAAAGTAACAGCACTCAGATGTGAACAGTAAATGCTTGAAAATGTGTGTTTTTGGTGGTGATGAATGTTTGTTTTATGCTATGCTGTTATAAAACCACAAGAGGGAGGTCAAGAGCGCAGCACAGACCAGCTCAGTGATATCAGTGAGAAATCAGACACAAACTGCAAAATGTGGCTAAACAATCTCTCATGACAGGCATTATCCGTTATGTCATACTGTGATGACTTTTTCAGGCTTTTAGCTGAATCATGAATACAATACAAGTAACCATAATATCCCAAACACAATTTTTAGCTGCTTAACATAGACTCGATGAGGCCCTCATAGTTTTAGCAGTTTGGCAACTTGTCTAGAAATGCTCTCAGGTATTGTTCTAACAAATGTGTTGCAAATACATTATTTGCCTGAAAATGAGCATTCTAGTGAACAAGGCAGGCAGGATAACAAAGCAGATAGAGAAAAAAATCCTGCCAGGCCTTTACGTACACATTTAAGACAGCAAAGATGCCCTCAAGTGGTCAGATGGGACTACTTCAAGATTTAAGTCGGAGGGGGAAAGAGATCACTGCAGAGGCTGCAAACAGTTCCTCGCTGATTTAATCATAGCATGTAAAACACAGCACTGACCTGTGAAAGACATTTACTCACAGTTTAAACACACATGTTCATTGCAAACAAACAAAAGAGACATCAAGTATTCATGCATTAAATGGCATCGAATGCAACACACACTGGTACTTTCATGAGCAGGAAACATCTGGTATAGACCTGGATGACATGCTTCCTGTGAACTGCTGCAGGCGCCATTTCTCACATTCTGAACCGTTAGGTAACAGCACTGTGTCCTGGCTGACAGAGCTGCATGCTGTGAAAATGCAGATTGATCTATTGTCCTTTCCTCACCCTGCTATGACATCATCAGCAAGAAGATCTTTTGGTGCATGACATTAGGGAGTGTATTTTTTCCACTTCCAATAGTTACATAATACAGACGGCTCTCCATAGGTGCTCACTGCTCTGAACCACAGCATGGATTACAGCCTGAAGCCAAACGCGATCCGATATGAGTGCATGTGCATGTTTGAGCGTTTGTGTGTGTGTGTTACAGCCCAAATTACTACACATATTTTGTGCAACACTGTCACACAGGCGCAGGGACAGAATGAAAAGCTTTATTTGATATGAAGGTGAGAAGGACAGCTTGATCCCACTGTAAGTTGGGAATACAAATAGAACTATCTGTTAACCGTGTCATTCATTAAACACATCAGCGTTTTTAATTGATCCAACTATAGATGCTGCATGTTTAATCCGCCTTCTAATCATTGTAGTTAATAGGTTTATGAATTCATATTCCTCTAACGCATGATGTCCCATGATCACCCTAATACTGACAAGGTCACCTAGTCATACAAAACACTTTTGACTGCTTTTGGTGATTAAAGATTCTTTTGTAGTTTATAATGAAAATCACAATGATTTTGTGTGAGGAAGTAATTTGTTGGAAAAGCTTTCCTCTTTGCTGTAGCTTTCAAATCTCATTCATGTTTACTCAAATTCAAACTTTTTTAAATATATTTTTGGTCTGTTCTTTAATAAAAATCTACTTTATAGCTTCAGAAACCTTGGGAACGATGGCCCACTTCAACTTTAAATTTCTGCAAAATATCTCCTAACAGGATTTAAATGACAAGAAAGTGAATTAATGATGAAAGGTTCAACTATGGAAAGAAAAAAATAGGCTAACATAAACCCACATCATAGCTTCATAACAATACTAACGGTTACTTCATTATTAATAAAATAGGCAATCAATTTATGCAAATGAATGGCAAATAAAATTATTTTAATATTTCACTATTAACATAGTTAGCACATTTCAACTAATTAAGGTTCCAGTAAGTCAAATATTACATAACATGCTATCACCAAACTCTACTTAAATCAGGCGAGAGTTTCATCTTCCATGTAAACCATTATTTGTGTAGTGTACAAAGTTGCTACCTATTTAGAGTGTTCTGAATCAGTCATTTAGGAGATTTCTTAGAAGGCAGTTTTCGGAACAGAGCTATATTATCTTGACTGTGAGAATCTATTGTTCTCTATCTTCTAGAGCTGCAAGCTACTGGGTTAATATAATAACAAGATTAGACATCTTACAAGTTCAATTTAGAGATTGGAGGACATCTTTCAGGATGGAGAAAGAGTGGTAATGGAGCATGGCAGGATACATCCTTTTCACGAGAGACAGGGCAGAAAGAGAGAGAAAGAAAGAAAAAAAGACAAATGTAGCAGCGCTCATGTTGTCTACTCCACCAGGTATGTGACCTTTTAGGACTAGCTATATATAGCCCCAAGCTAGAGGGGAAAAAAGGCGGGTTTTGTTTTCTCCCTTTCTTTTCCCGCCTTCCCTGTCCAGGTCTCTTTGACATGTGGTCAATTCCAGCGAAAGCAGTCTTATTGACTGGCTTAAATGGGATTGCTTCCACTCATCTATCTTGAATACAGATCCATTGGCATTCTTCTTTAGCCACAAGTACATGATGCCCAAAAGGCTGTGATTTACAACACAAACCCATCAGCTGACATCCAGTGCTTTTCAGTGGATGTCTCTTTTCACTTAAATCATTTTTAAAAATGGTTCATAAATCACCTGATAATCCGTATAAGGCACTGTTCCAGGGATGGCAAGACAAAGGAAGCATCTTTATCACATAAATTTAAAAGTGGGACGGTACAATGATGGCATGATCTTTTTTAGAATCACTATTTTTACTGCTCATATTTGGGGTTAGGGATTTGAACAAACCCCTAACCGTACGTGTCCACTGACGCGTAATAAGCAGAGATGAGCGGGTGTTTCCAATTCATTCTTTATGGGTGGCAGGCTTGTGCAGGGGATTGTAGGATTGACAGCAGAGTGGAGCAAGTGGTAAGAGCATAAAAAAATGGAGAAATGTCTGCAACTGAGAGGCGAAAAAATCAGGGTAGCATCTATGTGCTGAGGTCAGTCATAGACCCAGAACACCTTAGCGATGACAATCGGTTTCGTTAATGGTTCCCGCATGTGTATTCTTCAGCTAATGCAGACAAATACCATACTAAAATACTAAAATACATTGTTTTCCATATTGTGGCAGCTCCAGAACAATTACTTTTATAAGCAGGTTCTTTAAATGAAAGATAGTGCAACAAGATTAGTCTAATTCCCAAACAAATTACTTAATATTCATTCATATGAATATATTTTGAATAATTAATAATAGTATTATAGTCAATAATATTAATGAATTAAATGTTAATACAATTTTTGTTTTGTATTGTTTTTTAACAAAGTTAATATAAACAAAAAAATGAAAATTTGTACATCAATTACAGTCCAATAAGAATATATTTTAAGCAACATTGAATTTAATTTATGTGGACGTAATTTAACAAGAGAGAAGAGAAGAGAAGAGAAGAGAAGAGAAGAGAAGCGAAGAGAAGAGAAGAGGAAAAAAAGGTTTTGAATGACATTAGGGTGAGTAAATGATGATGGCATTTTTTATTTACCCCCTTGAGGACAATTACTGGAATAGACTGCTGTCTCTTTAAAAAAAAAAAAAAAAGTGTAAACAACTGTTTTAAATGTATTTATCATTATAACAATTTTGCAGTGGAGTTGCATTTTTGTTTTTAAAAATGTATTTCATAAAAGTACTAAAAGAATTGTTAATGGAACCGATAAGTAAATGGACTCGTTAAAAGAAATGAGAATCAAAACCATAAAATTCCTTATTATTCCAATCCCTGCTTGTAACACCCTAGCAAAGACATGTGCATGTACAAAAAATCTGGTTAGTGTAATGGTTGTAGTTTAAGAGGGCTGAATGGAGGGGTGGGGTTTGGCTGAAAGCAGCTCTCAAGTCTACAGCAGCTCTGGAGCGATCAGACGGAAGTCTGAGTGTGAGCGACAGACGCCAACAGATCTGGGATTCCCCAGTATACTGATTCTCGACACGTTCCCTCTGCCCGACTCTCCTCCGCCTACTCTCTCCTTTCTTTCGCTCTCGTCCTTTGAAAAAAAAAAGGATTAAGGGAAAGAGAGGCAGAGGGAGGACCCACCTTTTTTTTTTTTTTGTTGTTGTTAAGGTAACAGCCTGCGAGCGCCCTAAAGGGTTATGGCCAATATCGCTCCACAGGTGCATCCATACTGCGTCAACAAGCTTAAGCGCACATTTACGTGCACACAGCACACACAAATAATCTTCACACTAACGCCGGCCTCCAGTGGGGCATCTGGACTCTAGTTGTCTGCAAGCACACAGTCACTGTTTACCCATAATGCATCAGTAAAGGTCAAATGCTATAAACTTCAGACTGCTATTCCTAGAACCCCACTATTTATGACCGTCTCCATCTACTATGTCTGCTCTGAGCCATTTCTAGAGGTCGACAAAAAATACTAACGCAGCCAATTTAACACTTCCTCATGCAGAAAGCTGCCAAGCAGAGCTGGAGTAAAAAAGAAGGCGTGAATGCTTGTGTGTTTGGTGGGAGGTCACTATGATGGGCTTCCGACAGTTTGTAACTGCAGCAAAAATGTAACTTCCCCTGTAAGTTTTTACTCATAAAAGATTAATCTTATCATGACCGACTCAGCCGGGCAGAGGCAATATGGCTTGAGGACGAGGCCTTTTAAACCTCCATCCCACTTAGACTGCCATAATGTAAAACTGGGTGTCCTGTGGGCTTGACCTCCTTTGAATAAATGTCCAGGTCCAGCCACTGGGGGGATCTAGCTGCAATATTTCTGCTAGCATTACTCAATCAGGACGAATTGCACCAACTCACTATCAGATGATTAAATACCCTAAAGAATCCTGCGATGCTGTAATAGATCAAATAAAACGCAATCAAGGAAGCCATCTGTCCACCACCTTTTTCTGTGTCCTGTATTGGGGTGTAGTATTATCGCTGTACTGTTCAAAAGCATCTGTCCTGAACGCTCCTGTTTCTGTAGTTTTAGCATTCTGTCACAGTTTACACAGCTAAATGAATGACTGCATCAGATCAGCTGATGGTTTTTGCCAATAAGGATCTAAATAAGCTGGAGAGTGATATAAGAGAATGGATGGATCAATCTTAAAGCGCACATTCAATTAAAGTAACTCACCAAAGTGTTACAGTGGGTCCAACAACTGAGAGCTGTCAAGAAGGATCTACTGAACGCTGTCTAAATAGAGGACAGAAATAGTTGTTTTGTGAGCTATCGACATGAGACATCTTCCAAAACCAAACAAAAAAAAAATCTTGACGACCACAGAATGTGGACGCTAGTGTATGTATATAACTTGCTGGTATTATATGTTATTATAAACAGGTAGCTAAACATTTATGATTATATGGTATAGCACACACATGGTTAGATACACATCGTGTGAATAACTAGTTACAAACCGTTGTTTTGTTCAGTTTGCTTGTGGTTACCCTGAGCTTAAAACCTTTCCCTCTACAGCTCTCCTGGACAAGAATAAACACATCCACTATCGCTATACACTGGCCATATAGATCAATCAGATGGGCACTATTGTTTTTTTTGGACACGCAGGGAGAGGCGAACCCAAACAGGGCAGCAAAGTGGAAAGAGAGAGGGGAAACACGATTGGATTTAAGCTAAACCCCTTCTGTATGAATACTATTTTGATATTTTATAATGTATAAACAACTGACAACATGGCATAATGTCATGTCAATTGTCTTCCACTGCGACAATATACACGTCCTTAAGAGGGAGCCAATAGAATACAGCAAAACATATTCCTGAGTTCAACACGCAGGAAAAAATGACAAATTAAGAAATACTGGAAGGACCACTCCGCTTTAGTAGACACTATTATCAATGCACAAACTAGAGAATGATGTAAACACAGATGCATTAGTAGTACCAGTATGTATTTAAGTATATTTATATATATATATATATATGTGTTGTTGGTGTGTGTGTGCGGTATTATATATAGGTGGTGGCTAGGTATACGCTATATTAGAGAAGAGAGAGAGAGGAGAGAGGAGCCAGATGGATTTAGTTTTTTTTTTTTTTTGTTTTTTTTTTTTTTCCTTTTTTTTTGATATATTTTTGTTATTGTTTGTTCTTATTTGTATGTACAAGTGTTGCCAATTAATGAACCAGTCCACTGCATGTGCGAGTTTAACTGAACCCAAAGCAGTTTATTCAACATCCACCCCCCCCCCCAAAATAACAAACAAAGACTTGACGTGAAACAGATCAACTCAACAAAAGCAGATCACCTCAAACACGACGAGAGACCATGGCCAAAGAGGGCTACTTATAGCAAACATATGGGTTCACATGACAAGAATCAACAAGAGCAATAACAAAACTGAGGTCAACATGACAGGTACTTAAGTATGTCATGCCAATAAAGCAATATGAATTTAATTGAAAGTTTGTTTTATCAATTATCTATTAAATTACTTGAAAAAAATCTAACTTTTTAATTAGTATTATTAATAGTTATAGTTACAAAAAATATTGCACCAATAGTATCGTTCCAACATTTGTTTCAAAGTGCTTTGCCTGCTCTCTCACAAAACAGCCACAAAAAGCACATAATGGTAGTTTGATTTTTTTTACCAGCTAGTGAAAGTGTACAATGTCCACAGACAAATTAGATTTAGCAGAAGAGAGCAGTTATTGATCCATTGGTCTGATGTAGTTTACACCAAATAGCTGATCAAAGGTCGTCTGCTCTAACATGTCCTTGCGAGAGGTTACACATCTACTTCACGTGAAATACATTGGTGCCCTGATAATAACACAATGACAACCCCAGTGTGTATCAGATTTTATGAGCATAGCAATAATAATATTAACAATTTTTCATTCCATGACAACTGATGCATAATAAAAGAGCTCATGCAAGATCAAGATCCTTTCTCCTAATAACTGAAGAGACGGGCTTGCAGTGATGTAAAGGGAGGCGACTGCTCTTTGACATCGACACTGTAAGTAAATCCTATGACACAAATTACAAAGACATAATGAGAGCTATCACTAGCTTCATTTGCATTTTTGTGATATGCACTAGACCTCTGAGTTACTCATTTGTCACTTTGGATAAAAGGCTCAGATAAATGTATTAATGTAAATGTACTCAAGCCACCAATTACAGGCAATCTATTTTATCCTATAGAAACAGGAACTGATCCAGTGTGGTCTCAGTGTGTTTAGGGCCTGTAAATGATGGATGAGGTTTAAATACAGCAAAATTATCACGGGGCCCGATTACACAAAGTCCCTGGAGAAAAGTGATGTTGAAAAATGGCACAGTTGAGCTTTGAGGATAATTAAATTCCAAAGACTGCAAAAGCCTTTACTTTTGTGGTAAACACACGAATCTACAATTAAGATAAATAAAACATGGGGGTGGGAAAGCAACAATTATAAGAAAAAAGTCACAAATTGAGATAATAAAATCATAATTCTAAGCAAAAAAGAATTACGTGTAAGCGAAAGTTGCGTTATGAGGATTAAACGTCAAAACATGAGATATAAAGTGCATTGTGAGATATGGTTCACATTTCTAAAAAATAAAGATTATTTTGTTTTTAAAATATTTAGAATAATTTTTTTTAAAAAAAAAAAAATATGTACTTGTATTTTTTTAAATGTGCTTCCATACTACATTTGAGCAAGACCAATTTAATCAACAATCAGCACTGAGGCACTTCAATAGCTCTTTAATTACACAATAATAGGTTTCGCAGTGACCATGATGAATTGCAATATGACTCCACATGAATGTGTGGTCTGTTCAGGTATTTTTTTTTTGTTTACAGGTAATCTAAAAAAATAGCTATAACTGAATTACAGTGTACCAAAAAAAAAAAACCCCCCAACCCCCCTTCTTCATGCATGCACTCATGCGCCTTCCACCACCTTCTTTTTAACACGGCTCCATAACCCTGGCACCATTCACCTTATTGTCCGGCTCTTCATGCGGTCAGTGGATGTCTAGCGGTGATGTGGGAATGAGTCGGATCGATTGTCCCACCATATGAGCAAAACAATAACCCCTCTCTCAAAACAAGACCATGCAAAGTTACAGCCTACGAGAAGCGCCCAAAGACATTAAAAATAGATTTTTCAGGTTACGTGCATGCTATCAAAGTCAAGGAAAATAATTGGGAACTTGTCTCTCAGTATATAAATCACAGTACAGTACAGTTAAAGTACATTAATAGAGTAATGCACTAGAATGGATGTCCACATTACCATTGATCAATATTTTGACAATTATAAAAAGCCAATTATAATTTGCACAAGGAACCACATTTGTGAGGTCCTGGGAATAAAAAGCTTTGAAAACCCTGACTAGTTTGTTAATTTACTTCAAAGAGGCCTATATGGAAAACTGCATGTTCCCCTAGACTCCATTGAAGCCAGTTCATAGAATTTTATTAAACTGAAAGGCCAATTTTTAAACTTATTTTCTATGCCAAATATGATGTAAGTACAGCTTAAAGGAAAAATTCTGTCAGAATTCTCACCGCAAGTCATTCCATATTATTATTTAGTTGATTGCCATAAAACATTGTCCACAAAAACCATTTCAAAATATTTTCTTTTGTCTCGCAGAAATAAACAGAAGTATAGTTTGGAAAACAACATCGAGGGTAAGTAACCGACTGAAATATTACGTCGTTCAACCTTAGTATCCTCTAAAAGTGTACAACAGTGTTGTGTGTGCTGCGTGGGCACATAGAAATATAATATGTTGCAGAAGAGCTGTACTGCAGGCGCACAGTTAAGGTCAATCACGCAACCTAAACTGTAACTGTCTGAACCTAGACAGGACATTCATTTATCAAGTCAAAACAGTGGCCCCAAATGACTCAGACTTTTCTCTGCGAGGGGGGGGCAAAGGCACAATGGAACAAAGCTTATGATATAAGGCATCATATAATCCCGGTCGGGCTGCAGTAGACGAAATGAATTCAGAGAAGGAAAATTATTCATAAGCGCTCTTCTCCGTGCAGCTTCATTCATTGTAATTCATATTGGAAAATAACAGAACTCAGCTCGTGAACAAATCAAACATTCTCGCCCCTCGAGCAAAGATGGACGGACGGCGGGAGGTAAGAGACGGTCCCAACAGGAGAAGAAAAAATAAATAAATAAAATAAATCCCTTTAGCTTAATTGAGCTTACTCAATTATTCAACAACTGCTCTATTAAACTCCAGGGGCCTTTAAAGATACTGTAAGGAGATGAGGGAAGCATTCTGAGCCGTGTTCACTTCCAGGTCTTGGCCCATCTGCTTAATGACAGCTCTCTCCACACGCTGCAACCCTCAGGCTGCTGTCGTTAAGAGACCTGCCTCTTTTATCTGTGCGCGGTTGATGTATGGCACTCACAGCCATACGTCCTTAGCTATGTGTACTCCAGCTCAGCTCAGCTAGTGAGCAGGTTATCCTGCAAAACACCTTTATTTTTACTGCACGTAAAAGAAAAAAAACGTCCGCCTGATATGTGGCGCCAGATGCTGATTTAGCGCACTAGCGGGGCAGAGTTCTAAGGAGAAAAAGTGGGGAGTGAATAGGGCATTAAATCATAAGCTGAGCTAAGGGTTTTAGAGCGGCAGAGATGAAGAGAACTACAGTTAAGAAGAGAGAGATATGTCACCTCGTTTAACCTCATAGCGGGCTCTCATGGGACCATCAAGCCTCCACCTGCACCCACAGCCTCTGAAGTGGGTGGCACGCTTAGCTGGAATGCATGTGGGCAGCAGGCTAAGTGTTGCTATGGGTAGCACAGAACCTACTGACCTGCTGGAACCCACGTGGAGACATCCCATAATTCCAAGCATGCACCTGTCACATCATCTCCCCTGCATACAGGACAGTACTTTGTAAAAGAAGAGCTATCAGCACCTTAGCTCACTCAAGAATGCCAAAGTGAGTGGCTTTGATCATCAGGCTGGTAAAAGCATCAACAGTTGCCATTATTTATGAAGCAGAGATGTTGTCAAATGTATAAGGCCCTGCTGAGGTTCTCCATTGCTGTGAGTTGGGGAGTCATTAACTAAAGGTAATGATGTTACACTACTAACTGTACTATTTACTAACTACTGTATCTGTGATTAGTGTGAATGTCAATTTTATGTGTGTGTGTGCGTGTGAATTGAGGTAATGCTAAAATGTGACAAATGTCCACTTTCTGTCATATGAAGCATTGGGAAATAATGTTATTTTCTTGAATGTGTTCATTTAGACAGTTCATTGAAATTAACTGGTTCAAAAATTCCTCTCCAGTTAATGTGAGTCTCTATGCAGATGCTTGCATAGCATAATATTATAAAAGAATTACAAACTTTAAACATTGACCTAATTTGCGTTTCAGCAAAAAATGAATAAGGTAAAAATAGTGCAACGAAAAAAAAAAAAAAAAAAAAAAAAAAAAAAAAAAGGGGAGGAAAAAAAAAAAAAAAAAAAAAAAAAAAAAAAAAAAAAAAAAAAAAAAAAAAAAAAAAAAAAAAAAAAAAAAAAAAAAAAAAAAAAAAAAAAAAAAAAAAAAAAAAAAAAAAAAAAAAAAAAAAAAGGGGGAAAAAAAAAAAAAAAAAAAAAAAAAAAAAAAAAAAAAACAGTTCAACACATAGCACCTGCCTGCTACTAGACAGCGGTTACGGGAAATTACTCCTGATCGTATCCCGAGAATTTTCAATAGGTCTTTGTGTATGCAGTACCTTGCTACTCGTCCCGTCATTTTCTAAGATCACTTGGTCCTACATTAAGTGTACCAGCACATTTCGCCCCCCCCCCCTGACGACAAACACAGGCATGGGTTCCCCATGTGGATGAGCCTCCCAAGAGCCACCTGAACTTATTGTAGGAGGTATCCCTATATGTATCAGCCACCTTGCGCACCCCCAACATATGAAATCTCATGGGCTGTTCCATCTTTCTGACCATCTGGATTGTCTGTTCTAACCCCTTCTGAGCCTGCCTCCTTCCCTTTCCTCTTCTCCTCTTTTTTCAATTATTACTTTCCATTTCCATCCATTATTCCCCCTCCCCCCACTCGTCTTTGATACTCGACTACCCTTCGCGATTCCTTGTCTCATATTTGTGAAATCCCACCGACCCACACCCGGTCTACTGAACCGTATCCCCTACTAGACCACCAGTGCCTCGCCATGTCGCCTCCACCTGCTACCCTAAGATATCTATCAGTAACTCAGCCGATAGCTAGCTACACGACGATGATATGAATTTCGCGGAACTGATACAACCCGACCGCTTACAAAATACAACTACTTATCTTGTTTATTTTTTTTGTTATTTCTCTTCTTGCACCTTAAGCGCCCAGCACGCCCCACGGGCTCATTTCGCCTCTGTAATGTAAGAACCTATGTACATTTTGTTGTCACGGTCCAGATTAACCGCCCACTCTTGAGCATGGCCCCGTTCCGTGACCGGAATCTACTCAGATTATGCTTCAACCGCCTTTTTAAGGGCATTTCCTGGCTGTGTTGATGCACGAAGACCTAGTGTGCGCAGTGATGCTTCATTTTACTACGCAACACCACAATCACTGATCACTGGTTGTACTTTTTCCTCCCACTCTTAGCACCCATTCTTTGGAGAGCGGAGAATCTGCTGTATGACACCTGTCAACTCCCTTCCCTGGCAGCTCTCTTCATCACCCCCCCCTATATCTTGTGACCCTCTTTTTTCGTTGGTCGACTGTATTCTTGCGAGTCGACGCTTCACTTCTTGACTCTCCCCCTCCCTGTGCCCATGACCCTTATCCTTCACTTCCATCTCCACCTGCACGGGTCCCTCAAGATCGGTGACTGACATGACTTGACGATTCCTCTGGCCTCATGCATGAGACCCATATCCTGACGTCCGTACACCCCTTCCCCACCCTCTGGCACGGTTTATTGATTCTACCATCTCTTGTCGGAGTGGGATAACCTATAGCATGAGATCGATGACATCCTGTGCCAATTTTTCTTCTCCCCGTCCTTCTCCTCCTTCTCCTATTAGTTCTCTCCCCAGCAGTGCAACACCCCATGGTTTGTGCTACTATGGCTCCAGCACTAGCACAGCGCAACGCCCCGGGGGCGTGTCTCCAGGTTACCCTCTCTTGCCAGTGGTACCATGGACTGTACGGGTGGCAATGGGGGAATAGCATGAATGGGCCATTATCAGTTACAGGGAGATTTATCTGGACGAAAACCTTCTCCAGGCGCTTCAGTGACTCTTCGACGGTTTGGTCGACGGCTTAACTCTCCAACCCAAGAACAATACCCTAAGGCACACAGCTAACATATACGAAGGAGTGCTCAACAAGCTGTTGATGTTCTCGTGATTATGGCTCAGCCAGAGCCTGAGCTTAAACCAACTTGAGATCTCTGGGTAGAGACCAAGAAGGTCGTCCACAACCGTTAATACAAACCTGCCCGAACTGGAGAGGATCTGCTAAGAGGAATGGCAGAGACCCAAATCCGGGTAAAAAATTGTGGCAAGCTTCCATAAAAGCAATAATGGCTTGTTCTTTTTTTTCTGTATAGACACAAACCAGCGTGCTTATACCTAAAATTTTTATGAGGCAAAGGGTCCCCCTCTTTCTTTTTCCCGTTCCCTTTCTTTTTTTTCCCTTTTCCCTCCTTTTTTTTCTTCCCTTTTCTTTCCTTTTTTTTTTCTTCTTTTTTGTTCTTTTTTCGCCGCCTTTCCCCCCCCTCCCTTCCCCTTCTTTTTTCTTTTTTTCTTTCTTTTGCTCCCTTTTTTTCCTTTCCTCCTTCCTCCTTGTTCCTTCTCCCCTCCCTTCCCCTCTTTTTTCTTCTCGTTTCCCTTCCAGTCCTTCTTTTTTTCCTTCGCTTCTTTTTTTTCGACTACTTAGGACCATTGTGATTATTTGGTTGGATTTTTTTAATAAATTCTCGGCCCAAATAAAATCCGTAAATCACTGTTTTCCATTTCTTCCTGTTTTTTCTGCCCCTCATGTATGGGGTCCTGATTGCTTGTACATTACATGAGGATAAAATTTAACAATTGGTAACGTATTATATTGATTTTGTACGCCACCTATGTGGCTGTCACTATTATATCAAAAGAGTTTGTGAAAAATTTAAGGGGGGGGCGAATACTTCCGTACCCACTGTATACACTGAACAAAATTATAAACACAACACATTATTTTTTTCCCCATTTTTCATGAGCTGAACTCAAGATCTAAGACTTTTTCTATGTACACAAAAGGCCTATTTCTCTCACTATGTGCACAAATCGTTCTAAATCTGTGTAGTGAAGCACTTTCTCCTTTGCCGAGATCAACCCTCACCTCACAGGTGATGAAAAACAAGATGGCATCTTCGACCCGTCTATGATTATCACTAGGTGTGCCTGAGGCGGGACACACACTAAAGGCCCACTCTAAAATGTGCAGGTTTAGGCATGGGGGTTTGTCCCGGGGAGTGCTGCTTAAACACCAGTCAGTATCTGGGTGACCACAATTGGCCCGAAGCAGCTGCAACAATTCTCCTTCGCATGAGTTTTTTGATTCCATAGTTGTTCGATTGGTGAGCTGTGGGTGAATGCTGTCAACTACTCTTCAGGCTCCCCTGTGAAATAGTTCCTGGATTATTTTGGCTAGGAACTGGAACACGCGGAGTATAGCCGGATACAGAGCATCAACAACATGCTCAATGGGTGGATTTCAGTTTTCCGGTGAGAGCTGGCCATGCAAGAACTGGGACTGTTCCCTTGTTCTCAGGACTTGCTGTACAGATCCTTGCAACAGTGGGCCGGATGGCCGGGATGATTGGCACCACACAATGGGTATCAGGATCGTGACGGTACCTCCTCGTGCATTTCAATTAATGCTCCAATAAATGTCACCGGGTGCAGTGTCAATAATTAATGCTGCCCATACGGATAACATCCCTACCTTTTCCCTATCCCCTGTTAACCAGGACCACAATCAATCCACAACGTACGTTGACTATCAGCAAACCCGCTTCATCCACCGGAGCTACATGCTGTCGCCATCCGCCCTCGTATATCAGTGATACACCTTGGGTCATCCGTTGGAAGAGCAACGCTCTCAAAGTCGACAGATGCCACGAATGTGAGCATTTTGCCATCCTCAGTTTCGGTACGGCACCACACGAACTGCACGTCACCGGTTCGAAAACCGATGAGATTCGTTCAGAGACATGCAAGTGAGCCTTCTGAGCCGGTTTGGACAGTTGTGCAAATCATTTTCTTGGTATGCACAACCGATGTGCAGCAGCGTCCAGTGTGGCTGGAGGTGAGATCTGGAGCGTGAAGACGGATGGTTATGGGAGGTCAGGGGTGGTGTGTATCCACGTCGCGTCGCGTGGATGGTCGGTTGCATTTGTACTGCCAACTTTCTCTGAAACGATATTGCGAGACGCCTAGGGTTAGAGAACCTGAACATAAATCACGGGCAACATCTGGAGGACATCCTGCAGTGCAGCAGCCATCCTTGCACGCTCCTCAAACTGCGACAGCTGTGGCTTGTGCGGTGATAAACGGAAAATGTTAGAGGGCACATTAAGGCACACCTGTGCAATAATCATGCTGTTCTAATTTCAGCTTCTTTGAGATCCAACTGCGAGGTGGATGGCTATCTCGGAAAGGGAGAAGGCTCACTACCACAGATTTAGAGATTGGATTTGTGAACATATTTGAGAGAAAATAGGCATGTGTACATAGAAAAAGTCTCGATATTTGAGTATGTTCAGATACACCAAGCACTGGGTGGCCCCAAAAAACAAGCCGTGCAGGTGGGGAATAATTTTCAGTTACGAGCAAGAAAAAGATATATTCCGCGCTGGAAGTTTCGTATGAAAGGTTGCGCCATGGAACTAAGAACGCCCCGCCAGTAAGTGGACTGCGGAGAAAACCAGAACGTACAAGCAGGACGCTCTCGGCCATATAGCAGGGAGGACCAGGGGTTTTGTATTGACTTACAAGACAAAAAAGCAAACAAAAACGACCAACTGCAATTGTATACACTTGACACTAAAATAATTGCAACTTATAATTACAATTCCAGTTTAGCAACACAAATCGTGAACGGTATAACCCGAGAATTCTGGGGAATGCAGCACAATGTCCGTGTTAGTATATAGTGAATAAGAGGCGATGCTTATGGATTTACAGTTAGCGAAAATAGTAAAGAACTGACGTGGTACCTTTAGAGCAACAACAAAACAAAATGCAATATGGTGTCTTATAGAGGGCCTAACTGGCTAGACTGGACTACTAACTATGGCCTGGGGTCAAGAGGACTGCGTGAGGATGGATTTCTGAGTGTGCAGTCTGCAGGTATACGACCGGACGGAGATCACAATTTGAATCAGTTCAAGACTAAACTGCCACTAATGAAAAGCAGGATTATAAGGGCCTGATATTTTCCTAGTCACATAAATCCTCAATAAATTGTGAAGATAGACTTTATACCGATTTTTAAAGTAACTCATACCAAACCCGTATCTCCAAAAAATGTTGGGCCACTGTGTCCCAACTGTGAATAAAAGACAGAATGCGCAAGATGTGGGGAAGTTTCCAATTCCTTAATTCTTATTAACAATCCAACATAGAGAATATCAAATGTTTAAACTGAGAAATTATTTTTTATCATGTAAGTGGAACATGTACATGACCATAAATCCCCAATTCATGTAAGTGTGGCGTTACAACCTTACTTCCAGCCATAGAGGGCAGTTGTTGCCATGGACTGTCGAAGAAAGGATTTCCCCTAATTATTAACGTCGATTTGTCGACATTCCGTTTACTCAAATAACTTATTATTGGTTGTTCGTGGTTGATTTCTGGTGATTTCGCAGCGGGCCTTAGCTGGACATTGGTGTTCTTGGTGCTTTTTCAAGAGTTGGTTGCTATTCTAAATTGCACACACGAGTTTTAGTTGTGAAAGCGAAATTCGGACGCTGCTTTTTAAGGTGCATTGCGGGGGCTGGTTGTGGACATTGGGCACGTTTTTTGATGTGACGCGCTCATGGACTAACGGACCTTAGAGTATAGCACGACCTTTAAAAGGACATGTAAACGAAACATCTTGATGAGAAATATGATGAAGGAACAAAAGACAGGCATTTTAATGTTAGCAAATAATATGTACCCTCATAATGAAACCCTGATGGGACAGAGTTCCAGTACAGATTAGAGCGTGATTTTGAGATTTCTGGGAATCTTAGAAGAGTATTCGCTTTTTGGAACGTAGAAGAGTATTGAGATGGTATGTCAATTTAGGCAAATCAGCGCAGGGAAAAAAAAGATATTAAAATGGTGTTTTTATACTATGATTCAAACATTGCAGATGATAGTATCTTAAGTAGTAGTACGGAGTTATTTAATTAAGATATGGATAGAGGGGGGGACGAGAGGATTTTGGGGGGGTACCCAGGGAGGATAGAGGGGAGGATCGGGATACCTGGATTATTGAGTAGGGCGGACTAGCGACGGCTGCTTGTGCGGATACTGGATCACCCAGTTAGTATTATCTGATTTGGACAAACATGCATTATAATGAATACCATGTACCCGCGACAGCCCTCTGGAAAAGACCTGCTTATTATCCTATCAAAGCTGGGGAGGGAATACATTGGCCAATCGGCAGTAGTTTTCAATTTTTGTAACGCAACTAAATTTGGAAAATATGATGTTGTCACCTAGGCATCCCAAGTCCTTTTTATTTTCCCTTTTTTTCATTTTCCAGGCTTTTTAGTATGATTGTAACTCAGTGAATATTAGCAGAGTAGTGAAGGGCCCCTGCTAGTCTTTGTTGTTACCCTTTTTCTGCCGCAACGGAGTTGTCGAGGAGTTTGCCGAGTTTTGAGCAGTCTCTTATCACATATGCCGGTTTATCGGATCCATTATTGGTTTGTTCGGCCGTCCTTCCGCTCGCAACCTCATTTTGGCCATTTATGCATTTAATTTTTCCTAGACTTTATAAAGCTGGAGACAGACTGCCAAGAAAGGACTAAAATAAAGAGGGTTTTTAGTAGACAGCTTTATTGATTATTGACAATATTTGGCATAGAACTGTTGTGGATGGGACTAGACAGTTTTTTTTCCTATTTTTCTAAAATTCTGGCGAGGTAATACTAATAAAAAAAGACGACAATTAGGAGAAAAAAGAAAAAAATAAAGTTTGGAATGACCTTAATTTTTGAGGAAGCAAAAGAATTTTATATAACTGGTGGTTATTACTTCTTTTAATATGATTAAGAACAATTCAGGTTTCTTAGGGTTCGCTTTGGCGTGCGTGGTTGGGAACTATTTGGGAATTGGAATGGAAACTGAACAGTGGAAAATGAATTGTCACTAGATAGGAACTTTCGTGTGGCCCATCATTCTTTTGACCCGTGGTTGTTTGGTAGGGAAGAACTTTGGGACACCCAAGTGGCCTTTTATTCTGTGTGAATAAGCCCTTATTATTAATCTATTCATGATTCAATGATTGTTTTTGATACGAAAGTGCCTACCAGGAACATTATTAGAGTAATACCGGCTTTATTAGGTTGCTGATGGAATAATGTGGACACTTGCCGAAGGAACACGTGAAAACCTCGGTGAACACGAGGTTTTTTTGGGTAATGAATTATTAAGAAATTTAACCTTTTACCTTGGATAGAATTCATTATGAGAAGTCAAATTGAGCAAGTAGAAAGGTGGTCGTTTAGTCAATGGGGGTTCCCACTTCCATTATCAACAAACATATACCAGATATTTACCTAGGAGAAAAACCCTTAAACGACGAAACCATCAAGCAGCTTAAACTCTTAGTGGTTTTTGTCCTGCATAGGAAAAAGTATCTATAATTTCTAAATATTTGGGGAAATGTGGTGTTTTGTTATGTATAATATAACTCTCTGGAATCAGCGTTTTCCAATAGAGATATTATAAAGAAATGTTTTTATCCAGTAAAGTAATAAAATTTAATGGAGTCAGATGAGTGGCCGGAAGGCAAGATTTACAAGATGTGGCACTTTCTCCTGTTTTTGTGGCAGTTAACAATCATGAACCCCCAGTGTATATATATCTGGATCATGAGATCAGTTTGGCGATATGGCCTGTATTTGTGTTATGAATGCATCTGAAATCTACCCGGTTTATGTATAAAAAGACACCTAGCTATATTATTTGCAGCTAGCTACCCTATAGCACCGAAGATGGTCTAGGGAATTAGCATATGTTACAGCGCGTTTTGAAGGCAGTAAGACGACACACAAATTTGCCTAGCAATTACAGGGGGTTTTATAGCCAGAAAAGAATGTTCGTAATTTTTAGTAAGCACGAGAAAAAAAAAAAACGTAGCAATGGCATTACCGGACTTATTATACTTCAGTGGCACAAAAGATCAAAGACTTTCCCAAGATGAGGTATCAATCGACAAGAGATAGTACATTTTTTCCAGTTACAGCTTTCAGTTATTAACGCTGATTTGATCTGTTGGGATAACACGTATATAAAACCAGCCGGGTAAAGGATTTTTTGTCATGGAAAAAAATTAGGAAATTGTATCAATGAACGATAGGCATCCAATATTTGACATTCAACATAATATTTCCTGCCTACCGTCCTCGTAATAATTAGGCAACCTCCTCCAATAGGCACACCGTGGTTATGTAGAACACCAGTGAAGTTGACTTAATTAATAGTCCAGAAAATCCAGGAAAACGACCATATAATGTGGACATTTGGTCTTGGCCGTCTTTTTTTGTTCGGTTTTGGTACGGCTGGTTTTTATAAAAGCTTCCATGGTTTCCTATTTTTTGTTTAACGAAACTACCATAATTATATGATATTTTGCATTATCTAATTTTGTCTCTCCAATCCTACACAAGTTCTATGGGATCAAATGTATTACATAGGAATATTGCGAAGGATTTCAGTGTCTTTGCAATGTCTCCATTCAGTAACTTCATTGTATGTTAGTGACCAGGCTGGGACTTTAGAGAATTTTTATTACGGTATGGATGGACTTCTGAATCCAGCAGAAGAGGTAGCATCGTGGCATATGATTGTGGGTATAGCATAGTTAAGGTACCCGATTTTATCCTAACTATTATTTTTTAATAAATTTTTAGTTTAAGTAATAAATGCCTCTGCCCTAAGGCAGTCTTTTATTCGAATGTTACAATTGGCTATATCAATAATAGATTATAACGACATCTTCAACAGAATATCATGTAGACATTTATAGTATGAAACAGATAAGGGATTTTACTATCGGTCATGTGTGTAAAGGAAACCACATGGGGAAATTCAACGGTACCCACTCTGACAGATTTTTATGACGGTTAGGATTTAAATGGTCTAAAGACTCTTAATTGGTGGATCCAAGTTACTCCATATTGCACATCGCAGAATAGAAGGAATAATCTAGTATTATCTATAATGCAGGCAATATTGGATGGCAGATTACTGGGACTATGTTCAAACATGGTAGGCATTATCACACAGTACAAAGGAGTATAAAGAGAAGATAAACATCCATAACCTAAGTAGAAGGGACACTAAGTTTAATTTTGCTAAACATCGTATGTTACGTTTTAACACAGCGACATTCAAACCTCCAACCAAACACTATACATTACAGAGAAACTAAACTGAGTCTATGTAATTGTCTGTGGAACAGAGGAATCCAGTGGAGCTACGGTTAGGAAGATCTGTTACAGCATCTGGAAAGACGCAACTGGGGATTCGACTAACCGATGAATACAATCCTGAGGAGTTAAAGCGAAATTTCATTTTAAGGGAGTAGTCTGAGATGGCCAAAAGCAGATAACAAATAAGGCAATCATTGAGATTTTCTAGAATTGGGAAATGAATTTTCAGAAACTTAAGATTTAGAGTGGAAGGGTACAGTTCTCGTTCACCACTCCATACAGTAGGGGCGGTAGCCCTATGAAGTGTTTCGCAAACCCGCCATAAATACCAAAAGAAGAACAAGAATGAAGATCCGTTACCAGAGAAGAAAGATGAACTTTTGGGTACACTCTTTACAAATATACGCTTAAAAGGTTTCTTATCTCTTAGCTCCTGGCTGATGAAGGGCACAAGGTACATGTTTTGATATTACATGAGTAGTAAACTCTGAAGACGTGATAGGTCTTATTTGCGGATCTCCTTGAAGCTTATTAAAACTTAGTTGAGCTGTGTCCTTTCTAACATATGTCAGTGTTTCGAATTCATAGTGATGGGACCATTTAATTGCTATCTCGTTTTATTCAGAGAGTGATTCATTGTACTGTTTAAGTGAACCAGGATTATTGCCTCGTCAAGTTATAGTTCTCTTGGTTTGCACTCAAGATAGACTTGTCTACAGTGAAATAACTGATACCTCAGCAGTTGTAACAAATTAACATGTTAACTCAGGTGTCATTAGTTCTCATGCCTACTCTAACAGGAGATTGCATGGATTTATTGTCACTGATTTAAATGAAGCTAGGCCAATCATATGCAAACTGTGTTATCTATTAGTTTTATAGGTATGTTTCCGAACATTTATTCTAATTGCCAGGCAAGATGTCTAATGATTCCCTGGCTGTTTTTTATTGCAGCATCTTCCGGCTCGTTTTTTGTAAGCATTTAAAAACCCCTTGTAAAACATCATGTTTCTGGAGAGTAAGAGGGAACTCTATCTGTTCTAGCTTGGGAATGCTACAGGAAAATATACGTTGATCTAAATTTCATTGGCTCCTCATCAACACATCTCAAAAAAGTTTGGTCAAGGCTATGTTTACCACTGTGTGGCATCCCCTATTCTTTTTATAACAGTCTGCAAACGTATGGGGACTGAGGAGACAAGTTGCTCAAATTTAGGAATAGGAATTTTGTCCCATTCTTGTCTAATACAGGCTTAGTTGCTCAACTGTCTTAGGTCTTCATTGTCGCATCTTCCTCTTTATGATGCACCAAATGTTATGGGTGAAGTTGGGAATGTACATTGGCTGGCACATTTCTTCGTCCACCGGATCTTCTTATACGAAGACCCAACAGATTGATGTTTGTAATGACTCGAAGTAATTGTGGTCTGGCATTGTCATGTTGGAAAATGCAAGGTCTACCCTGAAAGAGACGACGTCTGGATGGAAGCAAATGTTGTTCTAGAACTTGGATATACCTTTCAGCATTGATGGTGCCTTTCCAGATGTGTAAGCTGCCCATGCCACACGCACTCATGCAACCCCATACCATCAGAGATGCAGGCTTCTGAACCGAGCGCTGATAACAACTTAGGTTGTCCTTGTCCTCTTTAGTCCGGATGACATGGCGTCCCAGTTTTCCAAAAAGAACTTCAAATTTTGATTCGTTTGACTACAGAACAGTTTTCCACTTTGCCACAGTCCATTTTTAAATGAGCCTTGGCCCAGAGAAAACGCCTGCGCTTCTGGATTATGTTTAGATATGGCTTCTTTTTTGACCTAGAGAGTTTAGCCTGCAACGGCGAATGGCACGGTGGATTGTGTTCACGACAATGTTTTCTGGAAGTATTCCTGAGCCCATGTTGTGATTTCCATTACAGTAGCATTCCTGTATGTGATGCAGTGCCGTCTAAGGGCCCGAAGATCACGGGCATCCAGTATGGTTTTCCGGTTTTGACCCTTACGCACAGAGATTGTTCCAGATTCTCTGAATCTTTGGATGATATTAAGCACTGTAGATGATGATAACTTCAAAAACTCTTTGCAATTTTTCTCTGAGAAAATCCTTTCTGATATTGCTCCACTATTTCTCGCCGCAGCATTGGGGGAATTGGTGATCCTCTGCCCATCTGATGACACACACTGCCACTCTGAGAGGCTCTTTTTATACCCAATCATGCCAATTGACCTAATAAGTTGCATATTGGTCCTCCAGCTGTTCCTTATATTTACATTTAACTTTTCCGGCCTCTTATGCTACCTGTCCCAACTTTTTTGGAAAATGTAGCTCTCATGAAATCCAAAATGAACAAATATTTGGCATGACATTTCAAAATGTCTCCCTTTCAACATTTGATATATGTTATCTATATTCTATTGTGAAAAAAATATAAGTTTCTTTGAAATATATTATTTAAATTAAACTTTAAATTTACAAATCTCAGAGTTTATGAGATTGTAAATTAGTCCATTCCTTTGTACCACTATTTGTCACAGTAGTCCCAACCTGGTTTGGAAATTGACGGTCGGTATCGACATATCGCTGGCTACACTCCTTACAGTGAATCAGGGATTTACAGAAATTAAATGGGTTTCATACAAATACTGATCTACCAATCACCGCTTGGTTAAAAATTTTAAGATTCTGAATATACCGCCTCACTCTTCTTATAATCGAATCCTATATTTTTTTGTCCTTCTTCCCCCATACCACTGCATCTTGTATACAGCGCTCTGGGCTTAGAGGCTGATGACAAGCAGAAGGCCACATGAGACAGGACTGAGCTGAAACGACTCGCGAGGAGTTGCAGGAAGGCAGCCTGACTCAGGAGTACTGCGGCTCACGCGGCGACGTAGCCGTGGCAAGAGCATGTAGCCGTGGCATTGCTCAGGTAGGGTCGATTACTAAGAATAGACCAGTGGGTCGTCTCTTATATCTTCGATGGACAACCGAGCGCCAGGGTTTTACAAACACGGTGGGATCTCACACTAATCCTGTGGGTGAATTAGGGTTGATTCATACCATTTCTAGTATTCATACTTTTTACATATATACAGTCGAGGATGGACACCTGCACAAACTTGAATAGAAACTGAAAAATAAATTGCAATTAAGAATTCAACATGTAATAAATCTTTCATTTTATTACAAACCCTCTTTTCAGTGAAAATCATTAATTACTCTATGATGATCTGAGTTTTTCATTATTAATTATTTATGATCCTTAAACAAATATTCCCAAAAACCATTTCTACTCGCAAAAATCGGAGAAAAAATTGCTTTATGATGATGACAGAAGACGGGTTGTCTATAAAAGTACAAAACGATGGATGGCATCAGAAACCCCACCCCACAATTATGTACGAATCGGTGTCAAACTGAGATCAATTGAGGAAGCAAATTTTACTAGTCGTCTTTTGCTCAACATCAGCACATGGATCTGCTCCAATAAGTTACCAACACCTGCAGCGATGCCGTTCTCTAACATCCATCCGCCATTATGCCCGCTTGCTGGAGCTGAAAAAGTGGCGTTCATACTTCAAACACTTTTGGAAAAGAAGCGGCTTCGATCTAGGGTTAGAACAAAATAAGGTTATTCCAACCAAATCAGCCCATATAGTACCTCACCACGCTGCTATTAGGGATGGCTTACATTAGACTATTGGCCCTGTCTCTTAGACGTTACACAGCGTGGTACAGACTGAAAGTACACACCTTCTGTCTACTAGCAAAATGACAAGTATTTCATGGACTTCATGATTTTTCAGAGCCACCCAACCCGAGACTACAGTGTCCATAGTTCTCCACATGTAGTTCTACAACAGCAAACTATAGTCACTGTATAACGTAATTTACTCCGTTTTTCTATAATAATCCATCCACACTTATGTATAGGACATACCCGCCAAGAGTTTGCTAAGCAAGGCATCATTAACTGGGACTCACCTACTAGTTTTGAACATACATACCCAAGTGTTTGCGGCTTGGAAAGTATGCTTGGTTAGTTGGAGACACTCCAGTGTGGGAGAACCGACTCTTGGTGACAGGATGATGCATAGAAGCCAACAAGATTTGCGTGTGGCGGTGGGTGGGCTTGGTAATGTCTGACTGCAATGATATAACCGGCGAGCTGGATTAGTTCAGTAGCGATGGCTTGCATCGATGGGTCAGGAAATCAGAGGGGGGCCGTTTACATCCAAAACGTAAAGCCATTACACACTCCAAAAATGCTTAACATGGGTTTAAAAGCACAGGTGCTTGGCAAGCAATGCATAGCCAACACATACCAGCAGCACCAAGCTGCGGCCCTACTGTAGTATGAGCCTCAGACACCCACAGTCCTACTCACTAAACATCCCGAGCTTATCTGCCCTGCAAAACTGAATGTGAGTTCTCTACTGAAAGCTTAAACTGATTCGCCCCTTTTGACCTGTACTACAACTCTAGAAGTAATTGTGCATCATTACTTTCAGATGGAGAAATTGCGACTAATCTATACAGATGTTCATAGTTTTATGTTTATGTAAGGATGCACCAGGACGTATATAGTACTGTAGATACGACTGATAGATAGTTAATGTATCCTGAAGCAGCTGCGACTATATGGTACTATTGAAAACTAATTGTGCATGTTTTTCATTTTACCTTGTTACATTTCAAGATTAAACAGTTCAATCTTTAGCAATATCAAACTGAAGCTACTACTAAACTCAATAATATGAGAATAAAGTAGATAGCAAAACTTATTCCATAAAATAAATGTTCTTTATCTCCGTAACAATTATATGTTGAGCTGCCTATATCACGGTTATGAATTTTAAAACAGTCTGTTATTTCGGTTTCTAGTACTGTTATTGAAGTCATTCAAACTAAATTTACAAATTTTATGGTATGATTAGTACGGGCTAACATGAAAGCAATTCTTAGCTAAACATATCAGTAATATAGGTTCATCCCTATTTTCTAAACAATTTTTCTGGTCATGCAACAGAAATGGATAGTATTAAGGAATTCCCCATTGTTTAATTAGACATAATGGTAATAGAGCTTTTGCTATTTAGCAAAATGCAAGATCCGCATAATCCATACAACACACCAATACAGCACACGCTTTATATAAAAAATATTTTCATGCAGTGTGGCAGAGTACAAATGATCCTATGGAAAGCACTGAACTGATCTGATCCATGAGAGCCTGCTGAGTGATTCACTCATTCGGAAAATAGTACACACTTCACACAGTCACAGAGTCACTGTCACACATTAGGGTGTAATATGCTATTTGAGAGAAGTACGGCGTGTAAAAGGTGGCATAAAGATCATACACAGCCTCCATTAAGCGATGAACATCCCCTCATTTACAGAGCAGCAGTCACATGGTTCCCAGAAGTGCACTTCTGCAGGTAAATTTGAGAGCAAATTACCTCCGGTTTTTATGCCCTCTTAAAGTGGTATGATGCTTAGTAATGCAGCTCATTCACATGAATGCTAGGCTTGAAAGTGAATGGGCAAAGTACAGAGTGATTAAGATCTCCAAATTTGTCAGGATTACTTTCCAAACACGCAGCGAATGTAAATCACAACCGGACGCTGAGTTCTGCCATGGCGGGTTTTGCAGTGGCTGACAATAAAACACTAAACCTAATTACACAGTTTTTGATACAGCACCATAGTAATTAGGAGTGAACTCTTCTGAAAACTGAGCATTTCCTAGAGAATGGTAAATGGAGACAGAGAGGACCAGGGCATGACTCAGAAGGAAGCCAGCGATCAATTTGAAGTGGATCTTCTTCTAGCTGTGTAGAACATGGGCTCTTGACCAAAGTCAATTGAGGAATGCAAGGTTTTAGCTCAAATGATGGAGCTAAAAGGTCCACTGCTTCTATTTACTCAATTATATTTACACAAGCATATGGATTTTATCTTACTCAAAACCAATCTGAGCAACTCAAGTATTGTCTGTTAAGATTCCAAATTAACACATTTTGAGATGCACTTATCAGACATCCCCTGTTGAGTGTGTAGGGAGCCTGTGAGTTGGAACGCAGCTCATAATTTTGCCAAGTTTTTGATCAACATTCTTGGTCTTTGAACCATATTTCTTTAAACCAGGACTGGGCTGGGCATTTTTATAAAGCCATTTCCATCTGATTTAACATTACTTAAATGTTAAAGATATGTTAGCAATAGTGTTAGGTTTCTGTTTTCGATGGGAATGTTGTTCCAGGACCAACAAAAGATGCTGATCCTGGAACACATCCTACTTGGCAAAATCACAGTCACCATGTGGCACTTGTGTCACAGTGCCACATTACACAGGAACATGCACAGTTGATGTGCTTTCTATGTCCCTACTGCATGTTGGAATGCCACACTAAAGATTCAATGAGTCAGTGCTATAAAAAGCAGGCGTATAGCATTTTACTGAGTCACATATATGTGTCTTGACTCAGCAGCATGATCTGACTTCACTTGTCCGTTCTCATGGAGGCATGGAGGAGAGATAATTGTTACTTGATAATTGTTACATTCTCTGGCTGTACACTATTATTTGATACAAAAACCATATGAAACATTACTAGTTAAAACTTTAAACTGTGAAATAACTTTTTATTTTTAATTTGAATTGCAATTTTGCATCCTGTTTGATATCTAAATTCAAATTCAGTTTAAAAGCATGCTATATTCAGTTGAATGGGGCACAAGCTTGCACCACACCATACACTGATGTATAAATTAATTACTTAAATGAAAATGATAAACAAGCATAATGTATAAATAACAAAGTCATTAAAGATTTAAGCACTTGGAACTTCTCATAAAAGTACAAAATAGCTGCTGCAACAAACAAATCAAAGGATCTAATTAGAATCCAATTTGGCCATTAATTTACTGTATACTCATTAATATTCATTATTTATATGCGGTAGATGACTCAAAGCTTCTGTTTGTATTTTTTCTTTTCATTTTTTTCCTTCTATTCTAGCTTAATGTGCAGACACCATTATAAACTATTAACCATATATAGGTTGACTTTTAAAATACTGTAAACACTGTGGTTCTGTGGCATTATCAACATTGCTCTGTTTATTTGAGATGCATGACACAGCAACTTTTAAGTGTTTGGGGTGGGACTATCCAGTGGAGTCTTTTGAAAATGTTTGGAATTAATAATTTTGTGATTCCATTTTTGGTCTGAAATAACACACAACTGCTTTAAATTCATCTCAATTGCACAGAACAACTTCATTTGTAATTCACAGAGACATATGCTGCAATAAGACCAATCTACCTCATTAACCACAGCCAATGCTCAACAAAACTTTAAGAGAAAAGCATTTTAGAAATGGTCCATGTGTCAGACATCACAGCAAATGTCTAAACATTCATTCAAGTATTCAGCACAGCTTCTCAGTGAGCGATAACTGCTCCACATCTCAAGTGTCGTGTTTAATATGGGTTTTCTTTTCTTGTCTTAAAGGAAATAGTGATATCTGTCCTTAACTCTTCTAACTGTGAGAAAACAGTTACAATTCACACTTCTGTAAAACGCTCATTACACCTGGGGTTAACGGGGAATGGAGTGCAGACAAAAAAACAATGAACGTCTACAGCGCTCCCAGACAAAACATCTTCATTCCTCAATGCACCCCACAGGAGATTCAGTGTCACCCTCACAGTGGAAACAGACCTTTAACTAAAGCTCAGAGGTGAGGAGACGTGCCCAGAACCACCTCTTTCCTGAGCTTAGCACTTCCAACAACCGTTAAAAATAAATCACGCACTTAAATGTTTGTTCATATCGCCATCTGTTCATCTGTGTCTAATCTGTGTCTGACGGCGCAACTAAATGTGTTCATGGGTAATTTAGAGAGATGGTTTAAAAAAATGCAGTACTTCCTGTACACGTGGAGTAAAGAGGAGGGCAATGAGGCAGGAAAGGATGGGCCAGCTGTCAATCGCTCCCGTGTGGGGAGGGCGTGCACATCCCAGGAGGATTTCATCACACCTTTTGGGAACATAACACACATACACCCTGTTATGGAAGCAAACGAGAAATACTAACGCTTGCACCATTACTCTGTTTTAGTCATTATGTTGCATATTATTCAGACTATGAACTTGCAATAGAAAAAATGAGAATGTAGCACTTTTAGTGTATTTTCAGGACGTGCAAAACAGAGTGAAATTATTTAAGGAAGTGTTGAAGAGAGGGGAAAAAGTGAGAGGGATGCTATTAAAACCTGTCCTGTGGAGCTGTGGATGTACAGTTAATATAGGTACAGGTGAAGTATGTTCAAGTCCAACCTGTTATTTTTTTTCCTGTTCTCTCTCAATAGCCTAAAATAACATAAAAGAGCCTACTTATCCCATCATTGACTCACTGTACATGAGTCACTGTGTGGCACAGCAAGAATAGCAGAATATCCTCAATTGGGACATTTTCAGGGTGTGAGCTACTCACAGCAACACAGATATGACCATAAAATTGACTAAAGGCCGAAACATGTTAAAAATAGCCCTGCTAAAATCACTTTAGATGTAGTATTTGTCTGTAAAATTCAGGTCAACATAGATGTTTTCTAAAGCAGTGCTGAACATGAACACATACAGTTTAGACTGCTTTATCGCTGTATATACAATTTTAAATATAATGTAAATCTAATAATCAAGTAATTTAATACTGTGCCATGATGTACAAAAACCCCCATGATGCAATCACTATTAAATACAAAAATATAATAATACAAGTTAATATAAGTTCCTAACCTCCAATTTGATTGACTTGGAGACCAAGAGTATTAGTCTTTCTACATTGCTACACCAATAGGTGGCAATAAGTGAATGTCTTTACGAGTGAGTCTCTGAATCATTTATTCAAACGATTTGTTCAAAAACACAGTTCATTCAGAAGTGACTGTGATTGAGTCACTGAATCAATCGCTCAACCAATTCGTTTTAAAACTTATTTCTAATTAGGAACAAAACAAGTCTGGCTAAATTCGGAATAGCATACTACCATACCACTATTTTTTTTTTTCTTCTTTTTGTTTTTTTTTTTTTTTTTTTTTATTGCTATTTTGCCATCCAAAGATATGATAGAAATACTAAGAGTATTGACTACGACTTTTTTCAATTTCGGCCACTGTCTTTATGAGAGAGTCACCGAATTATTTAAAGCCTTTGTTTCATTCAGAATCAAAACACCACTACTGTAGATCTGTCCCAATACCCACATTTGCAGTCTTGGTCACTTGAAAGCGCATGCATGTGGCGGGAAGTAAGTGTACAAGTGAAAAATGTCAAAGCTCAGTGTCTATAAAGTATACCAAGTTACAAAGGGAGTACTGAAGAGACATTCAGAAGTTTATTTTAAAATGCAAAGCACTGAAAATCAAAATGTGTAAATAAAGCTGAAAAAACGTTCTTGCATTTTTACAACACTATAAGTGTGTCCCATCGGGTAATCAAAAGTAATACACAGGCTTGCAGTCTTCATGCCCACTTGAACACTTGGTCCAAATGTTGCAATCAGTATAAACTTACTGTTTACTGAACTGAAGTATAAAATCAATGTCACAATCAGGCTGTTGGTCTAAATATGACAACGCGTCATTTATTTTGCTGTGCTGCTAAGTAGCAGCTAAACATTGGTGCAGGAAACACTGTCAGAGCATTGCAGGACAGGGTTCTTGAACAATGCAGACACTGAAGAACTGATCGCTCACAAGCATGAACATTTTTCAGTTGCAGTATTTTTCTTAATGGAAAAGGGTTCTTGATTCCCAACCCTGATGCTGAATAATTCAATATTATTTCATATTAGTCCACGTTTGTCATTTCATTGCGATGGCAGTACTGCTTTTCACCATAAAATACTTGGAGACTTCAAACACTGGGGCAAGGTTAAGTGCTACTTCAAAAACACAGAATTATCTAAAACTCCAGAAGCTAAAAATGGACACACCTCACTCTTAAAAAAAAAAAAATCCTCACAAGGAACTGAAAATAATTCTGTCCCCTATGCATACTGTCTAAACTAAGCATGCATCACTTGGAATTGTCATGTTGGAGAGTCATGAATAAGTCATGAAGTCAGTAATAAGATGTTTGTAATTCCCTTGCAGTCACTTATCATTAGCGAGCTGAAAGTGAAAACAGCATCAGACTGCAATTATCCGACATGTAGCTTCTGCTACTGTAAAACATATGCGACATTCAACACATTTGCAAAATTCCATTGTTTTTCCACCTTATCTTTGGTACACACAGACTGGCAGAAAATGTCCTGCTGAACAACTCCATTACTCTTATAAACAATAGGTATAACAATGGTCATAAAACCAAACAGGAGGGATTAGAACGTCACGTTGTACTGTTACTGCCGACTATAAATCCATACTGAACGTGACTTGTGCAGTGGCTGCTGGGTCCTTTGCTGACACATGCATTTGTGGCTGTTAGAGAGAGCTATTATCGAAAGAAGAGATGGAAGCTGAGGTGCTACGATAATGACATCCGTAATTGGATTCTGCACAATCTTAACATTCATCCAGAACTGTGGTTTCCATAGGTTGGCCAGCATGCCAGTGCTCATGAATGAACAAAATATCATTATTGCATGGGGACTAAAATCAAGTAATGCATGTTGCACAATCAGATTAAGTAGCTTTTTCAATTAAATAATATAATGTTCATAATAATAATAACAATAATAATAATGTTTTATCAAATAAAATGGCATTTTATGTATTGCCTACAATGGAAGCAGCTGACGTCGTACTGTGACTAGGAATGTGCCAAACTAATTTTTTTCAAAAATTCAAATATTCAGTTGAAAATGTAAGGGTTGGAACAATTGCATATCCACCTTAGTTTTAACATAAGCATGGTGATTTTAACTAGAATGTGCAAGGCTTTCGGTGTCAGGTGCTTCCAGTTATTTTAGCTGTATAAAAACAGTCTGTTGTGCTGCTTGATATTGCAAGTTGGTATTTGTTATATTTTAATTCTTTATCATAAACACACTGTTACTTGGGAAAGATATGGTTAAAAACAAAGATGATTTAAATAAGTAGGCCAGAGACCAGATACATCATGAGCTGGCTTTGGTGTTACTGACAGAAGTTTATATAATGATTTAAAAGAGAGCAATCATGTTTTATCTCTGTGTACAGCGCCACAGTTCCAAGACAAATTTCCCTTCAGGGACAAAAATATATTCATTTCAGGTTATTTAAATATATTCCAAACTTCATAGCAATCAACTCATCATTTTTCGTAGATTAAAAAAACCCCACTTTATTTCAGATGGACGGGGAAAATAAAGTGGTTTGAATGTAGAGCGCATCAAGACCAAACAGTTCTGTTGATTATAGTGAGGCCCATCTAGTTTTGTTTGCGACAATGGTGTAATTGTCCTGTACAGACACAGCATGAACCACAACCCTCTATTTTATCCAGTTTACCACCAAATACAATTGAAAACATTTTCCTGTGCCTCACAACATAGTCACACAGTTTTATGCACTACGAAACATGTCTATACAGCAAACGAATGGTAAAAAAGCAAGCAGCGCAACTTCTACAAACTGTGTCAGTGAAAAAGTTGTATTTCCGCTTCCCAAAAATAAAAATATAAACCTGCCTCAGAAAGCTGACTGTAATAACAAGCAGATTTCCTTTTGTAGCATGTTACTTTAGATAATGATATAAAGCATTATGTTTTATGATAAACAGTATTGTATCATATTACATTATATTATATCTATACATTTTTATAGACACCTACAAACACATATAACTAAACATATTGGCTTGAATAGAGCCGAGATAGGCAGGTGTGTGTGGTACAGTCAGTCCAGGTCATAACAATACACTCTTGTTTCATCTAATGGCTCTGGATTATGTCCGGCAAATGGGGTTTGGATTGGATTAACAATATTTAGGGGATGAACTCCTTTTTCATAACAGATGTACCACAAACTGGTGGGATAAAAGAGCATCTGACTACACCACTCCAACAATAAAAGATAAGCACAAACAAAATGAGAGAAATTTGATGTCTGATTTAAAAGTCTGTGTCTATGTAAGGTCAGCATTTAGTAGGGGTTATGTGAGGGTGTTAACAGCAGACAGTGGGGTGATTCACACCCGAGACCCTCAAGACTCACTCAGCGCCACAGAGAAATCAATAGTGTGTTATCAGCCCCCATCAGGTGACATGCCTATTCTTAGAGTTTCCATTCGACGCACGGAGAAACATCCCACCCAGAGCAGGTGCCCACAGGACACTGGCGCTCAACACCATAATATCGGCTCTGGCCATACGTGCACACACCTGCATGTGATGTGCAGACACTGATATACACTTACAGCCTCATTAAAGTCTACAAGGTGACAGGAAGAAAATGTTAATATGCTGTGTAAACGTGTGTGTGAGCATGTAACAGCGATCTGTGTACTGGACTATGACTTTCTCTCTCTGCAGGGCTGACGTCACCTGTGCAGTCTCTCAGGTCTAGTTAAAGGGAGCAGATCTCTGTCAGGAACCAGAGCAGTAGCGAAGATAACTTATTATTTACTGACACTTTCCTCAAATTGCATTCAAAATAGGACATTTAAATAAAAACCTGTGAAACATTCAGTGAAAGGAGCTAATTAACCTCCTGAAAATATTGTCAACCTAATGAAGTCCAGAAAATATTATACAAGTGGTTTTATTAGCCATTTGGCAAACCTGTTGTCTAAATGCAGTTAAATCAATAAATTCAAGCAACATAAAAAAATAAATGGATAAAATGGACAAAATGCAAACAAAGAAAATAAACTAAATAATAAATAAATAATAATCATGAAACATACCTTAAAATGGTGATTTTAGCCTGAACCCACCCCAGAGGTCTTGACCTTTTCAAAATAAACAATTAAAATGTAAGAAAAACAAAGTCATATTTTTGATATAATACAATGAACTGATATTCAAGAAATGATTGGGGGGGGAGAAGAAAAAATATATAATAATTATTATTATTTTAGATAATAGATGTATATATAAAAAATTTTGTTATATATATATATTTAAAATATAATATAAAAATATTTGTATGCAAAAATTATTTAATTAATTTTTTTATGAATATATACTGTTACTGTCACACTCTTGTTGAAGGAAGGCGCACGAAGACGAAGGTAACCCAAATAACATTTAATAGTAATCCAAGATGATGAAGATTCATACAAAACACAAGGTAACAAGCACCAGCATACACAATAACCAGCAGCTAACTGAACTGAAAGGGGAACTTACGTAGGGTGAGATAACGAGGGACGGACAGGTGAGGATGATAACTAATTAAACACAGGTGAACTGAATGAACTAATCAAAGGACGACAGAAACTAAGGCTGCGTTTACACTGCAAGTCTTAATGCACAATCTGATCTTTGTACAAATCTGATTTTTTGGCACATCTGTTTACATTCACTTGTGTTTACATTAGCCTAATTCCCACCCAAAAGGATTATCTGCAGTGATCACTTTACTATGCACATGGTAGACCAGGGTTCCTCAAATCTTGCCCTGGAGGTCCAATGCGCTGCAGAGTTTAGCTCCAACCCTGATCAAACTCACCTACCTGTGATTTTCTAATGATCCTGAAGACACTGATTAGTATGCTCAGGTGTGTTTGATTAGGGTTAGAGCTAAACTCTGCAGGAAAGTGAATCTCGTGGGCCAGATTTGAGGATCCCTGTGGTAGACCATCGTGTTTTAAATGGCCGTGCTTTTAAAATTATTTATATAATTCACATCGAATGGCCATTATTATTTGCCAGCATGGACAACGGCTGTCATGGATGTTTTGTAGCACAAAATCTGACTGAACGGATAAAGACCGGAAAATAACGGTAATTTTAATTTGTTAGACTATTTTATCTACAGCGCGTTAGAGGTAGAATTCTTTAGTGAAATAAAGATTATATTTATTTAAATGAATTTGAATTAAGGAGAGAGAGAGAGAGAGAGAGAGAGAGAGAGAATGAATGCATGCACCCACGTGCGAGTGAGCGATTGTGAAGCATTGCAAACAAGCTTGGTTTAATTACAAAAACTGCTAAGTTATCACCTCATTGCTGAGAAATATATGTAGCTTTTAGCTGTTGTATTTTCAAAATTCACGGGGCGGGGGTTGAAAACCAGCTCCTGAATGTGCAATTTCTTACCTATAAAAAGTTTCAATCTCAATAAAATGCGAGCACATACAGCACTCCGGCATTAAAACGCCATTAAAAATCTTTATGAGCAAACGTGTCGCCCTCCCATTGGGAGTTCTGTGGAGAATCGGATGTGTGTGTTTAGACGTAGGTCGGATGTCCAGATATCAGATGTGTATCCGATTAAAATCCACATTTGGAAGTGGCTCAGATCGGATGCAAAAAAATCAGATCTCGTGCGGGTTTTTGTGTTTACACGTGTGCAACAAATTCCGATCTGTGTCAGATGTGAGCGAAAGATCTGATTTTTTTTGTGCCAGTGTAAACGCAGCCTAAATGAAACACAACAAAAGAAGTCCATGACTGTGACAGTTACTACATAATACTCCCCTTTACAGAAAATGAACATTCTTTAAAATTGTGTAAAAAAAAACAACATAATAATAATAAATGCTACACCAGAATGGATAACTGGGTATTACATTGAACTAATTTAAGTCATCACCCATCACTTTTTTTTAATTAGAATGACTTCAATATCAGTTCAACATTTGTCAAAAATATGACATTTTTGTTTGCTTTTAACTGTTGGATCCAGTTGAGAAGGTCGAGATCACCATTTTTAATGCTAGATTATGTTGGATAATAGTCATCAAATACATCTAACAGATTTCACTATTGACAAACATTAAAAAATACAAATCTGATTAGTGCATCAAAATCATAGGACACCAAAGTCCACAACATTGATGCAAAATGTGGGTGGTGTAGGTAGTGCACTAGTGTAGGTAGTATACTGTGACGAGTCGGCTGCCTCCCCCTAATTATCATCATCACCCCGTCCCTTAATCGCCGCCCTTCGCCAGGCTCCCGACGGGAGTGGGTGTGCGAGATAGGAGGGGCGCAGAATCATCCAGGTCTGGCGGCGTGTGATGAGGCACACCTGAACCGAATGGAGCCTCATCACCGCCGCTGTTTAAATGCCAGGCGCGCCTCTCCTCGAGAGACCGGTCTCTTCCCCATGCATGCACGCTGGTGTCCTCGTGGGTCCAGGAGGGGTGCGTAGAGGAACTCCCGTGCCGCCAGAGTTGTGAGCTACCGGACCCGCGGTCCGGACGAGGGCCGCACCTGTTACACGGCCGTCGGGCCAGGATGCCGGGCCGTCTAGCCCCTCCCCATGCCGGGGCCAAGGCGAGAAGGATGCAGCCACTGGACAAAGCCGCCGCCCCTCGCGTCGCGGACGGGAGAGGGGAACGCGTGCGGCCGCCGGACTCCGCCCCTTACCTGGACCCCTCCTTCCTGATCACTGCCCTTCCCTGCACGAAGCCCGCAGCACGACGAGGACACAAGATCACCTGTTTATTTTGGACATTTGATTCCCTTTTTTCTGGACACTTTATTTTCTGTTAATAAAAGCCTCTCCGAGGCCTGACGCCACACCCCCTTGTGTCTGTCGTGTGCTCGCCCCGTGACAATACCTACAATAATACCTCCTCTCTGCTCCTGTCTACTCTCTTCATTCTCTTCCTTTTGTTCACTCACTACTGAATGATAGTAGCCACTGTGCACTGGTGAACTGTGAGCAGGGCCGCCTCTTCACTTTCTGTTTATCCTACACAAACAAGTTGCTCTCTGAGTTGCCCGGTTAGAGTAAACACAGTGTTTTTTGCTCTGAGTCTTTCTCGTGGCCAATACTGTAAAACAAACAGCAGTATGGAGCACTGCACGGTGCAATGTACTGTATATGTGCTAATGCTTATCTGGGGAGATCTAAAAGTTTGGAGTTGGGAAGTTTTTTTATAATGTTTTTGAAAGAAGTATCTTATACTTACCAAGGCTGCATTTATATATTTAAAAATACAGTAATACAAGTAATATTGTGAAGGTTAAATATTATTACAATTTAAAAGAACTGTTGTATATTTATATTTTCAAACATGATTGATTCCTGTGATGACAAAACTGAATGGTAACAATTATTAACATATTAAGAAAGAATATTCTGCTCAATTAGTAGGCCTGTGTGCACAAAACTACTAATTTCCCATCATTCTCTGTGGCTGCAAGATAATGATAACACACATAAACTTCAATTACAAAAGTAGTCCATATTATTTGCACTTTCCTATCAAGAAATAGGAAATTGCCCAACACATCCATTTTATTTAGACCACAATCACTTTAAATCACATCACCACATAGCTACAATTTCTGAATTTGTAATTAGGAACTTCTCAGGAAGAATGGAAGGCAGTAATATTTCACACCTGGTGAGAGCTGGCCCTTCACATATTACACAACCTCCAGCTTTCTGCACATGAGGGTTCTGCTTAAAGACTTTTTTTTTGGTATCATTATTGCTGGGTGACCCTGTGTTCACACCCTATGTAGGTACAAACTCCAAGTCATATTCTCTCGGGTAAGCATGTGACCCTGTAGGTTACTGAACCACATCAAGCAGACTCACAGTCACGCAGTCAGTGCTAATATGCTCTGACACTAACAGGAGGGGGATAAACTGGTTTGATGTGTGGAGCACTCAGTGGAGGAAAGCTATCTGGGTCAAATTCAGCTGACGTCCTTCCACACTTCCTGCGCCAACCTGACCTGAGCAGACTTCGTTACACAAAGGTGGGGACAGCGCTGGTCACCATTCTGGCTGTCACGCAAAGTTCAGAAATATAGCAATATCACACTGGGATACAATGGGAGAGAACCAACACCTGAATCCACTGAGTTTCCCAACACAGTCACTTGTTGTCATTCCACTCACACGCTGTTACTCAACAGTTACTATATAATAACTTAGAGAACTCTTCAATAAAATAATTTTTAAAAAAAGTTACATGGTTTTCAGACTAGGACACAACTGTAGCCCATAGCACAGCGTCCTACAGATACAGTAGGCAAAGATGCCCGGTCCACCAGTGGGGGTAAACAAATCCTGATTACCAAAGTAACCCATTCATCTTTACTCATTCCATGTGCAAGGTATCATGTATTTCCTTTGTTATTATTTTGTTAATGATCTATTTTTCACTCCGTTCAGTCTGATATATAGTTGGCAAATGATGTGAGGGAAAAACAGGGTTACAAATATTATGCTTGCAAATATAACTAAATTAAGTTGTCTACTTTGGAACCAAATATTTGTTTTCATTCAATCATTTTTCTTACTATAACTTTAGTAACAAGGTTGTATAGTTGAACTTGACACATGTAATCAACAATTCATCGAAAAACTGAGAAGACAGACTGAAATTATTTTCTTGTCTTCCCACCATGCTGTAGAAATATGCTAAATGTCAAATATTACTTAAATGACCCTTCCCAAAGACCCACCCCCTTAGTTACTGTTGCTATGTCCGATAAGTGGCTCTTTAATGTGTCGTGACAGATCGCTGTAGTGCCTCAGTTCAAGCAGCATGTGAACCGATCATCTCTTCCTCTTTACTAGTTATAGCACAAAATAAACATGAATGAAAATCAGAAGGTATCTTGTTTCAACCATGGAAAGACCTCAATAAATACCATTTTTCAAGTTCAGTCCACTGACTTTAATCTACTCTCTTGTTTGGTTTGTTTTTCTGACAAAACGGCAGATACGTTGTTATGATTGGTCAGATCACCTGTCAATCAAACTCTCAGCAAAGGGTCAATTGGTGCCGCAATTTAAAAGAATAAAAAAAAATTCTTTAGATTTAATTAGCTTCTTATTTTATTTTAAAATAAAAATAAGTATTCTATTGGAAATGTCTCTTTGGTTTCCTCATGGAAATTAGTAATTTAATAAGAAGCTTAATGTTACTGATCAGTCTTTTGACGTTCATTTATCTCAGTTCAGAGTAGGAGGAGCCTTTGAATGCTCAGCTGATGTCAGAACAATGGTGATTGGGGCAGCCCCAATCACCATTGTTCTGACATCAGCTGAGCATTCAAAGGCTCCGCCTACTCTGAACTGAGATAAATGTTATTAGCAGCTGAACAGAGTCAGGTGGGTGATACAGTCTCTCTACTGTACATCACTCTATTTAATAGAAGAGCTATTGCTCTATGTGTGGATTATGTAACAAAATGACTCAAGTTCTATCCCACAAGCACAGAGACAGACTCGAACAGCCATATTAATTAAATGAACCATTCATTTCTGAATAGTAACTGCAATGAAGTGGCTATTCACAGGCTGGTGTTTAAAACACCAGACAATCATTGGCATACTTAGAGCACAATTCTCTGAGTATGCCACTATGGCCTTGAAAGCATGAATCTGATAAACAGATTACACTTTAATAATAAGGTTCCATTTGTAAGCATTAGTTAACATGAACTAACAATGAAAAATACTTCTAAAGCATTTATTAATCTTAGTTAATTTCAACTATGTAATTGTAAATTAAAATCAAATGTTGTATTTGTTAATGTTACTTAATGGACTTGAGAAATCATGAACTAACAATGAACAGTTTTATTTTTATTACCTGACATTAAAAAAGATAAATAAATACTGTAACAAATGTACGGCTCATTGTTAGTTGCTGTAGTAAAGTGTTCGTTATGCATTAATAATGTAACTATCTGTACTGTATATGGAGTTTACCCTAAAACCGGCAAGAGTGGAAAATGATCTTCTTTTTTTTTTTTTTTTTTATTTTGTTTTTTTTATTTTTATAAGCAAAAATAATTCATGACACTTTTTATATCGTCTGGACTTAAGTTTTTTTGTAATATTTTATATATTTTGGATTTTATGAGTTGTATCTCCCAGGATACGTTGCCCTTTTAGGGTATAAAAAACAGCCTAAGTCATCAATAATTCTATGATTTATTTGATGCAAACAAATATGTAATATTCAAAATATGCTGCATGTATGACATGTCTTAAGTGTCCTAAATCTGAGGCACAGACATTTCTTGTATATTTACATTTCTGAACTGTCTCGTCTTCATTTTCAGGGGTGGGCAATTCCACCCCTTGAGGCCCACTGTCCTGCAGGGTTTAGCTCCAACCCTAAACACTATATTAGTTAATTTATGTACAACATATAATTTTTTATGTAATCCTGAAGACTATTGTTAGATTTTTCAGATGTGTTTGATCAGGGTTGGAGCTAAACACTGCAGAATGGTAGCCCTCCAGGAGCAGGGTTGGACACCCCTGTTCTACCATAAAATGAGCTGTGTGAAGCCCTGCAAGAAAACAAAATCTAGTTAAAAATGCAAAGATGTAGTCAACTAAATGTAATATTATCAGTTTTACATGCAAATATTAACATTTGCAAAAAAAATTTTTTTTTTACTTTGTAGAAAGGGGACTGTGTACAGGGGGCCCAAAGGCCAGGAGGGCCTACAAGCCTCTTCGCTAAGGGCCCCTTGCCCTGGTATGCAATTTCTACTGAGGGGGATCTGCTCCCCCTTGTATTTTGTGTGATTTCTGTGATTACTGTGTATTTTCTGTGATTTCTACACCCCCCATAACCACCCGATGCTACATCGTTAGAAGAATGGCATCTACGCTAATATTTATCTGTTTCTTTCTTATTCCAAGGTCACCGTAGCCACCAGAGCCAGTCTGTATCCAGATCAGATGGTCTCTGCAGTCACCCGGATCCAGTACGTATCCAGCCAAGCTGGTGGATCAGTACTAGAGAGACCTCTACAGCCTGAATGTCAGCGAAGATCAGGGACAACTAGAGGCCCCAGCGACAGATCCCCAGTGAAACCTTGTCTCCTGACTGCACCGGGACAAGACCCAGGAAACCAGTTGACCCAGGATAAACAACAGTTTGAGTCCGATGACCACATTGTCGACTTTTGCTGCCAGCCTGGACGGAACTGATAGGTTTCGTCTGGCCAGAGGAGAACTGCACCCCCGACTGAGCCTGGTTTCTCCCAAAGTTTTTTCCCTATTTCTGTCACCGATGGAGTTTTGGTTCCTTACCGCTGTCGCCACTGGCTTGCTTAGTTGGGGACACTTCATTCCAGCGATATCGTTGACTTGATTGAAAATGATTGCAAAGATACTATTTAAAACTGAACTGAGCTGGACGATAACATCACTCAATCAGAGATGAACTGACTTTAGCTGAAAATTGAGTGTTTACTAATGTAAACATTTTGCAAATAAGTTTGCATGACTGACACTTTTCCTATTTAATGCTGTAAAGTTGCTTTGCCACAATCTGTATTGGTAACAGCGCTAGATAAATAAAGGTGACGTGACTGACGCCAAACCCCCTCAAAACACCCCACCCCACCCCTCACACACTCACCACCCCAGAATGCACAATAATGAAATAACCAGAACAGGGGTGTACCAGACACTGATATTTTGCAAGAATAAGAACGTAAACGAAATATCAGTATGGTCGCTTCCGTTCATGATGTTCTTTTTTTTTCCCCCCCCCCATTTTTTAAACTATAGTGAATAAACTGTATTAATGAATGAAATGTTCAAGGTGTCTGAATACATTTAGGTTTGACTGTACATATACATATATATATATTATATATATCGATATATATATAATATATATATATATATATGTATACAATTTATTTAGTGCTGGGCTTAAGTGCTGTAGGTTTTTCCCTTAAATAGCGTCTTTTATATTCCGTGGTGTGCAAAATAATAAACATAAAAAAAAATATAAAATAATGAACCAACATAAGTAATTAAGAATAATACACTGGTGTCTATCTATCTCTCTCTCTCTCTATCTATATATATATATATATATATATATATACGCCCCTTAAACAAACTACCTTTCCAAAAATCTCTGCCTATAAAAGGAAGATTTGATTTTGGTCTATAATTGCTCAAAATGTTGTTATCAAGATTGCTCTTTTTCAGAAGGGGTTTAACAAATGCAGTTTTTTAAAGGTTAACATCGTCCGCTGCTCAATATACAGCATTAAATTAAGATAAATTAAGATAAAGTTTGGTTCTACGCCAGGAACACAAACTATCTATAATGCTTACAACAAGATACATCTTAAAATATACACCTGCTTATCATTTGTCATAAACATCATCTATTGTAATAAAAATACCACGAGCTGCATAAAACACATACAGAAAATATATCACCATAATCATATGTCTATTTGCTTTCATATTTCATGTGTAGAAAAATGTTTCTCTCATTTTTTTTATATATGGAATGGCAGGAGATAAAAGTGAAGTGACGTGACCAAGATTGGTGACCCATACTCGGAATTAGTGCTCTGCATTTATCCCATCCAAAGTGCACACACACCGTGAACAGCCATTTTTGCTGCGGCGCCCAGGGAGTATTTGAGGGTTCGGTGTCTTGCTCAAGAGACATTCACTCAAGTAAATGCTCAAGTACATTCACTCCCCCCACCTTCAATCATGACGGTACGGAGCTCAAACCAGTCCGACTCTCTAAACCATTAGGCCACGACTTCCCCCGATATGGATACTGATTGACAGATTTGAAAGCGCTCTGACTCATAACACTCGCACACATAGAGGAAAATGGACAGTGCTCTTCAGATCACATAATTCAGTAGGAAATGAACAGAAATTATATTCTGTATAAAGAACATGTTAGAATAAATCTGTTTTCAGATAACAAAAACGATAACAAGAACTCAGCATCCACTCTCTTCTCTTTCGGGATACTCTTCTTCTGTGTTTGTTTACACTGGGTTTCGGAACAGCGCCACCACTCTCGCCCTTTTGTGCAACAGCAGCTGCTCCGGGCACGTGATCTAAGCTCGAATCTCGAATAATCGCGCTGGGTGAATACCCAATAGGGCTCCTATGTTTGATCAAAAGCGTCAACGCCCCAAACATTCGCGCCAAATTTTCGCGTTCAGTGTGAAAAGGCCTTTACACTAACAAGCTCAAAAAACACAATAAATTACTAAATTCCATGCATCTTGTGTGCAATATTTCAAGACTTTTAATGGCATGCGACAGCTTTGCGTTAAGAACAGTTTAAGTTGTTATTTGCTAAAAATTCACTTCATCATTTGGAAAAGAGCAACACAGATATTTCTAAATAACTCCTTTTGTGTTTCACGGAAGAACTTTTGGGTCAATTCCTATTCGTTAACACAAGTCTAGGTAACACATTTCAATATATTCTTGTTAGCGTTGCATGAATAGTTATTTCCACAGTTCTAGAGCAACCATTCATATTACATTTGATATTCAACTGAATTTCTCACCTCTTTGAAAGATTTGAATGAGGTTGAAATAACAGCTCTATGTCACCAGCCTGTACGTACAACATGCCTGGACTTTCCAGGTTGAAGCCAATTAACAGCATGCTGTGGAGAGTGGGGCGCTCAGCTGTGAGCCAGTGGTGATCGACTCCAGCAAGGCCACCTGTAGAGCATGGCATAGGTGGAGTATGAAGCTGTTCTCTCAGGGATATGGCCTGCACACGGATCTCAAAGAACCATCCATCACAGCCAGACATTTCCAACGAGTCAGCATTTCTACAGCGGCCAGACGCAAAACACACCAGGCAAAGCGCTACCCATGGGCTACAGCAGAGAGATAAACCAGGGAGATAAGACTATTTGTAGGAAAGCAAGAGCTAATAGTACTGTTAGACCTAATGCCTTATTTGGATAACGTTTGGGGCCAGCTGGCATCAAGCAGGAAGACATGTTCTCCACTGTGCTGCTACTTTGTTTTTCCCAAGGATAACAGAAGCTGGTTGCTTTAAGTTAAAATATGACTAAACATTATTCATATTTACTGTGCATGTTATATATTGTGTTAGAATAAACAGAATAACACAATATTAGTGATGCGTTTTAAGGCATTATTTTTCTTTTGCCTTGTAATGGAAAAATGCATATAATATTAAATGTAATTTAATAATAATTATAACATTTTATTTATGTAAAAACTTGAATAAATGATTTTATTATTATATATATATATTATATATATATATTTATATAAAATAGTCAGATTAATTACTGAATCGTTTTCAAACGCATTTCCATTAAAACATCACAGAATTTTTTTTCCATACATTGAAAGAAATCACTGCTTGCCTGAGTTAAATAGCAGGTTGTAAGAATGTACAGTATGGATGTACTTCATATCAGTCTAAAGCAACAACACTTGACAATGTCTCTGTCAAGCCCTGGTCAAACAGTAAAGCCCCTTAGAGGTCAGCACTGCACAGTTCTGCATTACATTGCAAATTAATGAATAAATAATAAAGAATAGTTGTTGGCACCAAAAACAATTAAATTTTAAGAGTAATTGAAAATAACCCTTAAAAACAAATGCAGCGTTCCTGGCTAAAAGACTGCTTACATGAGCATTCACTTGATCCAAGCAGGAAGCCAAACCCTGAACGTGGGATGCAGTGCTACACTGCAGCCAAAACTCTAAAGGCTGCTGGTTAAGAGCATTTCGAGGCATTTTTTAAGCAAATAATGGCCAGTGGTGAATTTCCATGACATCCAATGTATGAATAAGTAATAAATGTGCAAATACATCATGAATATTTCACAAATACTATTTTTTTTAAATAACAGTCAATGAATTGTTAACGTTGTAGCCAAAACTGGTCTTTTTATAGACTTCTTTTGGTAAAAAAAAAAAAAAAGCCTAATTTAATGCAGTCCTGTCCTGTTTAAAATTCACAGATTTGTGTTTGGAGAGGGTAATGGATAATTATTGCTCATGCGGCTGCTGCATTTCAGATGAAAAACAGAAATTCCTCTCCTCTTTGGGAAAACATGAACTCATTTCAACAGAAACATAAACATAAACCATAAAATAATGTTTTACCTTCATCAGGACATTTAATATAAGCAGTGACCCAATCTGTGTAAAGACTTACATTTTATGATGCATATCCAAAAGACATCCTAAAAGACATCTGTCAGATACATTATACATAGATGAAAAATTAGGGAAAAAAACAAGATGACTACTTGAACTGTCCCTTTTATGGACGTTATAAGAGAAATGCATGAGCACCTCCCTCAAAGTTCGTTTTGATATTGCTGACAGAAATTAAGCGTTAGCGTTAGTTCTGGCAGGTCACGGGAGTCAAGCTTGCATCAGCTGATTCTCAGCTGATCACATCTACCTATATTTTTTTTTTTTTTATGTTTTATTTTTTTTTTGGATTCGACACCGAGCGAGGCATTCCTATATAAGCTCTATTCAGGATTATTCAGCAGCTTTATCACTTGCTCAAGAGCAAATTACCCTCCTCCATACCCAACTCCTCCTTTCGCCACAGTCAGGACTTGGCTTTCTGATATTCCTTGCTAATCAGACTCATTTATCTTGAATAAAGTGTTACACTTAAATATCATTAAGTACATTAATGATATCTGTCTTGTTCTGTTCTGTTAACCCTAGGGGGGTTATTTTTGCTGCTCTCCCTGCTCATTCATGACATGCTGCATGGATGGGCAGGGAGGTTTTGCCAGAACAGAACCATACCGCCAAACCACACTTTATGCTAAGTATCTATCATTTTGACGATAGTGGTCCTGACTGAAGTGCCTGAAGTGCCTCACAGGAACCCATTGTAACGCCGCGTGAAAATACGGTCAGAAGTACAGTGGGGCAAAAAAGTATTTAGTCAGCCACCAATTGTGCAAGTTCTCCCACTAAAAAGATGAGAGAGGCCTGTAATTTTCACAATAGGTATACCTCAACTATGAGAGAAAAAAAAAATCCAGAAAATCACAATGTATGATTTTTAAACAATCAATTTCCATTTTATTGCATGAAATAAGTATTTGATCAATAACAAAATTTAATCTCAATACTTTGTTATATACCTTTGTTGGCAATGACAGAGGTCAAACGTTTCTGTAAGTCTTCACAAGGTTTTCACACACTGTTGCTGGTATTTTGGCCCATTCCTCCATGCAGATCTCCTCTAGAGCAGTAATGTTTTGGGGCTGTCGCTGGGCAACACGGATTTTCAAATCCCTCCAAAGATTTTCTATGGGGTTGAGACTGGCTAGGCCACTCCAGGACCGTGAAATGCTTCTTACGAAGCCACTCCTTCGTGGCCCGGGCGGTGTGTTTGGGATCATTGTTATACTGAAAGACCCAGCCACGTTTCATCTACAATGCCCTTGCTGATGGAAGGAGGTATTCACTCAAAACCTCACGATACATGGCCCCATTCATTCCTTCGTTTACACAGATCAGTCGTCCTGGTCCCTTTGCAGAAAAACAGCCCCAAAGCATGATGTTTCCACCCCCATGCTTCACAGTAGGTATGGTGTTCTTTGGATGCAACTCAGCATTCTTTCTCCTCCAAACACGACAAGTTGAGTTTTTTACCAAAAATTCTATTTTGGTTTCATCTGACCATATGACATTCTCACAATCCTTCTTCTGGTCATCCAAATGCTCTCTAGCAAACTTCAGACGGGGCTGGACATGTACTGGCTTAAGCAGGGTTTTTCCTCCGGGATACGTCTGGCACTGCAGGATTGCGGCCCTGCGGCGCAGTGTGTTACTGATGGTAGCCTTTGTTACTTTGGTCCCAGCTCTCTGCAGGTCATTCACTAGGTCCCCCCGTGTGGTTCTGGGATTTTTGCTCACAGTTCTTGTCCCACGGGGTGAGATCTTGCGTGGAGCCCCAGATCGAGGGAGATTATCAGTGGTCTTGTATGTCTTCCATTTTCTAATAATTGCTCCACAGTTGATTTCTTCACACCAAGCAGCTTACCTATTGCAGATTCAGTCTTCCCAGCATGGTGCAGGTCTACAATTTTGTTTCTGGTGTTTTTTGACAGCTCTTTGGTCTTGGCCATGGGGGAGTTTGGAGTGTGACTGTTTGAGGTTGTGGACAGGTGTCTTTTTATACTGATAACGAGTTCAAACAGATGCCATAAATACAGGTAACCAGTGGAGGACAGAGGAGCCTCTTAAAGAAGAAGTTACAGGTCTGTGAGAGCCAGAAATCTTGCTTGTTTGTAGGTGACCAAATACTTATTTTACCGAGGAATTTACCAATTAATTCTTTAAAAATCCTACAATGTGATTTTCTGGATTTTTTTTCTCATTTTGTATCTCATAGTTGAGGTATACCTATGATGAAAATACAGGCCTCTCTCATCTTTTTAAGTGGGATAACTTGCACAATTGGTGGCTGACTAATACTTTTTTGCCCCACTGTATATTGCATTAGGCAAACTACAGGTTTTTGAATAACAGTAATAATATTTTGTATAAACAGCCCTGTAATAAGGATGGACACAAATGTGTTAAATTAGCTTTTTTTGTTGTTCTAATTTCATATGTTATGTAATTTAAAAGACTCGTCTGGATTGTAAAGTAGGGCTTTGGTAACTGAAACGTAAACTTGTCATGACATTTGACTTTCTCTGTAAAGATTTATTTATATATTTATTTTTTATTATTTTGTTTTAACGTGTTTCTCTATTTCATGTTTATGATATTCTGGAATTACTGAAGATCAGCACAGAATTCTATGATCTTGTGGATGGACCACAGCAAGTTCTTTTGCAGTTGTATCCATGAAAGTGTTAGGCATAATGGGAATTAGTTGTAAGTAAATTTATTTACTTTTTAAGTGCACATATTTATTGGAGTCTGTAAGCTTTAAGATTGTAAGGCACATTTTAATGCTTCCCTTTGTTTTTATTCAAGCACAGGTTCTGAGCAGGAATTCATCAAGGACATGACTGTTGTAATAATAGTTATGGGTGACCAAAGTGAGCATCATCAATCTGCAGTGATGCGAACTTGTCACAGCACTTAAAGGCAAAATTGTGTACTTTTCTGACAGTGTAGTGTTAATGTGAATGTTTTAATAAACATGCATTTTTAAATTATGGTTTATTTGTGCTCTGTTATGCCAGGATAATTATTTAACAAAAAGCTTTTGTCATGTTAACTTGTGTTGAAGTTTAACTCTTCTCTTCTCTTGTGTTAAGTTTAAATAATTTTAAGGCAACCATGTAAACTTTTTAGGTAATTTTTATAATAAGCTATATGTACAGTAGATAGCAAACTTAAATTTGAAAGTTTACTTGATGCTCTTAATTGCTTGAATAAGTTGATACAATATTTAAAACGAAGTTATGACAACAAAATAAGTTTAAAAAAAATCTTTAATTCTTTTATATCTTTGTAATAACTGAAATTCTTAGTTTTAATGAACTCAATTTTAAGGTAACCCGGTAACTTACTTTAAGTTAAACCGACACATAATTTTTTACAGTGTACAAACTACTAACAAAAAATTGCTTACTGCATTTGGCAATATCTTTAGTGCCAAATATAGTCCAGAAGAAGACAGATGAAGATCGAACAATATCAAGTTTAATAAATAACTGTGAAGATAATCCACAATCGAGACAGTATGTAAAACACAAACAACAACGCAACTGAAAGAAAACAGAGTAACATAAATACATGGCAAATGATGGAACTAATGAATAACACATGAGATAATTAATGAATGTCCATGACAATAAATGAGAAGTGGGAACTGAAACCAAGGAACACAAGAATACAAACTAAAAGTTCATGATAAAGAACTAAAACAACTATGGGACTTTAGCATATATTAGATACATAATATATATTATAATTTAATTATTTATCTAAGATCATTTAAATCAGAGCATATTCTATACTACAAAGCTTTAAATGAATTGGCAGCATTAGTGTAAACACATAAATTGCAAAAAAAATTAACAAATAAATAAAAAAAACACAACAAGTGTTTGCTAAAGATCTTAATAAAATCTTTTGAAGGATCGCGTAATAAAAATCAGTGATGTACCTATTTAATTCAAAGAAATCAACTCAATAAAAATGAACCTAATTAGCCAGAGCAGTATATTAAGAGAGATGAATGCCATTAAATATGCTTCAGCAAGTGTGGTGCGGAATCAGCATAACCAAAAATAATAAGAATTTGTCATAATTTACCTAGATTGTTAGTAGACATCACTATGTGTATTAACACTCAACACTGCTAGCCGACTTGTTAAGTTGAATAACCTCACGTTACGCTAATATATATATATATATACAGTGGGTAGGAAAGTATTCAGACCCCCTTAAATTATTCACTCTTTTTTATATTGCAGCCATTAGCTAAAATCATTTAAGTAAATTTTTTATTCCTCATTAATGTACACACAGCACAACATATTGACAGAAAAACACAGAATTTGACATTTTTGCAGATTTATTAAAAAAAGAAAAACTGAAATACCACATATATGGTCCTAAGTATTCAGACCCTTTGACACTCATATATTTAACTCAGATGCTGTACATTTCTTCTGATCATCCTTGAGATGAATCTACACCTTCATTTGAGTCCAGCTTTGTTTGATTATACTGATTGGACTTGATTAGGAAAGCCAACAACCTGTCTATATAAGCTTACAGCTCACAGTGCATGTCAGAGCAAATGTGAATCATGAGGTCAAAGGAACTGCCTAAAGTCTCAGAGACAGAATTGTGGCAAGGCTCAGATCTGGCCAAGGTTACAAAAAACTTAAGGTTTCTAAGAGCACAGTGGCCTCCATAATCTTAAATGGAAGACGTTTGGGACGACCAGACCCCTTCCTAGAGCTGGCCGCCCGGCCAAACTGAGCTATCGGGGAAGAAGAACCTTGGTGAGAGAGGTAAAGAAGAACCCAAAGATCACTGTGGCTGAGCCCCAGAGATGCAGTCGGGAGATGGGAGAAAGTCGTAGAAAGTCAAACCATCAACGCAGCCCTCCACCAGTCGGGGCTTTATGGCAGAGTGCCCGACGGAAGCCTCTCCTCAGTGCAAGACAAATGAAAGCCCACATGGAGTTTGCTAAAAAACACCTGAAGGACTCCACAATGGTGAGAAATAAGATTCTCTGGTGATGAGACCAAGATAGAACTTTTTGACCTTAATTATAAGCGGTATGTGTGGAGAAAACCAGAAACTGCACATCACCTGTCCAATACAGTCCCAACAATGAAACATGGTGGTGGCAGCATCATGATGTGGGGGTGTTTTTCAGCTGCAGGCACAGGACGACTGGTTGCAATCGAGGGAAAGATGAATGAATGCGGCCAAGTACAGGGATATCCTGGCCGAAAACCTTCTCCAGAGTGCTCAGGAACTCAGACTGGGCCGAAGGATTACCTTCCAACAAGACACAGCTAAAATACGAAGGGTGGGCTACAACAAATCTGGACTGTTCTGGAATGCCCTGACTTAACCCATTGGCATCTATGGAGAGACCTAAAATGGGCTGTCCACCAACGTTTCATCCACCTGCTTTCTTGCCAGAACATGGAGAGGATCTGCAAGGAGGATGCAGAGGGCCCCAAATCAAAGGTGTGAAAAATTGTAGCATCGTTCCCAAAAAAAGACTCATGGCTGTATTAGATCAAAAGGGTGCTTCTACTAAATACTGAGCAAAGGGTCTGAATACTTAGGACCATGTGATATTTCAGTTTTTCTTTTTTAATAAATCTGCAAAAATGTCAACAATTCTGTGTTTTTCTGTCAATATGGGGTGCTGTGTGTACATTGAGGAAAAAAAATTAACTAAAATTAACTGATTTTAGCAAATGGCTGCAATATAACAAAGAGTGAAAAATTTAAGGGGGTCTGAATACTTTCCGTACCCACTGTATATATCCATACAGCAGAAACATATCTGTGACATGAAAATTTCACCGATATGAAAGAAGGAAGATCCTAGTCCTTAATAACCATACTGCTGTAGGGATACAACATTTATGCATTCATAATGCAGTTAAGGCACAATAAAACAGTCCCAATGTTCTACTGATGCACACACGTGCCTGAACCAGGAAGTGACTGACTCACTGAAATGAGTAAGGCTGAGTATTAATCGCATCATTCCAATGATGTGGCCCCATTAACTCTGGATGTTATGACAGTTCTCCTTAAAGACATATGTGACCTTGGATATGTCGTGCTTGTGTAGACATCAGTCATAACACTTTCCACTGAGGTTTGCTTTATTATTAGCTTTAACATATATCTCCAAATAGCACAGACATCTATTTGATGTGAACTATATGTGCTGGAAGCTTTTAGATTGACAGTCAGCGTATGTTTATGATTTAAAATGCATACGAACGTAAACGTAAAGATGTTTATCAAATGGTTGTACCAAAAAATTGCACTGCTTTCCAGATGGGACATCTCTGCAGTATACAGTCATGGCCAAAAGTTTTGGAAGTAACATAAATTTTGTGTTTTGCAAAGTTTGCTGCTTAAGCTGTTGTTCATTCACATTGTTTCTAGATTATTGTGTAGAGTGGTCAGATGCATTTTAAATAATTGCTGAAAGCTTCACTGGCCAAATTAACTTTTAAAAAAATAATAAATTTCACAGTTTTTTTTATCCTGACACAAAATGACCAGCTAACATTAATTGATTAATCATATCAGCAGCATATGTGAAAGTGTGAATGAGTACTAGTCAGGTGAAATCATTATCATACTAATTAGATTGTAAGAGAAGACTGATTGCTATTAAAGGAGGGAAGAAGCGCTTCCAATCATTGTGTTCATGTTAGCAATGGTTAACTCCAAAGAAACACGTGCAGCCATCATCGCTTTGCATCAAAATGGCCTCACATGCAAGGAAATTGCTACAAAGAATATTGACCCTGAAAAGAACCATTTACCAGATCATCAAGAACTTCAAGGAGAGGGGTTCGACTGCAGTGAAGAGGTCTTCAGGACGTCCCAGAGTGTCCAGCAAGCGCCAGGACCGTCTCCTCCTGAGGAGTCAGCTACGGAATCGTGTCACCAGCAGTGCAGAGCTTACTCAGGAATGACAGCAGGTTGGTGTGAGATCGTCTGCACGCACAGTGAGGACAAGACTTTTGGACAACGGCCTGGTGTCAAGAAGGGCAGCAAAGAAGCCACTTCTCTCCAAGAAAAACATCAAGGACAGAAATTCTGCAGGAAGTAAGGATTGGACAGCAGAAGACTGGTGCATAGGATATTTTGTCTGATGAAGCTCCCTTCCGATCTGGAAAATCGATTGTTTGGAGAAGAAAGGTGAACGTTACCATGAGTCCTGTGTTGTGCCAACAGTGAAGCATCCTGAGATTATCCATGTGTGGGGTTGCTTTTCAACCAAGGGAGTGGGCTCTCTCATAATTCTGCCCAAAAACACTGCCATGAATAAAGAATGGTATCAAAATGTTCTGCAAGAGTAACTTTCAACAATCCATGAGCAAATTGGTGATGATCCGTGCATTTGCCAGCATGATGGAGCACCATGTCACAAAGCAAGAGTGATAAAGAAGTGGCTCGAAGAGCATTACATTGCAATTTTGGATCCGTGACCAGGCAACTCCCCCGATCTCAATCCCATAGAGAAAAAAAGGCGAGTGGACAAGCAGAAGCCCACAACTTGTGATCAACTCCGAGAACTAATAAGGCAAGAATGGATCGCCATCAGTCAAGGATTTGTCCCAGAAGCTAATATCCAGCATGCCAGAGCAAATTGCAGAGGTTATGAAGAACAAGGGTCAACAATGTAAACAATGACTCATTCAATTTTTTGCCCAATAAAAGCCTTTAAAACTTACATGCTTATTGTTTTTCAGTATACCATAGAAACATGTGGAAAATAATCTACAAATACTGAAGCAGCAAACTTTGCAAAACAAAAAATTGATGTCATTGCCAAAACTTTTGGCCATGGGAACTCCCAAGCAGCCAGAGACACAAGCTGCCGGAGCTGCTGTTCGGAATGGAACCGCACCTGTGTTGCGGTCGACAGGCCTGGATGCCGGGCCGTTATTCCCCTCAAGCACCGCGGGCCACGGAAGATGAGCCGCTGTGAAGAAGCCAGCCCTCGCGCCCCGGACCACAGAGAGGAGTGCGTGTGACCGCCGGACTCCGCCCCCTACCTGGACCCCTCCTTTCCGAACACTGCCATTCCTTCACAACTATTTCCCCTTTGTACACTTTTTCCCGTTTTGGACATTTTATGTTTATTTTCTGTTAAATAAAAGCTTTTTCTTTTTTTGACTATGTCTAAAACCAAGACAAACAAAATACATTTTAAAAAACAATTTATGTAACCAGAAAATTCAAAAGCCGTTATTTAGCCATCAGGTATGTGTCCTTGTCTGTTACCCTTACCTGTTTGCATCAACACTCCTGCCTGACTTCAGGAGGGTAATCAAATAAGAGGCTGTATGAATCAGAGAATCCAACAACAAAACTGACCCCTGATCTCCCCTTAAGTCACCACTGCAGCAAGCTACAGCCACCTCAGCAGTCATGTACTTCAAGGACACGCTAGAGTCTCTCTATAATTAGAAAGTGTTCATACACAAACAGCATTCTAATAGCAGTCCCACATTGTAAATTACACAAATTCCAGGCTCTCAGATTGTAAAACAGATTCAATGAATAATAATTTTGAAATATAGTTATAGATTTCAAAGGGGTCATAACATATATCTTTTTTTTGTCTTATAATGTTAGTCAAGTTTTTTACACCAAAAATGTGCATAATTACGTTTTGTTTTTGTTTTTTTGCTTGGCCATGCTATACCTTTAAATGAATATTTCCGGTTCATGAAGGTTAAGCTCAATTAACAGTACTAATATTGATAATATTAAATAGCATGAAAATTAATTTATACTTTTGCTTGAAAAAAGAAGGATTATAGTAAGGCACAAACAAATGAAATGAATGAGGCCCATCTGTAAACATTAAAATAATAAACTTTTCAATAGTATATTCATCACATATAAAGAATATACAGTATGTTAACATTGTTTTAGTATGCAAAAAAAAAATTCTGTTTAAAGCTACACCTATTTTATACCTACAACATAATGCCTAAATCCATAACATGATAAGAACATTACAGCTTTACACACAAGTTTTAACTGAAGAATTAATGTAAGGGCTTTTATAAAATTATAAGCTTCACATTCAGCTGTTAAATCATCCAAAAACTGGCACTGTAACCTCTAACTGTTTTCTAAAATTAATATTTATAGTAACAAATATTATATCACAAATACTGTCAATCAAGCTTGACTTGTATTAAACCCAGAATATTCCCTTAAGACTTCAAGCTCATTCTATAACGCTGTCTGACTTGTCCTTTAGTCCAAACTTTCACCTCCTCTTCGCCAGAGATCCATGCAAACCCATAACATCCATTTGTCAGTGTCATCAAAGAATTCGGTTTCTGAGAGATAAGAGTTTTTTCCCTTGTCTCATTCTCTCAACTTTCTATCCACTCAGAACTGCTGAAGGACAGAGGGAGGTCATCTTAAGGGATTCAACAAGACATTGGCACGCAGAATCACAGGTTCATACTCCCAGAGGGGATCAGGTTCTCCTGACACCTGCCTTTCTGTGCAGGTCCAGTGTTGAGATGTTGCCCTCACAGGGAAAAAGGATACAGGCCGATAGATTGAGAGGAAGCACAGCTAGCCACAAACAGATTTCCCCCTCTTTTAAAGCCAGCAGAGCAGTCCTCTGTAAACACACTGACATTTGATACAGGAACATTACACCACAGTGAATAGTGCTTTGTGTGCTTGTGGGCTTTACCAGCTAGCACATGTAAATAGAAGTGTTTAAAAAAAATCGACACATTGAATAAATAAATACAATCTGTATAACTGAATCACTATCCTTGTGTGGAGTGTTGCACCACACACTTAGCTTAGGTTTCATTTCATATGCCTGAAAAAAGTATTTGCCGATCTGTAGGTGTGAATTACCAGACACACAATGCAAGTTAAAAAGAGCTTTTCAAACTGGGGTCCTGAGGGCACCAAGGGGATGCTAGGGTGTCCGCAAAAAAGTCAAGAGAAAAATAGCGTAAAAATTTAATAAATAAAATTGACCAAATGTAATATTAATATTGTTTCTTTCCTGGAAATCAGGAATACTCTAGCATAAAAATGACTCCATGCCAAATTAATCAATTTTGCCAAAGCAAATATATTTCAGATGAAAACAAAATCTATAAATATACAAACCCAATTCCAAAAAAGTTGGGACACTGTACAAATTGTGAATAAAAACAGAATGCAATGATGTGGAAGTTTCAAATTTCAATATTTTATTCAGAATACAACATAGGACATATCAAATGTTTAAACTGAGAAAATGTATCATTTTAAGGGAAAAATAAGTTGATTTTAAATTTCATGGCATCAACATCTCAAAAAAGTTGGGACAAGGCCATGTTTACCGCTGTGTGGCATCCCCTCTTCTTTTTATAACAGTCTGCAAACGTCTGGGGACTGAGGAGACAAGTTGCTCAAGTTTAGGAATAGGAATGTTGTCCCATTCTTGTCTAAAACAGGCTTCTAGTTGCTCAACTGTCTTAGGTCTTCTTTGTCACATCTTCCTCTTTATGATGCGCCAAATGTTTTCTATGGGTGAAAGATCTGGACTGCAGGCTGGCCTTTTCAGTACCCGGATCCTTCTTCTACGTAGCCATGATGTTGTAATTGATGCAGTTTGTGGTCTGTCATTGTCATGTTGGAAAATGCAAGGTTTTCCCTGAAAGAGACGACGTCTGGATGGGAGCATATATTGTTCTAGAACTTGGATATACCTTTCAGCATTGATGGTGCCTTTCCAGATGTGTAAGCTGCCCATGCCACATGTACTCATGCAACCCCATGCCATCAGAGATGCAGGTTTCTGAACTGAGTGCTGATAACAACTTTGGTTGTCCTTGTCCTCTTTAGTCCGGGTGACATGGTGTCCCAGTTTTCCAAAAATAACTTTAAATTTTGATTCGTCTGACCACAGAATGGTTTTCCACTTTGCCACAGTCATTTTTAAATGAGCCTTGGCCCAGAGAAATCGCCTGCGCTTCTGGATCATGTTTAGTTATGGCTTCTTTTTTGACCTATAGAGTATTAGCTGGCAATGGTGAATGGCATGGTGGATTGTGTTCACCAACAATGTTTTCTGGAAGTATTCCTGAGTTTCTCTGAGAAACTCCTTTCTGATATTGCTCCACTATTTTTCACCGCAGCATTGGGGGAATTGGTGGTCCTCTGCCCATCTTGACTTCTGAGAGACCCTGCCACTCTGAGAGGCTCTTTTTATACCCATCATGTTGCCAATTGACCTAATAAGTTTCAAATTGGTCCTCCAGCTGTTCCTTATATGTACATTAACTTTTCCGGCCTCTTATTGCTACCTGTCCCCACTTTTTTGGAATGTGTAGCTCTCATGATGAGGGTGTGCCAAGTAGGGGCCAATATTTGGCATGACATTTCAAAATGCCTCACTTTCAACATTTGATATGTTATCTATATTCTATCTTGAATAAAATATAAGTTTATGAGATTTTGTAAATTATTCCATTCCTTTTTTACGATTTGTACATTGTCCCAACTTTTTTGGAATCAGTTGTATATATATATATATATATTTGATATCAAGAATGTATATTATATATTATAGATATATATATTATATATATAAGGGTGTTTCATATATTATGTAAACAAAAACTTGTTTTGGATGTGATTAATTGCGATTAATCGTTTTACAGCACTAATATATATATATATACCGTGGGGCAAAAAAGTATTTAGTCAGCAACCAATTGTGCAAGTTATCCCACTTAAAAAGATGAGAGAGGACTGTAATTTTAATCATAGGTATACCTCAAATATGAGAAACAAAATGAGAAAAAAAAAAAATCCAGAAAATCACATTGTAGGATTTTTAAAGAATTAATTGGTAAATTCCTTGGTAAAATAAGTATTTGGTCACCTACAAACAAGCAAGATTTCTGGCCCTCACAGACCTGTAACTTCTTCTTTAAGAGGCTCCTCTGTCCTCCACTCGTTACCTGTATTAATGGCATCTGTTTGAACTCGTTATCAGTATAAAAGACACCTGTCCACAACCTCAAACAGTCACACTCCAAACTCCATGGCCAAGACCAAAGAGCTGTCAGAGGACACTAGAAACAAAATTGTAGACCTGCACCATGCTGGGAAGACTGAATCTGCAATAGGTAAGCAGCTTGGTGTGAAGAAATCAACTGTGGGAGCAATTATTAGAAAATGGAAGACATACAAGACCACTGATAATCTCCCTCGATCTGGGGCTCCACGCAAGATCTCACCCCGTGGGGTCAAAATGATCACAAGAACTGTGAGCAAAAATCCCAGAACCACACGGGGGGACCTAGTGAATGACCTGCAGAGAGCTGGGACCAAAGTAAAAGGCTCAGACCATCCTTAACAAACTGCGCCGCCAGGGACTCAAATCCTGCAGTGCCAGACGTGTCTCCCTGCTTAAGCCAGTACATGTTCAGGCCCGTCTGAAGTTTGCTAGAGATCATTTGGATTATCCAGAAGAGGATTGGGAGAATGTCATATGGTCAGATGAAACCAAAATAGAACTTTTTGGTAAAAACTCAACTTGTCGTGTTTGGAGGAGAAAGAATGCTGAGTTGCATCCAAAGAACACCATACCTACTGTGAAGCATGGGGGTGGAAACATCATGCTTTGGGGCTGTTTTTCTGCAAAGGGACCAGGACGACTGATCCGTGTAAACGAAAGAATGAATGGGGCCATGTATCGTGAGATTTTGAGTGCAAACCCCTTCCATCAGCAAGGGCATTGAAGAAGAAACGTGGCTGGGTCTTTCAGCATGACAATGATCCCAAACACACCGCCTGGGCAACGAAGGAGTGGCTTCGTAAGAAGCATTTCAAGTCCTGGAGTGGCCTAGCCAGTCTCCAGATCTCAACCCCATAGAAAATCTTTGTAGGGAGTTGAAAATCCGTGTTGCCCACGACAGCCCCAAAACATTACTGCTCTAGAGGAGATCTGCATGGAGGAATGTGCCAAAATACCAGCAACAGCGTGTGAAAACCTTGTTTAGACTTACAGAAAACGTTTGACCTCTTTCATTGCCAACAAAGGGTATATAACAAAGTATTGATATGAAATTTTGTTATTGACCAAATACTTATTTTACAGAGGAATTTACCAATAAATTCTTTAAAATCCTACAATGTGATTTTCTGGATTTTTTTTTTTTCTCATTTTGTCTCTCATATTTGTGGTATACCTATGATGAAAATTACAGGCCTCTCTCATCTTTTTAAGTTGGATAACTTGCACAATTGGTGGCTGACTAATACTTTTTTTCCCCACTGTATTAGTGCTGTCAAAGCGATTACAAAATAAACGTTTTTGTTTACATAATATATTTATGTACTGTTTATTTATTATGTATATAAATACACACAAATGCATGTATACATTTAAGAAAAATAAGTTATGTTTATATATTAAATATATTTAAATATAATATAAATTATATAAATATATACATGTAAATATTTTCAAATATATATACTTTATGTGTGTGTATATATATACATAATAAATATACACAACACATATATTATGCAAACAAAACATTTATTTTGTATGCGAATATTGCATTCATCATTTGACCAGCCCTAATATATTGTGTATGTGTGTGTGTTTTATATTATAATATAATATATTATAGAAATCGCTACAACCTCACCCATACGTTCAGACATGATGCTAGCTGGTTGTCAAGACATTGCTATGGGGTTGCCAAAGTGTTTTGAGGCACACTTCATAAAAAACAACTTGAACTAAAATCTAACTTTTACTGCAAAGTTTGAAAAATCCTGTTGGAAAAAAAAACACTTTAAAAAGTGCAACATTCAGTTTAGGGTTTTTTTCCACCTGTTTTATTGTACCATCACTTTGAAAACAAACAGCACAACCTTTCTCATTTTGAGGTCACACTAACAATACTAAATATTACACACAACACCAAGTATGGACAATAATAAGTATGATGTCTGCCAATAATAATTAATTAATGAATTCTGCAAACTAAACTTTCAAAAACTGCATGCTATGTAAAGTTAAAGAAATGTGATTCCACTTTTTGGTGGGAAATCTTGGTGCACTGGGAGCTGCTGTTTCAGCATCTGCTTAGTCAACCCAACAATAATGACTGGTAATGACTGGTAAAAACTTAATTACTTCCAGACCTCTTACTTGAGCCTTCTATAGGAAATGCTGCTGCGTTGGGTAAAACGATCACTTTTGAATCTCCAGAGGGGGATCATGGATGCAGCAACTTTGAACACTGCCCACACTCTCATGAGACCAGCTGGCTTCCTTTGTATAAATTAAATCAGTGAATTACAGTAATAATAGTGGATAACTTATAGAGGTAATTTATTAGCCTCTACAGTCATTTCACAAATGAATGGTTCCTTACTTTTATGTTACCCAGGGCTATGTGAATATTGCATAAGAGACTTTGGTTAAGTCAGGCTTTTTCACTGGAATCTCTTCATGGATATATCATTGACATTTTCAACTTATGGACATTTGGAGCTACCAGTCCTCTGAGCTATGAAGACATTAGTAGGAAAAATTTGGCTGCCTGGTTCATTGATCAAGAACTTTGAACAAAACCCCCCTCTGTCTCTTTTTCATGTCATTCTTTTATCTCTTAGAGGCCTCTTTCTCTTTCAAACATTGACCCATCATTTGACATAACATGTCGCTCTTTATGTCTCACCCTCTCCTCTCTCTATCTAATACCTATGTATAGCACACAACACTTTGAGATACAGAACGTGACACACTGCTGCACTGCAAGGGCCGGTGTTAAATGTGTAAAGGGATGGTTAACCCAAAATGACAATTTTGTCGTCATCTACTCAGCTTCATATAGTTTGAAAACCATATGCTATAGGGTTGTCAAGTTTTGTTTTGTTTTTTTTAAGTGTTGATTCTTAGTACCATAAAGTCATAGTAAATTAATTTTTCTCCTAAGTATATATGAAAAAAATTATTTGTGGCATAATTAAATGTGTCATTTAATTATGTACGTATATAAATTACATTTTAATCTTACTTTTTAAAACTATTGAATTATGTTGCTATGAGAATTAAAGGGTTAGTTCACCCAAAAATGAAAATTAGGCTGCGTTTAACTCACCCCCTAGGCATCCTAGGTGTATATTACTTTCTTCTTTCAGACGAATCCAATTGGATTTATATAAAAAATTGTCTTTGATCTTTCCAGCTGTTTAATGCCACTCAGCAGGTGATTCATGCATCAGTCCAAAAGAAGTTAAAAAAAAAGCGCCCATCCATAAAAAAAGTGTCTCACACGGCTCCGGTGGGGGGGCATTCTCCTGTAGCGCATCAGATGCATTTTTGTAAGAAAAATAGTGAGCGCAGTGACCCCATACGTCTGCCCCACAGGCCTGCTTCCGTGTAGGACTTTTGGTGCAAGCTACATTAAAGTGATTTTTACGTTTTGAATATTGATATTTTTCTTACAAAAACGCATCGAGTCACTACAGGAGGCCTTTGTTCACCTCCCGGGGCCATGTGAGACACTTTTTTATGGATAGGCTTTTTATTTAACTTCTTTTGGACTGAAGGAATGCAACACCCGCTGACTGCAATGATAAGAGCTTGAAAGATCAAAGACAATTTTAATATAACTCCGACTGGATTTGTCTGAAATAAGAAAGTCATATACACCTAGTATGCATCGTGGGTGAGTAAAACGCAGCCTAATTTTTCATTTTTGGGTGAACTAACCCTTTAGTAGAGAAAACGTAATACTTTTTATAAATTCCTGTTGAAATGTTGTTTGGTTTATTTTGATATGGCAAAATGCTTAGGGTTTATTAAAGGGGTCATATTGCTTCTGGGGGGGCTAAAGAACATTATTTGTGTATTTGGTGTAATTAAATGTGTTTTTGCGGTTTAAGTCAAAGAGAAAAAAAGTTCAAAAAACACATTCTTTTCCATATACTGTACATTATTGTTTCTCCTCCATGCTCCGCCTTTTTGAAACGCGTCGATTTTAAGCTCATCGGTCTGAAAAGTGAGGTTTGCTGTGATTGGCCAGTTATCCAGTGCATTATGATTGGCTAAATACCTCAAGCGTGTACGGAAATTTACGCCCCCCTCCCATATTGTTGATGCCGTCCCGGCCCGAGTCGACGAAAACAAAAAAAACATGAAAAACCCCCATTACAAACTCGGCTTTGTTATTCCAGTGGGACATGTTACTGTTATAATGACTTATATGTCTTTTTCTAAATGCGTGCGTTGCATCGTGCCGCGTAAACATAAAATTCTTGTCTGCATTTGTGATCTGAGAAATGGCAAACTACAAATGCTACTCTACACTGCCCAAAAAACTAGCATTTGAATCGTCAGTGGCAAATTCCTTAAATGAAAACGTACTTGCAGTCTGTGAGTCAGAACATTCTGGCATTGTAGTCTACTCTCCCAGGGTCAGGTAACAGTCCTCCATAAAATGCGCTGGATACATCTGATTATTTGGGTTGAACTGTTCCGGAACATTGTTGTAAATACAACTTAACCACTGATTTGTAGTCGTGTCCTCTTTTGGAAGCCAAACAGTAGTTTCGCTTTCACAACGACACACGGCGGCCTAGCGTGAGCGGAAACCGCGGCCTAGCGTGAGCTGAGGCCGGGCTAGAGTGAGCAGAGGCGGGTGGGCTTGAGAATGGCGTGGCCGGTGGATTCGACGAAGGAGGCAACCACATGTGACTACCCCGGTCTGGACTCCGCTTCGTCCAAGGTTAAAGCCGATCCGGTGATCCACAGCACTAAGTTGGTGTATTTCCTCAGCGACCAGCATGGATCAGTTCTAGGCATGACGAAGCGGATATCGTCCTCTTTTGGAAGACCAAACAAAGTAGTTTCGCTTTCACAACGAAGCATACAGCGCCTTCACGACATGGCGGCAGCGCCAACAATACTACAGTGAGAATAAAAGTTACGCCTTTCTTTTTTTTTTTTTGCGTGAACAGTTGCGAGCGTTACAAATCTTCTTTCTTCCCACATAGTGACATAGATATGTGGGGGCGTGTTAGAATGAGCTGTTTTAGGTAGGCGTGGTTAACTCTTAACTTTTATAAAGAATATCTCTTTGGATTTGAGGCTTTAGTCTTTGCAACTTTACAGATCTTTTTTATGCACCAAGTGCTTGTAACACTCCAAAGAGAAAGGAAAAATTGAAATCGCATCATATGACCCCTTTAAGCCAAGAACAGCTACAACCGATTCATTGAGTCTTGTGAGTCTTTTGGCTGATTCATAGAAAACATAAGAGTCAGAGTCATTCTTTAATGAATTGGACAATGTTGGCTTTATGAGAACCCTTAATTTTACTCAAAATCATGAAAATCATTTGGATTCAGCACTTTAAAAAAAATAAGCCAGCTTCTTAATAAGAATCAGGTCTTTATTTCCAACCCTAAGTGTGAGTAGATGAACTATCCCTTTAACAACTGCCCACTTTGACCCCATATTAGGATGTAACTCACAGCACCGGTAAATAGACCATCTCATCAATCTGTGTTCAAAACTGATCTTTCCCATGCTATCCTCACTATATCCTCCTCTTTGCCTTTTTCTTGCCATTTCCTAAAAAGAATGATGAATCATGTAGCAGCTGCTTAGCCCACTCATGGAAAACATTAAAACAATTTCTACATCAGTTCTCCAGTGGGAAAGCCAGTCAGTGCAACAGGTTAAATGCCTGTGCGAGAGGATGTCAAAGATGATAATTACTCAGTTTTAAAGCCATAACCTTTAACAAAAGACAAGAGCCCTTGAGAAAGTTCAAAATATTTTTTTTACTTGTACCGCACAACGACTTTACCTGCCAGAAGAAGCAGACCCCCTCATGAGGCCAGTGTGACATCTCATTAACTGCTGCTATTTGATTTAAAATAATACAATGTTTCTGATGAGACAGCAAAGGTGAAACATTACAAAAACGTATAATATAACTAATTGTGCACAGGTTCCTCTGTGAGAAAGATTGTGACTTGGAATGAGTGGAAAATTAAGTGAAGATCTGAGACAACACTGTGGTCTGGAAGCCAAAAGCAAAGTTTCTAAAGTAGCAGAGAGGGCAGAAAGGATTTTAAAATGTGTGTTTTTTCCTGAGTTTAATGGCCACTGTATATTTTATACTGACCCCTATGAAGTTTGTTTACCTGTTGCTGCAGTGTATCTGTTTTTTGTTCTTTTTCGTCTATATACTTTTTTCATTAAAATTCAAATTTATATAAATTTTAAAAAATAAGTTTTTGCTGAATATCCATGTACACCACATAACATCACGTAACATAAGTAGCCTACTAGGGTTGTGAATACCACTTGATGTTGACTTTACGGAGGAAGGGTCCAAAATTCAGGAATTGTTTTAAAGTCTTCTTTTATCCAAATACCAAGCAACTTCACTGAAACAAACATGCATCCATTATTTTCCAGCTTTTTACATAACTCCTCAATACTTAACATCTTAACAAGACAAAGACGGTGAGTCAAGATCACTCTATTCAAACGGATTTCAAAAGACAGATCTGAAGATCAGTTTCTTTAGTCAACGGATCCCAACTCTGTTGCTATGCCACCTCTGAAAGAGCCAACTAAATTTAGATGGCCATTATTATGAGGCTTTTCCCGCATCACGACTAAGATAGATGGAGGAGGTGTAGTGACAACTTATCTTATGTTTGCTGAACGAGCGTTACGCAGCGAGGTGCCAATCTGACATTCTTTTCAATGTGTGCCATAACCTTGGGGGACAATGCACATACATACTCTCCTACCAATAGTTAAACAAATTGTTATTTCCAATTGTAAAGAAAATGTTTTTTAAAGAACAACATGGTGCCTTAAACCATAAAGCACCATTTAGCACTAGTTTGAAGTCACTGACAGTCTTCCTGACCATAAGTACCATGCAGATATAACTGATGTATAAACTAAATTGGATATAATTCGATGTGATATTGTATATTATTACACGGCTCTGTGGAATACTTGATTCTGATTGGTCAGTCGCAACATTCCAAGGTGTGTTATTCCTCTATAACAACCGGTAAAATCTGATAACACAGGCTCATCCGGGTAACTGAAATCTGTTCTATATGCTTGCAAGGAACAGTTTTTCTTTGTGGAAGCTTTGCATTTGGTTATCTAATAAAATATTAAAACTCAAATCAATGTTGTCACAATACACTTCAGAGGAATGAGGAGACGCTGGAGAATACTTTAACAAGACTTTATTTCCATGAACCAAGAGAGACAAACTCAGGAAGACATTTAACAGCGGACAGAGAACTAGGGACTGGGAACACTTTAAATACACACAGGAGGAGGGGATGACGAGACACACCTGGGAGCAATGAAATATCAAGGAAAACACCTGGGACAAATGAACTTAATCAGGACAGGAACAGGAAACTAACCAAATATGGGCATAGGAAGGTACATGGGGAGCAAGACACACAAAACATGGAACAGAGTCTGACATCACGCCCCCCTCCGCAAGGCGTGTCCTCACGCCATATACCATCCAATCGGGAGGGGGGAATCTGGAGGTCCCTCAGGACAGACACGGGACAGTGGGCCTCCAGAGCGGAGCAGGGGACTCGGGAGGCCAAGGCGGAGCAGGTAGTTTAGGAGGCCACGGCGGAGCAGGGGACTCAGGAGGCCATGGCGGAGCAGCACCGAGGCCGCTGCCCCCCAGCCCCCACCTCAGCCTCTACGGCTGGAGCCATAGTACCCCCCCGAAAACATACTTGGAAAAAAATGTGGTTAAGGGGGGGGGGGGAGGGTTTGTATGCGGGCCTGGAGCCCTCCCTGGTCTGAACGGGGGATCGGGAGCCCTTCCTGGGCTGAACTTGGGATCAGGAGCCCTTCCTGGGCTGAATTGGGGATCGGGAGCCCTTCCTGGGCTGAACGGGGGATCAGGAGCCCTCCCTGGGCTGAACGGGGGATCAGGAGCCCTCCCCGGGCTTACCGGGGGATCAGGAGCCCTTCCTGGGCTACACTCGGGGAGAGGAGCCCTTCCTGGGCTGAACTGGGTATCAGGAGCCCATCCTGGTCTGAACTGGGAATCAGGAGCCCTTCCTGGGCTATACTTGGGAACAGGGGCCCTTCCTGGGCTGAACTGGGGGGGCTCTGGAGGAGCATCCAGCAAAGAAGCATTCGCGTAGCTTGGACTGGAGTGAGGTTTGGGGCTGGAGCTGACACTGGAGCGAGCTCTTGGGCTCGAGCTGACACTGGATCGAGCTCTGGGGCTGGAGCCGGTGCTGGAGCGAGCTCTGGGGCTGGAGCCGACTCTGGAGTGAGCTCTGGGGCTGGAGCCGGCACTGGGGCGAGCTGTGGTGCTGGAGCCGGCACTGGGGCGAGCTCTGGGGCGAGCTCTGGGGCTGGAGCCGGCGCCGGAGCGAGCTCTGGGGCTGGAGCCGGCGCTGGAGCGAGCTCTGGGGCTGGAGCCGACACTGGAGCGAGCATTGGGCTTGTCACATTAACGTCCTTGGGGCTTGCCACATTAATGTCCTTGGGGTTTGCCACACTAACTGCCGGCTGACTTGGGACGGACGGCGGCGGACTGGTTCTGGCTCAGGACCGGACACTTCCCAGACACCGGAAAACTCCTTCCCTCCAAGTTAGTCCAGTGGTGTCTGGGAGGTCCACAGGGTGATGGTAGTTGGCCCCGAGCCAGAACAGCTGATTGAGGACGGCGTCCCCTAACGCCGTCACCTCCGCGAGCTTGCAGAACTCCCGGGCGTACTCGTAGAAGGGGAGAGCGCGGTGAGCTAGGGCGGCGACGCGAGCGGCAATTTCCATTGCCGCGGGGGGGAAAACCAGGAAACAAATACTGTCAAAAAGGCGGGGAAAAGCAAATGCGAGGAAAAAGTTGCCGCTCACTTTCAGTTTTGGTCCACTGTTCTGTCACAATACACTTCAGAGGAACGAGGAGACGCTGGAGAATACTTTAACAAGACTTTATTTTCATGCACCAAGGGAGACGAACTCGGGAAGGCGTTTAACAGCGGACAGAGAACTAGGGACTGGGAACACTTTAAATACACACAGGAGGAGGGGATGACGAGACACACCTGGGAGCCATGAAACATCAAGGGAAACACCTGGGACAAATGAACTTAATCAGGACAGGAACAGGAAACTAACCAAATAAGGGCATAGGAAGGCACATGGGGAGCAAGACACACACAAAACATGGAACAGAGTCTGACAGTTAAGTGTACAATTACTTAATTATGTCATCCTGATATCGCGGACTTGCTCTCTCGTTTCATACAAATGCACCTGATGCCAGTGCGATGATTGTTTTGTACACTGTAATGGATTATAAGATAACTAACAAAATGGTAAGCATTTAAAACAGTTTCATCTTAAATCAATATCTTTTATCACCATTTTTGTGTATGTGGTGAAATGCTGTGTAATAAGTGGTACGACTATACCCTATCTTTAATAAGGTAGTGTGGAGAAAGACTCTCTACTAATGAGCAAGTCATGTGGCTCCTCTTGCATGGACTACATCCAAAATCCCTCAAAGACTGTCCTCTTGGGCTCTTGTAGTCCAGAGAGAGAGGAACGCTTCCTCGTTTGATGTTAATATGATGTACTGACAGAGATGTGAAATAAAATCATGGACATGATTAAGCAAAGAAGGACAGTTTTCTGCATCAACATGCTTTGTTGGTTTCGGAAACAACATTCACATCAACCAGACAGATTTTAGAGTTAGGCTTGGGGCTAGAGCTCGAACAACAATTTAATCAGCCAATCTGCTCCAAAAATGACAAAAAGCACAGTATAAGTATCATACAAATGTCCATTTGATTGATGCTCTATATTCAACTTTTACTGAAGTCACCATGTTGTGTGAAGAGCAAGCTGAAAATTAAATGGTTAGATGAACTACTACAATACACTGTGACCCAGACCTCTGGAATTACCATCAAAGTGCCAAGCGAGAGTGGCTGTTGAGTGCCACCTGATTATCAAACCATTCCTATGGCAATCAAGAGATAGGTTAAGCATGTACATGTATGCATGTGGATAAAGAGGGTTATTTGTGGAACTTGTATGAGTGTGGGAATGAAACTATGAGACAGACTGCAGAGCGACAGTATAAATCTAACCTGTTTTCATACAGTCCTGTGCTTATTTGTGTTCACGCTCTGTAGTCTGAAGACCGTCAAAGGTTTCTATTTACATTGCGATTTGCAAAATTCCGACTGTATGATTGACAGCTTGATTATAAAGGTAGCCCACTTTGATCACTTTCTGTATAGGCCTATAATCTATTCACAATTTGAATAAAAGTTTTATTTTTCATGCTGTTAAGAGGATCAATGGCCGCGTATACATTGCAGAGTTTCAGGAAAGACAACTGCATTTAAATGCAGAGTGAATCCGCTAAATAACGTTCTGCAAGTCACTCCCCATCCGATGACTGACATAGTGATAAACATAGTAGCGGATGGGACAAAAAAAACCTAACCTAAACCTAAAACCTAAAAAAGACCTAATATGTCAAAAACAGATCTGTATTAAGTGTATTGCAGTGTAAATAATTTTATTAAAATTATTAAGTCGCCTCTGTGTCTGTGATTATGACAAGTGTAAAGTAATAGCCACAATGCACAGGAGTTATGTCAAATGGGTCGGGTTGGGAATGGAATTAAATTAGTGCTGCTGTCGGATAACGGGTCGGGTGTTCTTTTAAAAGTACTGCGGGTGCGGGTTTACCAAACAGGACCTATGCAGGACTCTGGGACTCGATATATTTAAAGCAAAATCAAAGAACAAATGGGTGTGATGTTATTTAGAACAAATTCTGGCTAAAACAAAAATTATTTCAGTGGTTTACTTGTCAACGCAGAACTTCCGCAAAAATTTTGCACAGATTTTCAGAACGACAACATTAATGTTTTGTCAATGTTAGCAATCAGTACTACTATTACACACTTCTGTTTACCCGAACAAAGAAGAACTTACTCTGCTAAGAGTATATTGGGGCCTTAAAGAGCAGCAAAATGGCCAATGACTGAATCAGTCTGAGCAACAGTGAGATCAGAATGTGTGTCTAGAGAGCTGGCAGCCCTGCAGCCCTGCAGCACCAGGGTCTGCCCCTCCCTCACCAGCTCCTCTAATAACACTCACTCTCACCCTCCAGACAGGTAAGGAGGATGTGAGGGGATGCCAGACGCAGTGAATGCATAATCATATCACCCTCCTGCTCAGGCAATAATGAAAAAAAGCCCGTTTCCTTGAAAAAGAAAAAACATAATATAAATAATAATAAGGTCGATAGATAACGTACTGACTTAAAGTGGGACCATTTTGTATTGGATAACGTGCAACACGTCAGCGATTAGTTTTGTCTGTCTGGCACTAGCTACTGATGTCTGTCTTCCCTGCATATGATTTACACTTTGATTCACTGAAATTTAGGGTTCTACACCACTCCAGTCTAGGCAGACAGGACAGGCAAGAAAATAGAGCTTCGCTCAAATCACGATCGATCTCTTTCGGCACACCCTCCCCGATGAATGAGAGAGAGAGAGGAGAGAGAGATGGCATTTGTGTGGGCAGTAACCTAGCAAAGCTTTTTTGCAATATAATAAATAGCCGCATAGTGACATTCCTTACAAGACACAACCACAAATTGGCTTTTTTCCAAAACAACGTACATCCGACCACATCTATTCTCTTCACACTCTAATTAACAAAAATCTAAAGGGCAAACAAAGAAAAATATTTACATGTTATATTGATTTAAAAAAAGCTTTAAACTCTATTTGGCATGAAGGTTTACTATACAAATGAATACAAATTGGCCTTGGTGGAAAAACATTCAATGTTATACAATCCATGTACAAAAACAGTAAATGTGCACTCAAAACTGGGGAATCTCAGAACAGCGTTCTTCCAGCAGGGTCGTGGAGTGAGGCAAGGATGCAGTCTCCAGTGTTATTCGGCCCTAAATAGAACCACCAAATTGGCAAATTACTTATCAATCAAACAATTAAAAGAAAGACAAATCCTTTCAAAATATCGACTCAGCGACCACGACTTAGAAATAGAGAAAGGAAGACAAAAAATCCTGGCTACCAAGAGAACAGCAACTACGCAAACACTGTGACTTAAATCAAATAGAGGATGAGAAACACTTTCTTCTTGTCTACCTTACACACCATACGAAATGGTTAATTCATTTGCTGTATTTGACATTCTTCATTGTATATAATTGTAATTATTATTAATAATATTACAAATACTGTCTGCTGTTGTTATTTTTATTTTATTGTATTTATTCATTTATTTTCTCTTATTTATTACTCCTTTTTTTGTCTCCTTTTTTACTTTGATGGTGTAATCATATTGTACACATCTAAAATGCTTTGGCAATACTGTAACACAAATGTCATGCCAATAAAGCACCTTGAACTTGAACCTGAACTTGAGAGAAAGAGAGAGAGGAAGGAACGGCAGATTTCGTTTGCGGATTCTGAAATTTTAATCATGCTAGACCAGCATATTTGCTGATATTCGGCAGACATACACTGCATCTCTGACTTATAGCAATTCTCTAGAGCACTTTCTCCATGTTAGTTTTACAGTATATACAGTAATAAGTGTAATTTTAACTGTAAAATATTGTAAAAATGCTACAGAAAAAAATCCCCATACAGGGAAAAACTGTAAAAGATCTAACCAGACATTTCATGTAATTTTACTGTAAAATGCTGTTAATTGTAAAATTTTTAGAAGTAAAAAAAACAAATCAACGTATAATTTACAGTTAATAACTGTAAACTGATATTCCCAGAATTCCCTGCATGACACTCCACATTTGAATGTATTTTGTTTAAATAATCTAAAAACTACTAATTTAAAAAAAACTAATTTTTTTTTACAGTGAAGGCTGTTGTCCATTTGATTATACGTTTGTTTGTTGTTTCCCTTAAAGAACAACACTTAATAAAAAAACAAATTTAGTTTAGTCCTAATTATGATTTTACTAGTATGAATTGCATTTTTTTTACCAGTTAAAATGAGTTGCAGACATCTTGGTTTGAATAAAAATGGAACTGTAGAGCTCTTTAATTAAAATGTTTACAGTCAAAAAAGCATATGTATAAAAAACTTATGTGACCCTGGACCACAAAACCAGTCATAAGGGTCAATTTTTCGAAATTGAGATTTATACATCATCTGAAAGCTGAATAAATAAGCTTTCCATTGATGTATGGTTTGTTAGAATATGACAATATTTGGCCGAGATACAAATATTTGAATATCTGGAATCTGAAGGTGCAAAAAAATCTAAATACTGAGAAAATTGCCTTTAAAGTTGTCCAAATGAAGTTCTTAGCAATGCATATTACTAATCAAAAATTAAGTTTTGATATATTTATGGTAGGAAATTTACAAAATATCTTCATGGAGCATGATCTTTACTTAATATCCTAATGATTTTTGGAATAAAAGAAAAATCGATAATTTTGACCTATACAATGTTTTTTTGGCTATTGCTAAAAATATACCCCAGCGACTTAAGACTGGTTTTGTGGTCCAGGGTCACTTATATCTCTAAAAGTAAAAACAAATGGAACTCATTTGGAAACATATGATTGGTAAAAATGTAATTCTAGGTATGTGAGCCTGGAAATTTTACTAGTCAGATTTGAATTATGCATCCGTTGACCTGGAAATGGCATCAAAATTGCATTATAAATATCATCAATGTGAACAATTACTTGACAAATTGCATTACAGCTATCTAATTGGAGTTTTGACTAGTCTAAACTGCATTACGACTTGTAACACTAGGGGCATTAAAAGAAGGAACAGAACTGTCAGAAGTAACACAAAACAGCAGGCACACCAGGTTGCACTTACCCTGCACATCAAGTTTGATTGCAGTGCGTATGCGTCTCTCAAAAATCTCTATCAACCCTGAGGTTTCCATTTTCTAGTCCTCTCAAAATCAACCAACCTTCACCATTGGGGCTGAACAGCCAGCATTGAGCTTGTGAATGCTAACCATGCTCTTATGGCTTCTTCAGAGGTAAGCAGCTGCTCTGTGGCACTGGTGACCCACTTGAAACACTGATATGCTGTTGAATACTGATAACCTTTGAGAAATGTCAAGTGTTACCAATAGAGTACATCTCTATCACTTTGATATCATGTCGTGCCTGATATTGTTAATAGGGTCTGGCTGCAAACATGCACTTGCACTCTCTTCTGCAAGTGACGTCACTTGCAATCTTTTTTTTTTTTTTTAATAATACAACATTTTACAAAAGTAGACAGGTGGTGAAGACAAGAAAAAAGAAAGAAAATTACAATGTCACTTCAACACCTGCACTCTCTGCTACCTGCGATGTCACTTGCAATCGACACAAATCATGCGTGTTGCCAATGGAGACAAGACACTGTGGTTGTTAAAAGATCAAAACTATTTTAGTACCATAACGTATAAAGTCCTGCAAGTCACCTGTAGGAGAAAAAGACAAGAACCGCAAATCTGTGGCCACAGAACAGCAGAATATGAACACAATGTGCAAAGTCTCTCGTTAAGCGTTTTCCTCCCATAGAAAACCATAAACACTTAAAATGGCTTAATGTATTAAGATAGTACTATTAAAAGATCAAATTCGATATACAGTTTATTAATATAATGTACTACAAGGCAAGCAGATGGCCAGTATATGAACACAATGCGCAAACTTTCACTTTTCCTCCCATATGGCAAAACGCTTAATGTGGCATAACGGACTAAGATGATAAAGACCAAATTCAGTCTTATTAAAAGTCTTATTGTTTATGTCTGAGAGTGCAAGTGCATGTCTGCAGCCAGACCCTTCTCCAATAGAACAGACCATGTTGCCAAATAGCAGTCTCACCATTGAAACATGCTTGTTCAGTGCTGCAAAACAAAAAGAGCTGTACAAAAAAATATTAGTGTCGCCTTGAGCATTCCCTAAACATTGTATTTACAACAAAACTTTGTTTTGACAAAAATGTTACAGGGTTCAGACGGAGGCCTTCATGGGCCCAGCACATCTCTTATTGACAAGGTAAGCTTGAGTACAGTTTTATTCAACCCGTTCTCACTCCCAATGCGTCAAATACTGCCGCTTGCATAAGCTCTGCAAGTCACTATAGACACCAAAGGGGCCTGTATCTTTACAGTGATAAAGATAAAGATATCCTGATAACCATGAGAAACATTTCTTGTCAGTACACTGACAGAAAGGCCATTGGAGGTACATCATAATCACAATATTCTGATTTAAAATGCATTCACACTTTGAACAACACCATATTATATTATCAATTACATATTGTTCTGTGTATTTAATCAGCTGCCCCTGTATTAAAAAAAAAAAGTAGAGGGTGTTGACATTTAAGAGTCTTTATTTTGTTGAAAGAAATGAATTTGACAACGTAAGAAAATAAGTTATATTTTCAAATTCTGGGCATTTCATTTAAATTAGAAAAGAGTCTTTTTTTATTTACTTCTGGACTATATTGGAAAAGCTGGTTTGAAAGCTGCTTTTTATGTCAACCAACCTAAAAAAATGTAATAAAATAACTAGAAAACAATTGTATAATTCCTGATACTTCTAGGAGTTAAAACAGGATATTTATTATTTACACCTCTCATAACCAATTAGATACTATTTTTAGGACCCTGTTGCATGCAAACTACCATTGTATCTACTCATTAAATTGCAATGGTCTTTTGCCTTTTGACCTGGAAGAACATTTAAGTTTAACTTTATAAATTTTTCTGTTCTTTAAAAGCTCAATGTCACCTTCAATTATTTTCCTATTTTCTCCGGAAGTCTCCTCCTCCTCTCTATGGTCCCCTCTCTGTTTGAAAGCATCATTATTAGCGGAAGTATTCAATTAGCCCTAGGGCAGATGAGTAAACACTAACAGTCCTCTAAATAATAGTAATTATCTATAAAACTACAATTAGCTGTGCTATGATGCCATATGCAATGTATCATTACCAATTACCTTAAGAAAAAAATGACAAGGGAATTTACTATAGTAAGATTTATAAGTCTTATATAGTAAGAGTAACACCGCAAAAAGAATTGCGAAATAAGTTCAGCAGCCAATAATGCTGGAAATAATAACTTCCTAAAGGTCAGCATAAAATGTTGACAAAGCTATCTAAGTGTACACGTAAGGCTACAAAGCACAGGGGATGTCAATGATGATGGATGCATACGAAACTTGAAGACTAATGCAATTTTTCTTAAACAAAGCAGTTTGGAGTTGCTCCACAGCTTAGAAGCAGTGCTGCAAAAAGGCAGACATATTCTGCAAGAGGCGGTGTTACAATACTGTCAGCTGCACTGCAGCAAAAATTACACAGCACAACCTCCAGTAGCTCAGATCCCTGAGTAGACTGCTGGAAAAAGAAGGAGAGAGAGAGAGAGATCTACTACTCGCACATATACAGTCAAGCTGAGAGACAACTGTTCGCTTTCACACGTTATTCATACTGTTTGCAATCCAAACAGCACTTCAGTCACCCGCATGGTAAGCCTGACAGCTAGCACAAGCAAAGTTAGCACTAGCTACAGGCTAGAATAGAGCTAATATACATTAAATAACATTCAGTTTGACAACCAAAAATTAATAAACCGATATGACAAAGAGACGTAGCCTATCAGCTGGCACACATGCTTTGACACACTGCGGTAAATTCCTGAAACAGTGATGATACTTTTGCATGCAGTAGGCTATTTCAACATAAAAATCTGTCTTACTCACTGACACAATTAAGGTTGTGCTATTAGCACTGAAAGCACTGGGGGTTTTTTGTGGTTATTTTCTATTTATAATGGCATTAAGTTATTTATCAAATGATGATCCAAGTGATGGAGAAACTTTATAACTGGCCACATATCCAGAGTTATAGTGCTACCAAACACACTTTCTGTGTTTTAAAAAGCCAAAATGGATACCTGGATTGCAGTCCCTGAAAAAATGTATGTCAGGTCACAGTAGTCTGCTGCCTCCTTCATAACTCAGGACTAAGAACGGCCCACAAGAACACATGTAACACATGGGGTGCTATAGTCTTGGTAATTTACACATCTGGGATAGTAACCGAAAGGCTGAGAATAGATCCATGAACTATCACCATTGTGTCAAGGAATAATGAAGGCTCTTAACCTCAGGTTACACCTGAAGATCTGAACCTGTATTAAGGGCTAATAGTGTCATCTAAATAAACATTAACTTTGCTGAAAGAAAGAAGAAATCTGCTGAAGAAATCAAAGTACTCTTTTCAATCTGGATCCAAAAAACTGCAAAAGAAAACAATAATGTAAAATAATATGTGGTATAATGAGATTGTATCATTTCAAGCTTATATTTTTATGGGCAAAAAGAAGAAAAACTCTCTTTCAGGGAAAACACTCTTTCAGCACAGTCACTCCAACATTAACCTGAAATCCATGAAAACAACAATGTCTGGCTATGAAACTGACATATATCTCATCACCTATTTATGATCCACTATCCATGCTCTTGGAGTTGGTAGGAGTCATTGCGGTATGAGCCGTCACAGACTTTAATGTCTAAAACACATGTTGCAAATTCTAACGCAGGTTACGCAACACAAGTATGTGCTGCATTATCACCACAAGGGACAAGACACCACAGCAGGCATTAGCACAAACTGTCTCCTACGGTCAGTTTTCTCTTTTTTTAGGTCAACCACTGTCATGCCACAGCAACATTTTGGGCAATTTTTCAAACATTCACATCTGCGTTTGAGTGTCTGGCCTATGAATGAAAGCAAATCGCCAAATGCATGTAGTGTGGGGGGAGGATCACTCCAAAATCAATGCTGTCTGTATCACAAGAGAAGTGGCGTATGGTTGATAGTCACTATCAAGCTTCTCGCAGATGATTCGCATTGATGACTACATAAGGAAACCCAGACAGGTTGCCCAGAATGAGGAAACTCTGTAAGCAGTTCTTAAAGATGAAAAGACCTGGCTGGTGCAGAGGAGTTGTTTGATTTCAACAGGGTGCCCCAACCATTTTAACAAAAGGAAAACTAAGGTCTCTCACACACAAAAATCATACAACCTATGGATATTTTTCTGTTAGTGTTGCACAGCTGTTGTTATAGGTAAATGCTGTGCCGATTTAGGGGTTTTCCAACTTATTCGAATGCTGGTAGAGGGGGGAAAAATCTCACACATGACTGTTTACATCACCATTATTACGGCTCAACTTTGCTCAATTGCTTTTATCAGAATATAAAAGGTAGTATTTTCAAGAAGGTTATGTAAGTGCAAGATCCATGTGCTAGTAAATTACTCCATTATCATGTGGCCTGAAAAGACACAAGCCTGATATAACAAATTTACAGGACCTATTCAGTCAATGTGATTACCACAAATTACATTTCAAAGGAAATGATGTACCAAACCATTAAGCATGAGGACACAGCCAAAAACAAAACAAAAAAATATCTCATGCCTGACAGGCTCTGGTCATGTAAATAAAACTGTACAGGCAGTTTAGCGTTTGTGTAGACAGATCAGATTCTCATATGCTTACTGAATATTTCTGCATATGTAATTTGAAATTTTTCTTACTTCACACATGAAATTAATGGGTTAGTATTTGCCTTTGTGAAAACAGATTATTACAAATGTTGACCATTTCTATGTTACTGTCATGATATGGGTACATTTCAGAATGTACAAAACAGCTCCCTTTTAAATGCACAGGAAGTTGCATTGGAATTAGAACTGGAATGAACTGAATTGCAATTCAGAGAAATTCAACACATTCTAACACAAGTTTTCCAACAACACTTAAGTAATTACATGATTCATTTTGATAAATTATTGCTATTTGTTCCCTGATATGTACAAAACATTTTACTCTAAATAGTTGTCTAAAAATTGAAAAGTTATTTTTTGTATTTAGTCATATAGCTCAACAGTGTCCACCACATTGTTTTCAAATAACTTTATACAAAGAAATATTGGCATATTTAAATTATAGCGATGCACAGACATTGATATTCTGACTGATTAACTATTTTCAAGTTATTACTGATGTTAAAATTCTATACTATTTTGTGTAAATAAAAAAAAAATTAAACAGTAAAAACTAAAATCAGTTATTTTAAATATTACAAATGAAATAAGGCATAACAACATTATAACGTACATTATAATGGAAAAAATGGATGTTCATTCAAATGATTACGTTTAACAGTGTTATTTAATTATTAGTGTTTTTAAAGATTTTAATTGCAAAGAAAAGAAACTTCATTTGCAAATTACATGACAGGAAAGGTTATCTAAATATAAAAATAGAGCAAATAAAGATACAGAGTTAAATATCCAAATTTAATAATGTGTAATATTGGCCAATAACTAATATGGTACCAATATATTGTGCCTCCTTAAAATTTAGCATTTTTCATGATCCATAAAATTTCATAAAATTAATGAAACAAAAGATATAGTATACTGCAATATATAAAATACATAATATCATCTAATATTTCTGGAAATACCCCCATTTGATCAAATGTTTACAGGTAATTTATACTGTAAATGAAAAAAAAATCTGAATTTCTTTCAGTTTTATTCTATTTTAATTTTTCTTTAAATTATAATTACACTTCTCCATTTTGTTTGCTTCCTCGATTCAAATTGTATGGAATTAGATTTTAAAAGGCATTCTCAATTCAGTTCTGAATGGCACACAACCCTGCTTTCTGCAACATCTCTGATCCAAAGCTGAGCACAAACGTGGTCACAATCACATAATCGCTGTGTGACAAAAACATTTCTTGTTCATATCATTAATTTTAATTTGATTCTCTATCATAAAATGTGATCTGTGTTACTCTGAGCGAAAGCCTATCGCCTCATATGAATCCATGTCCTGGAGCATGAAGAAGCTTGTGCACAAAAAATCAAAGCACTGTACCGGATAATGACTAGAGCTCATGCTCAGTCATGTGACCTGGACTCCAGAGCTGAAATAGTGCTGAGATGTGTCGTGGGTAAAACAGAGACAGGTTCAACTGCATAATTCCCTATCCCACTACAGTAGCCCAGGACATGGAAGACTGCAGAAACACTAGTACTGGGAACCTGGGACCCTCCAAATTGCCACATGATTTATTGTGGCACTCTGAAACATGCTGTTACAAGCCATGTGAGAACGATCCACTTTAATCAGTGGGGATTGTTTTTGACAACATAAAAAAAAAGTTTGAGCACACCTTTGTTAATGTCACAGTTGTGATATATGGTTATGCTGTGTGTGCATGCAATGATGATGATTTATTCCCGCTGCATGTGATATGAATGCATCACATCTCAGCAGACAGAATAAAGAAGTGACTTTCACAGATCATTTATCCTTGAAATGATGACTCCAGAGCAATACCTCCTGATGAAATAAATGATAGCTTAATAGTTAAAGGGGAAATATTACGACTGATAAGTAACAGTAAATGTAATGCATTTAATAAAAGTACAACAGAGATTTATGTCTTCTGGAAACTCGGAACTAAAGCATAAACATGAATGTAATCTGAATTACAGCCTTAATAAAAGTCAAGTAAATACTGTAATAAATTAATGTTTTAACATTTAACTCAAGAGCTATTTGCAAAACAGTACACATACATTAAAAAATGAAAATGATCATTTAAGTGTGGATATTTTTATTATGCTGTAAAGCAGTGAATCTCAACCTTTTGGCATACCGGACCCCAGTCCAATTCAGAACCATCCTCAAGGATCCCCAGAACAACATTGACTCATCTATGTATCATTTGTGTCTTTGTGAGGACCAAATGCAGTCAAGTATAATTCAAGTTAGTTGACTTGTCCAGTATTTGGCCATATCATTAGCTATATTGGATTTTACTTTCATGGGAACGTCATGTCAAAATATACTAAATTTATACAAAAATTCATACTTTATACGGACCCCCCCACCTTACGTCAAGGACCACTAGGGGTCCACGGACCCCTGGTTGAGAAACACTTCTGTAAAGTAATAATAAAAAATTAAACAGCTTGTTTTAGATCTTTATAAAGTCACTTGTAATTCATGTGAAGCTTTTTGCTGAATAATGAGCGTGCAAAAGAAATTATTACATTGCATAGGAAACATTATTCTTTTTATGCAAAAATATTAATAAAATCAGAAGATTTCTTATAAACTAAGAAAAAGAGGTATTTGAATCCACATGAGAGCAAGAAGTTCCCACATGTTGCACTTATGATGTATAGACAATGGCAGATTCACACACAAGGATGCTCACATACTAATCCAGACTGTTGTTTAACCCTTGAACACTGATGGAAGTACAGAGAGCACTTACTTTGTCCTCTGAGGGTATCAAGGCTAATGCCACCTTCCAGGGCAGCGGGCCAAGAGCAGTCAAACTCTGCCGGCTTTGCTGTACCGTGTGGTGCTGTAGCATGGAGCCACAGGAGCAACTTGATGGCAGCTTTATGTAAATGTCCACTGTGTCTAATGTGTTTCAGAGGGGCCATGGTCTGCCCTTGTTTTAATTGGACTGCTCTATATGTTAAGTTTATTCCATTAATGGGGCTAGAGAGAAACATGAGACAGGCCATGAATATTATCGGCAAACACATCTTTGAGTGCAAGAAGCACTTTTGGAGACTAAGAACAACTCTTCAACCCTGCAGCATGCTGCAAGTGCAGCAGTCAGTTACCTCAGACAACTGAGACACTGTGGGCTATTTTAGAAAAATAACTCAAAAAGTTGGACTTTTAGTCATACAACAACACAGCGGAATTAAAACAGTTGTTGTCATCGTAACAAAAAAAGAGACTGTATGATAATCTTTTTCAGCTTTCAAATTAGTATATTTTGCAATATAGTGGATTTCAAATATTACTCCAACAGCAACAATGTATTCTGCACAAACATGAGAATTGCATGAAGCAAATATACTTCAGCAATATTCAGATTTTACACAACCCAGCAAGATCTTTTTTATGCCTTATTGCAAAGTGCGCAAGAAAGACATTCAGTAACAAAGAGGGGATGCTGACATAGCTATGAGCAACAGCAAAAAAACAGTTTAAGGAGCCAACAGTTTGGGAAAGTGATGAACAGGGAGAACAGGATTCATTGTGCCACTATGAAAAGAAATCCAGCTGTGCTTTACCAATTAAGACATACTCACTGTCTGCAATGTTTCCTGGGTGATTCTTTATTTAAAGGCAATTGACTACTTAAAATCTTGAAAAATGAACATTCTTCATCACATATGATCATGACCCCAGTGAATGTCAGTTTAATGTGTGGTGGTGTAGATTTTTTCCACATTGTGTTTGATGGTAAGCAGAGATTTCGATTTTATATATATATATATATATATCTATATATAATATAAAATATTAATATTTGGGCAAACTTGGACGGCTTAAAACAACAAGTAAGCTAGCATCAATTCAACTACAATTAACTATTAAAATTCTTAAACTCTGGCTATAACTCTGGTTTTTAAAAGTTAAAGAGACACAATAGACATTAGTCAGGGGAGCGTCATATTTCAATTCTGACAGGAATGAAAACTAGGCTGAGGGACAGAAGTACAGTGCAATCAATAAATAATGAAATGTCTTTCTAAAAACCAATTTTCAGCAATCATAAAACAGTTTTGAAAGGAAAATTTAATGATCTAGGACATTTACAGTGTGTGCCACTGTAAAGGCTGTAAGTCTATCCCTCACAGCCTTGTTTTCATTTGCATTAAATTCAATATGACAACTATATAGAAGGTTATTTATTATAATCTAACTAGAATCATTGTTAAAGAAAACATTTTTAGAAAAATCATATTACGTGCTAAAAAAATCCTCTTAATTCAAGAATCACCTCCTGTACAGTATTTTGCCAACATATGATGAACTTCTAAAGTTCAGGGTATAATTTACTAAATTTGCACTCAAGTCACAGAGATGCTTTACCTGTAGCTGCTTTACTCTAATGCTGACAAAAAAGTAACTCATCTACCACAGATAATACAAAGGGCTTATGCAAAGATCACATGGCTAAACAAAGTCTTTTCTAAAACTATGTTTTTAAAATATTATCTTATATCAAACAGTGTTTGTGCCAGCAGAACCTCTGTATGATACTTTAGACCAGTGTTCCTCAACTCTGGCTTGCAAGATCCACTTTCCTGCAGAGTTTAGCTCCAACCCAATCAAACAAACCTATGTAGTGTAGTCTGCCACTTGTCTGAGAAACCACACTCAGTCTTGAGTTTTGATGCCAGAAAATACTCTTTATTATAAAGAGAAGTTTCTCTGCAGAAAAAAATCTCCAGAATGATAATCTTGTCTTCTTTTTATACAGTTCTGACTTTAAGGCGTTTTCCATACATAGAATGGTTCCTTTGTGCATACAGTTCGATATTTCCCAAGAGAAGGGGTTCTTGTTATGGTAAAGAAAGCAGGCCCCCACTTATGTTTCCCAGATGTTTCTAATCTTAGGGCCTGTCTACTTTAGCCATGTAGGCATTTTCCACACAGGCATATGTGATTAGAATGGAAGAATAACTGGATATTTAAATGGTTATATTCCTAATGATTACACTTGAACAATTCATACTTTGATTAATAAAAATCTTCGACACCTACCTGTATGAAATCAAAATTACTGTCACAATACTGAAAATGTAGTTCTAGGTTAGTAGCATTGCTGGCAAGCTGCTGTCCAGTCACATCACTAGTTGACACGTTGCATTGCTGTGTAATTTGCATAAAGTTGAACTCTGCTCAACTTTGGCGCATCGCAGTGGTCACATATGTCGCCTCAAATTGCCAACTGTCATTGAAAATGAATGACTACTGGTCACTTTGTTGCTGTAAATCACTATCAGTGTAAATGCCCTGAACAGGCAGTTTGACAGCATCCATTCCACTAAAACCCTCTAGTCTCTTGTCAGTGATGTCCCCTTTGACTTAGTCAAGAGTCCCTGATTAACACAACAGGAAAGAGGTAGTTACATAGTCTGTTGAGAGGGAAGCACAAAGGAAATAATTAGGAAGCTAAAAAACAAGTACACCTATCCATAAAGACTACCAAAAAATACTATCCTAGGATTGGATAAGTATGTTATATGTACATTTTGAATTTTGTAATATATTAAACTATTTTATATGTTTTACTATCTTGTGGAGTATATAGATTATATTATTTACAATATTTTATTAAAATATCAAAGCATCATAGCATGTGCACATTGTGCAGGTGTTTGTGAACACATTCATGAGTTCTTGAAGATTTACCAAGTTACCATTTCACCAGGTTTAGAGATCGATTTGAACTTCACTTCAGAGATTCACTGCAGCACACATTGTAGTGAAATATTTATTTTGTGAACATTTAGGAGCATGTGGTAACAGGGTATCATGTGAAGAGAAAAAGCAGGGGCCTTGGCAGATAAGGCAGCAGAAGCTTTGTAAATGAGACTGTAATTTTTAAAGGGGTCCTATTATGCTCTTAAAAAGTCTTGATTTTGTTTTGGGGGGTGTACTAGAACAAGCTCTCATACTAAGTTGTTCGAAAAAAACACATTCTTTTTCACATATTTTACATTATTACAACACCTCTCACCCCCTAGGCTGGCATGAAACGGCTCGACATCAGCTTCCTGTATTAAAATAAAAGCCCATCTTCTGAAATACGAAATGTGCTGTGATTGGTTAGCTGGGCCAGTGTGTGTTGTGATTGGCACCACTCGACACCTGGTCAGGAATTGTCATGCCCCTTACCATACCTGCATGGCCTACTTTACGGGTAGCTTAGGGCCCCCCGTGGGCTGCCAGCGCAGGGCCCCTGAGTATTTGCTCATTGGCAAAACGTTGGCCCTTTAGCGCTGGCCCTGCACGGGCAGCCCTCACTTGGCCCAGGACGCACGCACTATGCCCTACACAGGTGCCGCACTATAATCTACAACAATACAGCGGTTTCTCTTTAAATACTTTCCAGCTACTATAACTTAAGTCTTTGGGAAAAACAGTTATTATACATCTGAAATGGATGCAGTCACCACATAACTAATGTCTGTATTGTCAAAAATGTACAGTAGTCAAAGGGATTTCAAATCAATTTATTAAATACAAAACAGAAAACATTCAGTTCAGGTTAATACAGCTACATATAGCCAAAAATGTAAATACACAAAAGAAAAAAAGAAAAAGAAAGCATACAAAGCAATGTAAGATTGTAGGATTTAGTCATGTGAAAGTTGATGTGTGCTTATCTGTAGTACAATGTCCAAACACTGTGCATGGCTGAAGTTGGCTGATAGCAAATGAATAACCCAACCTCTTGTAATGAAAACATGCCACAGCTCTCAAACACCAGACTCTTCCTAACCAGGAACAGTCAAAATAAGTCCAGACTATGGTCCCACATCGAAAATAACTTTAAATCCATATTCAAACTGGACCATGATGTGGTAACCTCACCAATAAAGAGTCCTTCTAAAATGCATAAAAATACACGGTCTTAAACTCTTAACATCAATCCAAACATAGGACATACATGCATGTAACATCTCTGCAAAAAAACATCAGCAATGTACGCTTAAAAAAACAAAAACAAAAAAACAACTTACTTTAGACTGGCTTGAAATGACACATTTCCCAACCAGGACACAGCACAATGTGTTCAACAGGGAGGGGGGGGGGGGGCCATGCTGGCTACTGCTGCTTGCTGTTGCTAACTCTCTCTACCACATGGCTTTACTTTAAGGAAACCTAAAACACCCTAGCACCTCTATTGGTAAGGAAGAAAACTGCCCAAAAATTCTTATTAATAGGCTTGTGTCTGTTACACCTCAAATGGCTTGTGAGATCCACTTTCCTGTAGAGTTTAGCTCCAACTTTGATCAAACTCACCCAACTGTGATTTTCTAATGATCCTGAAGACTTTGATTAGCATGCTCAGGTGTGTTTGATAAAGGTTAGAACACACGTAATCTCTTCAAAACTTTCCATTCTCTCCTCTGTCCCCCTCCACCACCTCCTACCACTTCTATAACAGCTGATGATTTTGCCACATTCTTCACAGACAAAACCAGAACAACCAGTAGCCAATTCTCAGCCCCACACACACAGGACTTCAAACCAACCCAACCCACTGCAAAAACTCCCATCTTCTCATTCTGTCCCCTCACTGAGACAGAAGTATAAAAACTTCTGCTCTCCAGCCATCCTACAACACGCCCTCTAGACCCAATCCCCTCACACATCCTCCAAGCAATCTCTCCTACACTTTTACCAACACTCACACACATCATCACTACATCTCTCCTCACAGGCACCTTCCCCACTGCATTCAAGCAGGCTCGGATAACCCCACTGCTCAAAAAACCTACGTTAAACACTTCACTTACAGATAGCTACAGACCCGTCTCTCTCCTTCCATTCATAGCGAAAACCCTCGAAAGTGTTGTTTTCAACCAGATATCATTGTTTTTTTTCACAGAACAACAAACTGGATCCTACCCAGTCAGGTTTCAGGAGTGGCCATTCAACTGAGACGGCGCTACTGTCAGTCACAGAAGCCTTCCGGATTGCAAAAGCTGATTCCAAATCAACAGTACTTATTTTGCTGGATCATTCTGCCACGTTTGACACTGTGAATCATCAGATCCTCCTGTCCACCCTCTCTTCACTGGGCATCACAGGGATTCCACTTCGCTGGTTTGAATCATATCTCACGGGTAGGTCTTTCAGGGTGTCTTGGAGGGGTGAGATTTCCAAGTCACAACTTCTTGCTACTGGGGTTCCTCAGGGCTCAGTTCATTTGGGGGGGGGGGAACCCCCCTCCTCTTCTCCATATACACAACATCTCTGGGTCCCATCATACAGGCACATGGTTTCTCCTACATTTGCTATGCTGATGACACACAGCTCTATGTTTCATTTCAACCATATGATCCAACGGTAGCTGCACGGATCGCAGGCTGCCTGGCAGACATCTCGGCATGGATGAAAAAACATCACCTACAGCTCAACCTGACAAAAACTGAGCTTCTTGTCTTTCCTGCCACCCCAACTCTACAGTATGATTTCACCATCCAGCTAGATTCTTCTACAACTACCCCATCAACTTCGGTCAGAAATCCTGGTGTAACTTTTGATAACCAGCTGACCTTCAAAAGACCACATTGCAAAGACCGCTCGACCTTGCAGGTTTGCATTGCACAACATCAGAAAGATCAGGCCCTTTCTAACGGAGAATGCTGCACAACTTATTGTCCAGGCCCTTGTCATCTCTAGGATGGACTACTGCAATGCTCTACTGGCTGGACTCCCATCAAGCACAATCAAACCACTACAAATGATTCAGAATGCAGCGGCACGAATGGACTTTAACGAGCCCAAAAGAGCCCACGTCACACCTCTATTTATCTTCCTGCACTGGCTGCTGGTTGCGGCTAATCGAACACCCGCTTCAAGGACATTGATGCTCGCATTAGAGGGAATCAAGGACACAGGCTCGCGAGCACTATCACCGACATACTTCCACTCAAACTTCACTCCGAAGTACATCCCTTCAGAGTATGAGATCCGTAGGGAGGACGCCAGCTGGTACCAATCAAAGCGAAGAGGCTCCAAATCATTCCAGAAAAGTTAGCGTCATACACTCCTGGCTGGTGGAACGATCTGCCCACCCCTATCCGGAATGCTGAATCCCTGACAATTTTCAAGAGACAGCTGAAAACTAATCTCTTTCAACGCTACTTGACTTAATCCTAAATTAAAAAAAAAAAACCTAAAATAAAAAAATCTGTCTCTTTATTTATTCCTTCTCTTTCTAGTTTGTACTTATTTGAACAATGTCTAAGTACTTGGTATTACAACCACTTCTTGTGTTTGTTTGCCTCTTTGGGATGTTATAGAAGCGTATGCTAAATGACTAAATGTAAATGTAAATGTAAACTAAACTCTGCAGGAAAGTGGATCTCGTGAGCCAGATTTGAGGATCCCTGGCCTATATGAAACGACAGGTTCTGAAAAGGTCTCTTGTGGTGTGTGCCAAGCATTTCGATTTAGGGCCAGAGCCAAGTGTGGTTTGATTCATCCTTGTTCCATTCCAGGGGCTGGCGTAGCCAAAACTTGAAGGGGGCCCAAAGGATACAAAAGGGTGTCTCGGTGGGGCCGAACGGCCGCCCACACTGGGCCATTAGGATGGATTAATGTGGGGCAGTTCCGCTAGGGTGGGCGATATGCGCCAGGGAGATGCACTCGCGCCGTGGAGTCATCCACAAAGCTGTCGGGCCTCGAATGGGAGGGCAAACCCGCATGGGGCCGTTTAGGTTTTGGTGTGGGTGCCAGGCACCGTAGGCCCACTCGTGCCCGGACAACAACCAAAAGCCAGAATAGGGGTCCCAGCAAGGATTCATGTTCTGCCCAGGTGTACCCCGTTTCGAGCTGCTAGTGTAATATGTGCTCAGAAAAGCGGAAATCAGCAAATTGAGCGTTACGAATTGTGTATCGTGGAGTGCGGATGCATTCCCCGGATGATTGTAACCACTTTAAGATCATCTGCATTGTGAAAACTAGCATGTCTCCGACTGTCAGACTCACACACTGGGGGCACCGGCAACAAGCGAGGAGACGAGGAATAAAGTAAAAAAAGGGTTTTAAAGTAAGGCACAACTGTCGGGATCACCAGGACGGAGATATCAGGTAAACAAAATGAACTTTAACAGCAGACAGGAACTAGACTGCGAAACAGCTTTAAATACATCAGACACCATGGGAACAGCCTGGGGAGCAAAATGAACTAATAAACAAACCCCAAACCCCCCACACCCGCTGGAGGACCAATACACACCATAGGGGACAGGCGAACAGGAGGACCAAATAAGGGCAAGGAAGGCACATGAGGAGCAAAATACGGGACCGAAGAGTATGACACCTAAATAGTAGAATAACACCCTCGTTGCACTTATTAGTTGACAGCTCAAACAGGTCTGCATCACCAGGTGCGCTATTGGTGAATTACAGGGAATCGCCAGCAAAATTGTCTTGAGTCAAAACGAGTCGTAGTTGTCGTTTTGTAAAAATGGGTTCTGGTTCAAAAAACGAGCAACTATATCCTTTTTTATGCTGACCGAACAGTGCACTTACAGAGCTAACTAACAGTCTGACAAAGTGAAAAAGCATTATAGGACCCCTTTAAAGAGCACTTATGGCAGTACTGCAGAACATCTAGATATTCAAGGGCACCTTTACCTGCACTGGACATCACTGAATGAAAAGGATAGTTAAATGGATGAGAGTCAGATTGGCCGTGAAAGTGAAAGAGTATCGATTACAGCAGAAGCCTAGATTTGATTTTGCTTGTAATTTAGTTGGATGTACAGAAAAGCATGAAGTGCTTTAGCCATAAGTATTTGTAGGATGTGACTCAAGATTTGAGCTGACAAGGAAATAGCAACTCAAGGAATTAGCACATTTTTAGCTGCTCAAACTTCACACAGTCAAAAAAATAATAATTTCAAAACGCTCAGACACAGTTACAACAATAAGCACAGTGGTTGAAACAAGGTAAGTGGACTATCAAGGTAATCATATTTATACTGTGTTGTGTCCAAACAGGCATGATGCAAAAAACCTACAAGTGATCTCTTGCATGTAAATCTGAGTCCAAACTAGCCATGAAGGTAGTAATGAGCAAAAGTACAATTGTCTGGTTTCAACCTCTGCAGCTTTGAGCTATATAGCCCAACCCACAGTAAAATCGTATTGGTCCAAAAACCCGCTCCATAACTATACAGTTTATTACACATAAAATATGTTCAGATGTGCTGTGATTGTGTCACATTGTGCAGTACTTTCACTGTATGTAAATTACTTTCACGATAAGACTTGATTGATTACATAAACAGTGTTAAGCCATCATTAGATACTACACAATCTCACACTACTGTTCAAAAGTTTGGGGTTTCAAATCAATTCTGTCCTTTCAAAGTTTACATTACTCAAAAATTTCTGGAAAAAAGTATCATGGTTTCCACAATACTACAACTGTTAAGCTATTAAATTTGGGGAAGTCTTGGCCTAATGGTTAGAGAGTCGGACTCGTAACCCAAAGGTTGCGGGTTCGAGTCTCGTACGGGGGAGTGAATGTACAGCGCTCTCTCCCACCTTCAGTACCACGACTGAGGTGCCCTTGAGCAAGGCACCGAACCCCCAACTGCTCCCCGGGCGTCAGAAGTGTGCACTTTGGATGGGTTATTAAATGCAGATCACTAATTCCAAGTATGGGTCTTGAACTCCAAAGCAGCGTATCAGAATGATTTCTGAAGGATCATGCACTGAAGAATGGAGTAATGGCTGCTGAAAATTCAAATTTGCCATCACATCACACTTGAATTAAAGGACAGGCCCAAGTCATATCTATGAAACAAGCAATTATAGAAACATGGGCATTGAGAATATTGTACCATGAAGTATCTTATCAACCACCCTCTATTCTACTGTACAGTAGTAACCACATAACAACACACTAAAAATCACTCAGAGCATCTTAGCAACTGCTTAGCCATACTCAGGCAACCACCCACAATACCCCCATCATAAAAGCGAATTCTGCACATATAGTGGTGTGAAAAAGTGTTGGCCCCCTTCCTGATTTCTTATTTTTTTGCATGTTTGTCACACTTTAATGTTTCAGATCATCAAACAAATTTAAATATTAGTAAAAGATAAACAAGTGAACACAACATGCAGTTTTTAAATGAAGGTTTTTATTATTAAGGGAAAACAAAATCCAAAACTACATGGCCCTGTGTGAAAAAGTGTTTGCCCCCTAAACCTTATAACTGGTTGGGCCACCCTTAGCAGCAACAACTGCAATCAAGCATTTGCGATAACTTGCAATGAGTCTGTTACACCGCTGTGGAGGAATTTTGGTCCACTCATCTATGCAGAATTGTTTTAATTCAGCCACATTGGAGGGTTTTTTAGCATGAATGGACTGTTTAAGGTCATACCATAGCATCTCAATAGGATTTAAGTCAGGACTTTGACTAGGCCACTCCAAAGTCTTCATTTTGTTTTTCTTCAGCCATTCAAAGGTGGACTTGCTGGTGTGTTTTGGATCATTGTCCTGCTGCAGAACCCAAGTTCGCTTCAGCTTGAGGTCTCGAACAGGCTGGTCTCGTGCGGGACATTCCTTCAGGATTTGTAGTCAACCGCAGAACAAGAATCATGGTTCAATTTATCACAGGCAAGTCCTTCCAGGTCCTGAAGCAGCAAAACATCACACTACCACCACCATATTTTACTGTTTTTATGATGTTCTTTTTCTGAAATGCAGAGTTAATTTTACGACAGACATAATGGGACACACACCTTCCAAAAAAGTTTTAAACTTTTGTCTCGTCGTCACAGGGGTATTTTCCAAAAGCTTGGGGATCATCCAATATGTTTTTTGGCAAATGTGAGACGAGCCTTTGTGTTCTTTTTTGGTCAGCAGTGGTTTTTGCCTTGGAACTCTCCCATGGATGCTGTTTTTTGCCCAGTCTCTTTCTTATTTTGGAGTCATGAACACTGACCTTAACTGTGAGGCCTGCAGTTCTTTGGATGTTGTTGTGGGGTCTTTTGTGACCTCTTGGATGAGTCGTCGCTGTGCTCTTGGGGTAATTTTGGTCGGCCGGCCACCCCTGGGAAGGTTCTCCACTGTTCCATGTTTTTTGCCATTTGTGACTAATGGCTATCACTGTGGTTGCGCTGGAGTCCCAAAGCTTTAGAAATACCTTTATAACTTTTTCCAGACTGATAGATCTCAATTAATTTTTCTCATTTGTTTCTGAATTTCTTTGGATCTCGGAATGATGTCTAGCTTTTGAGGATCTTTTAGTCTACTTCACTTTGTCAGGCAGGTCCTATTTAAGAGATTCATTGATTGCGAACAGGTGTGGCAGTAATCAGGCCTGGGTGTGGTTAGAGAAATTGAACTCAGGTGTGATAAACCACAGTTGTAACAGGGGGGGCAAACACTTCTGCACACAGGGCCATGTAGTTTTGGATTATGTTTTCCCTTAATAATAAAAACCTTCATTTAAACTGCATGGTTGTGTTTACTTGTGTTATCTTGACTAATATTTAAATTTGTTTGATGATCTGAAACATGAAAGTGTGACAAACATGCAAAAAAGGAAGAAATCAGGGAAGGTGCAACAAATTTTGGACACAACGGTATGAACCGCCACAAAAGCTTTTCCCCCCCATTATAAACCTCAGGCCAACAGCACAAAATAAGCTAAATGTTTCATTACAAGCAAAACTATTGGTTCATTGTATTGTGTCAAGCTGGGGTTTATAATGTTCAAATCTTGTTGTTTCCCATAGAGCCACATTTTTATGTTTGATGAGAATGAACTGACACATATGAAATTTCATATTATGAGTTATAATGGCACTGTTGTGAACAAGTGGATTAGTAGTAGCAGGACATTTGGGGCTTGAAGAGGATTGAGGATAGCTTGGTCAGACAGAGCAAAGAAAAAATAAAGGATGGCGATGGCTTATGGGCAGCAAGGACGGCTGTTACTTCCTGCAGATTCTAATGATAGTCAGTGAGAGAGTCCGCTACAATGAGACAGAATGCATCATCCACAATATAAACAGAGTTATAAACTGAGAGGACAGCAGATAGATGGACAAATGAATCATGCGTTTCAATTCAGAAACTGGATGTACACATGATTTTCCCACACACACACACAAAAGTGTTTTGGTGCAATTTTGCTGCAAGTTGTTCTTGCATAACCTAAAGAGAATTCAAACAGTCTTGCTTCTGATTTGCGTGTTGTGAACCAGCAACAGACATGTCCACAGATAAATGTCAACACTGCAAATTCACATTACGGTTGAGATCTATAGTATATAGCTACTGGTATCCCCTTAAAGGGATAGTTCACCCAGAAATCCTAGCATTATGTCCTCACTTACTCACCCTTATGTCATTCCAAATCTGTATGACTTTGTCTTCTGTGGAACACAAAAGAAGATATTCTGCAAAATGAGTTTTTGCTGTCAGACGTGAAAGTCATTGGGTTCAAAGTATGGACAAAATAGTTGAAGCATTCGTCAAACTAACCTTTTTTATGTTCCACAGAGATAAAAAGTCATACAGATTTGGATGACATACAGATTTGCATTTTGGGTGAACTATGCCTTTAAACAGTTGCAGTAGTTAGTACAGTTGAACTGAATGGGGGGGAGGTGTTGTTCTTTGATCCGCAAATTGGAGCAAGAAACATGCAGTAAGAAAAAATAATGTCATGTGTGTGTGTGTGTGTGTGTTTGATTGTGTGTGTGTGTGTGTGTATGAAAGCTCTCTCATTTGATATTAGTTTGCCACCAGAGGTCACAACAGGATCCAGTCTGCCAATTCTGCACAGATGAATGATCTAACAGTGGTATGACAAACTTTTCTATAAATAAATGCCATCTGAGAACAGATTTCCCTATGAGTCTTATACACTCACAAAATAACCCAAAACTAAGCTACAGCCATTACAAGCATTCATGAATGAAAGGTTATATGCACCTCTTCGCTTGCATCCCGAGAGAGGAAGCTATGTAGCACCACGCAGATTCCAGCAGGTTGAGAACCAACCTGTGTATACCTCAGTCCTATCGCATCAGCAAACACAAACCTTCATTGCAATCCACATTGCCTAGTGCAAGACTTTGTCCCTGCCAGAAAAACATTAGCCAACACAAGGCTATCAGAAAGTGCCATCTGCTGGAACAGAAGGCACCCATTGAAACCACTCTTTAAAACTCTGGAAAAACGTTGCTTGTGACTTCTTCCTAAAAAAAGAACCAGGATCATGGGAACATTACATATAAGAAGGCGTTAACTGATATGACTGAGATGAATACTGAGATGAATTCTGTTGAACACAACAGAACTAAACTACAGTGATTACACTTCATGCGGCCCCTGCTGCATGCTGTGTTACTAAAAATACAGTCTGTGTGCCGTAGACTATAACCAGCAGGCCCCGGCAGCACTCTGCTCTCTTCATTAATGTTATGCAGCTAAGACCGTAATAGCCATGGTAAACTAATCAAATACCTCACGCTTTGCTACTTCTAATCACTGACAGAGTAAAGAAAATTATGGTTTCATTTCACTACGAACACGTCACCCCGGACATTATAGCTAGAGAGAGACAATCACTGCTGGCTGTGATTAAACTTTGGTCCAAAACTGAATTTTACAGTAACAGCTTTCATTTGAATATAGATTTGCCTGATAAATTTGCTCTTTGCTTATATGTAACCTTTAAAATGTCTATAAGATTTGATCTAATCAATTAACGTGTGATATTTCACACATCGTTTAGGTCCTTTCTATTAAAAAGCCCAAAAATTGTTCTCAAAAGTTGGTAGCGCAATACCATTAATCACTGCAGATCAATACTTTTGGAATATACAATGATGTGGTATAGTACTCTAATAAAATAGCAATTACAGTGTTAAGGATGACAGGATGTCCATTAAACTACAATGGAAAAATGTGTCATGTCAGCATGGGAAAACTGCTATGATCTACTACGCTGCAGTGTCAACGTCTAGGAAAGGTGTCAACATCAACTTAGGACTCCCACCGTCCTCTCACGCTCTGCATAGTTTTCCTTTGTGTCCATATTTGTCAACAGCTTTGTTCAAATAAAACTGCGCAAGTGTGCCTTGCAGACCGCCTTGTTGTGATTTGTTTTTGGGGAATGTGTGTCGAACAAACTGTATCCATCTTATTGTGAAACAACAGGGTAGTTGTACATGTTTTGACTGGAATACACTGCAAGCTAATGATCTCCTCATGAGCAAGTGAACAGAAAGAGACAAATGGCATGAGGTCTTTGCACTGCACATAATCATGTAAGAATAATTGCTGCACAGGAAAGCCAGAGAGCAGCATCACTTTAAGTGATGCAGGACTGAGAAGGATGCTGCAGCATCCCTGAAATGAACCCAAAAGCATGTTTCACACACATACGGCCCGAGTAAGACTGTTCGACCTGTCTTAACACTACATACCTGTGGGATTTAGTTGAAAAAAAGTTGCATGTTATAATATCGGTCATTGGTCTCACCACTAGAGCTCAAGTTACCCTCAGCTTGCCTGCATTCACTGACTTGCTGCACAAATTTGACTGCAGATCAGCACACACACAGAGGGGAAGAAGACGCAATGGCACTTACCACTTGGGTTCTTGTTCTTCTTAAGACTCTTGCCACAAAGACACTGCAGCATATGCGTTCCTTTGCTGAAAATGTTCCAAAGAAACCACATTGATTTGGGCGAGGAGCGATCCAACAGCTTAGACACCCTGATAAAGAAAAGATCCCCGCGGTTGCATAATAAGAAGAACACAATGGGATGCTCAGTTTTCCAGTAGTATCATAGAAAAATATGTAATACTATCCAAGCGCCTTCATGCAAGAGGTAAAATATTCTCTTTAGACCTGGCAAAACAAAGGTATTCTTCTTAGTAGTAAAGGTTGGTCGGTCATAAAAATAGATACTCTATAAATTGCATGTGCTGCAGAGGGGGAACGTGCAGCCCGTTCTAAACTAACGTGAAAGACACGGCGGATTCTTTGCGTTCCCTGTTAGTTCATCACTCAAATGAAGGGTGGATGGATGTGCACGGCATCAGAAGCCTGGAGGGGATGCATACCATTTAAAAGCAGCGATACCTCCGAGCAAAGCGCACATTTCCAGCATCAGCTCAGTGTTTCTCAGGGAAGTCTTCCTAAAACCTGCTGCTGCTGCTGTTGCTGCTGCTGCTTCTGCTGTTGTTGCTGTTGCTGCTGCTGCTGATCAGTAATATCCATGAGCTTTCATCAGTGTGAAAGCACTGCACTGATGCTGATGCTGAGGATGCGGTTGGAGTGCGACTTGATGTTTCACCTGTGCATTACTGATCCCGTTGCCTCCTGAAAACTATCTCGCACGTATTCCTCTTTGCTTTGTATATGTGTTGGATATAGACAAGAAGGAGGAGGGGTTGAATTGAAAGATTGCCTTTCCATTACGTAAAACACGTGGTTTGGGCTCTGGCATATCACTGACGCTTTCGGTATTTCGGCATAGAGTAGCGTTGGGAAATCCGATGCATTTTAGCGAATCGGTTCATTTGAATGGCTCGTTTCGGTGTTGCGGTTCGTTTGAATCATCGCTCAAAAAGTCTTTTCTTTTCGCATTTTATGTTTCATTATACAGCAGTTGCAGCAGTTCAGTTAATATTAGGCTATTATTACAATGTTCTATGATTACATTTTATAAATTAAAGTGTTGTGGTAGGTGTATTTTAGTATTGTTTGTGTAACTGTGATTCATGATTGAGACCCTGTGAGTTTGTTTTGCAAGATACATTTTCCCCACGTTCAAATCATCTCAATAAAAGAAAAAAGAAAAAGAAAAAAATCTTAGTTTTACTCTCAAAATGATTTACAAAACATTTCGTGAATGGAATCGGTTCCTTTGAACGGCTTGAATAGACCTGTTTGTTTGAGTCATTATTCAAAAGTGCTTCACGCGTGGCATTTTACGTTTCATTCGTTTGCAGTCAATGGAAATTTGGCTAAACTACTGTTGTTTTCAATCAAGTATTTGGAGAAATTTGTAGAACGTAGACCTTGTTCTAGAAGGAAGAAAACTTTGCATACTGAGGGTATCATGTCTTTTCATGCAGCATGGCGATGTGTAGGCCTAGTTTTTAAAAATAAAGTTTCCAAAAGGTGTTTTTTGTAGAAATGCCATAGGAGAAACATTTTCTTAGTGTGAAGTACATTTTACAGTTTTCTGAAGAACCATTTTCCACAAAAGAACCTTTCATGCAATGGAAAAGTTCCATGGATGTTATTGGTTCTTCATGGAACCATCGGTTAATAAAGAACCTTTATTTAGAGTGAATGGGATGCACCAAAAATGTATTCCAATCTAGCCAGCTATAAATAATTTAGCATAAACTTTATATTGATGATAAATGTAGGCATTGCATCAACACAGTGTACCTAAAATGGGCCTCTTTACCAACAAGTAACATTATAAGGAAAAGATTTTTCGTACATAATAAAAATATATCTTCTAAAGGCATTACAACCATGTTTCAAGATTCAAAACCTGCTTAAATAACAGGTTCCTTGTCATTTTGATTTTTAATTTTGAATTCATTTTGTAATTCTGTCATTCAAATAATTGTTTTCCTAGAACAAAAACAAAAGAGCAGTGTTCAATTAACAGGATGCTCCACACTTTGATTTACTGCATTAATCAAACTTTGATTTACTGCATTAATCATACTTTAACGCCATACATTTTGTTTCAGGTCCGAGACTTACATTACATTATGTGATGGCGTTCTTACGGCTCTTTTCAGAGGAGGTGGCGCCCCCTGCGAGGCCCTCCCAAGTTTCTGACTAAAATAAATCCCCACGATCAGAAAGGTATGAAGATAAAGCTAACCCAATCATTCCCATACAAGATGATCACAGAACCCAAATCTATGAGTCACCAAAGACACTTCCCTGATTAAAGCAACACAACATTGCTGTGAATCTTTAAAAGATGAGCAAAGTGCATCAAATTTGAACACTATAGTGCGCTGTCATTGTTTGAATCATGCGTGACACCTTTATGACACAAGGAGTTTGGTAACAGCACTTTGGAAAGACAACATTTTGCCCTGGTTTTGCAGATAAGTGTCTGCAGAGACTGTCTGTTTAAGGGGTAATGCAGTACTGAGGTTTTCTTCTCTGCTCTCACAGTCAGGCCTAGTATTGATCTGTTTCTTGTAATGTAAAACATCATTGTACCCCAGGGAAGATCCTCTGACAATTTTGTCTGGCTTCATTATTATACTTCTTTTTGATTATGCTGTAAATTGCTCATGCTGGAAGATTAATATGTGTTGTTACTGGTGTACCTTTGCATCAATAATTTAAAAATTGAAAATAAAAATCAATTAAACTGCTACTTAGTTTAAAGACTTCTTGCAACATGCATAATGCAATGTCTTTACATAAACAGAAGTTTAAAAATAATTTATTACTCTGGAATACTTCATTCTGATTGGTCAATCTGGGCATATTGTAGTTTAATATTTCATGACTGAACTGTATGACTATTAAACTATTACACAGGGCTAGTTTTGTGTGTCACTCTACATCTGAACTCTCTTTTTACTCCTATAATAAAATAATTGCAACATCTATTTATTTATTTTAAGTAGCCATGTAATAAAAGGGATAATGTACAATCAGCTGCTCATTATCATAAAGAAACCCCTTCAAGTTCCTAATCACATAATAAGTTTTATGATAATGACCATTTGACTGCATTTTATTTTATCCCTTACATAACTCATAACACCATACCATTATGAGTTACATAACGGATATAATTTTTAAGTTTTTTAACGCAAAGAATTTATCTAAACTCCCACAGTTTATGTCAAAACGTTCCACTCTAATGGAAAAGGCTCATGGACAGCAAATGAAGCTTTAATATGA
>JADLZN010002330.1:0-190713 GCA_018155175.1 Sinocyclocheilus anophthalmus | reverse complement strand
TGCTATTTGGTTGAGAGTATTACACTATGAGAACACAAAGCAATGCCGGAATCAACTTTCCTTCAGTGCGGCAGCTGTGCTATTGCAGCAGTTGGCACTTTATTGAGTGAAGTTATTTTCATTTTTGAGACGTTTAAACATTGCAGTTTTTGAAGTAAGACCTTTAAAACCGTATATCCAGAAAAAAAAAAAACAATCAGATGATGAAACAGCCATGAAATCATACAAAAGAACAAAATAGAAAGGGGGGGGGAAAAAAGGAGGAAAGCACAACATGTATTATTCTGAGAATAATGCAGAAAAGATATGGGAAGTTTCAAGGTGATTCAGCACAATGTTGTCTATATAACTTGGCAACTGCAGAAGCATAAATGTGGAATAATGAATTTATGATTACGGTTATAGAACGAGTCATCAGCAAATGATTGCAATTAATAGTTATTTTGGTTAGAGTCTATTTAGTGCTTTATTCAAAGCAAATCTCCACTTAAATCAGACATTTTGTCCTTCAGCAGAAATATTTCTACAGTATAATTCGCGTGAATCACTCAGTGCGGTAGCCAGGGGTAGAATGCTACAACATTTTCCTGAAAGCATAGACCGCCATGGCCTCCCAGGAAGGGGGATAAAGCAAATACCATGTCAACAGTGAAATATTGGGCCTGTAGAAGAAGTAGAAAAACTGGAAGTCCGGTTCGATATCTTTGCAGCTCCCCCATGAATATCGCTCAGTAGTTTGATCTGCTCCCTCAAAATGTCTGAAGAAATCTTTCTTTTCCACTCTCAATCCACTATTGAATCTCAGTGAAAGGAAGAAGGAGCAAGATGAAAGGAAGAAGGAGAGAAAAAAAAAAGAAAGAGAGAGAGGAGGGGATTTGCTTCTATGGGTTTGGGGACCTTATTGCAACTTCGTGCCCTGTAAACTGGGTGTGTGACGTGGGGATGTGACGGCGGATTGTGCGAAAGACTTCTTGAGAGATAATCGGTATAAAAAATAAAATATAATTTATAAAAATTTTATATAAATTTTATTAAAAAAGTATTATAAAAGGAACGCAATCACTCCCAACCGACCGATCTTGCATTCAGGACACTATGTGGAGGGCTTTCTTACACGAGGGGAGGTTTGTTTGGGAGGTGTAGTATGTGAGTTCTTGCTAGATTGTGGCTAATCATTGTCCATTCCTCTGCCCGGCCCTGGTGAAGGGATGATGAAAATGGCAAGAAAACAGAACGGACCTGCTTTGAGGACTTTGTAGTTGCTGATCCCCATTTTGATGGCACCCTTTGACCCTAATACACATCTGGTTTGTTGCATGCATATGAGTGATGGAACAATTGTTGTGAGCGAAAACTGTCCAGCCCTGTTTCAGTTCGATTGATCTATATTATATATATAGTAATATATAATTAATATAATAGATTACAGATTCAGCAGGTATCAAAGAAAAAAAATAAAATGCAGTACCCAATATTGAGTCACTGCCCTGGAGATAATTAAATGTCAGGCAAATAGCATGCAGCCATCAAAATAATTTTGATATGAGAGACTTTTGTTTTAGCACGTTAGTCACAGGCATGTGGATGTGTTCACATTACTGCAGTTTTTATTGTCCTCGGTGTTGAGTGATCAATGTCTAGATGAGACATGTTACTAATTTAAATTTAAAAATTAGTTCCAGCTACCTAAGCGAGGTTTATGCTGTAATGTTTGGGTAGTTCAGCATAATGAAACCAAGCTTGAGTGGTTTTTATATAAAAAGGCTTTTTAAAACATATTTTGTTAACATGGTTTATTCTTGGTCACTGTAATGGTTGGAAATACAGCATTTATGCTCTGTTGCCTTAAGAGACAAAACAGAATGATAATAATTAATCAAGTAAAAATATATTTTAACTAACAGGAAAAAATAAAAAAAAAAAAAAAAAAAAAAAAAATTAATTTAAATTGGTTAACTTAAATTAAAAATAAAGGCATTTTCTTTTTAATTGTGGTTTGGTTTGTTTATTTAAATGAACCATTCAAATTTTTTTTGAAGAAAGAAGAAATAGAAATGCATTTTGATTGCTGTAAAGACTTTACACTTTTACAAACTGTAAGACTTGTATATTGTTAAAAAAAAAAATAAAATATATATTTACGATTTTAAAGTTTTAGAATCTTACTATTAAATACTACAGTGATTTGAAGGACACACGGTGAAACCTGAAGATAAGACCTGCTGGAAAATTCAGCTCGTTGCTAATACATGACATAAATCACGTTTAAAGTATATTAAACAAATATTTTAAACAGTGAATTAGACTTCTTTAAAACATTACAATAATGTTACTGCCCCCAGAAGTTTCTTGAACGGTGGTATATTAATAGTTTGTATATGTATTTTATATTGGTACCAGGATTGAGTTACATATTTAAAAATGTGTCTCTGTGTTTTCTTATTGGACACTTGGACTAGATTAAATTACCCAAAGCAATATTATTAATACACTAATAGGCTCTTTAAATACTCTGTTACCAAATGTGCTTATTATATGTGCATTGCAGTTTTTACTTCTTTTGCTTTGATACTGACATCATCATTCAGAGGGGAAAGCAAGAATTAAACCACTCCAGTCATGTGACTTATCATATATACATATATATGGTATTTTATACCACTTTGTTTATAGGTGGACTTAAGATTGGAGCATTATATGCATCAGACAGTCTAAAGATGAGGCCAGGAGGAGACTAGTCTGACTCTTGGAGCCCCATTTTTTAGCATTCGGACTGCATATGACCTCAGTGATCTGCTTAGTTATCCAAGGTCTGCTCTCTGCCCTTTAAACAGAGTGGCTAAGCGCCAGCTGTTTGGCCCAGCTGAGTGGTAATGTCTTAGGGTAAACACTGTTGTTTTCTTTTGCTTTGTCCTGATGTGCCCTTTATTCACGCTGCAGTGATTTTGCTTTAAGCTTTACCCTGTAGTAGTTTGGGAGCTCAGGAGACCCAAGTTTATGTTCCAATAGTTATACTGAACTGTTTTTGTCTCTCTGTTGCAAAGGTTAGAAAAGCTATTAGTTAAGTTGGACAGATATGTTATCATCTGTTGCTGCATATGAGTAGTTTATTATTGCTAAACTGAGTCTGAATTGTAGGCCAGGATCCCTCGGTGGTGCATTGTGTTTTCACATCTGGAGTTGGAACCATGGTTGTGAACCCTGTCAGCCCTGCCTCCTAAATTACAGCAACAATGTAGATAGCATCCAAGTGTCTGTTTGCTGTGCCCGGTGCCCAGATTTTTTTTTTCTGCTTATGCACCAACCCTTATTCACTGGCCTAGCAGGTGTAGTGTGTCCAGATGGTTGTGCAGGCTGCTTCTCCCACTGGCAAGCCAGATGCAGCTGTTTGGACGGCCGACTGATTGATTCTACTGCAGACTCTCGCTGTGACCAGGCCTGGGTCACTTCTGCAATGCTCTCCGTGTGCACTGACATTTACCACAGAGCAGAGGACTCAGCCCAGGCTAGGGAAGGAAATGATGAGGGAACGTTTTCTTGCCCAGCTGGGGCGGATTACGGAACATCCTAGTCTTTTCATTGGCTATGAACAGTAGGGTGTTGTTTTGGCCAGATTTAAAAACTGAGACGTCAATGGCTAGAAGGTTTGGAAGGTTAGAAGGTTTGGAGAAGGGATGTGCACCACCATAGGAGTTGCACAATTAATGAAATTAGGATTACAGTATGAGGCTGTGGTATTGTGCGAATCAGCTCATGGGAAACTATGAATACTTAACAATAACTTAGTATAATTAAACTATTCTCTTTAGATCCATTGTAGATATTTACTTGACCTTTCAGGGTCAACTGTCTTGTCAATTCTGAGAACGTTAGTTTCCTGGTTAAGGGATATAACTTTCTTACTGTACAATTCTATAAGTTGGTAACGTAAATCCGCATGATTATTGACTACGGTTATGAGTAAACAATGAACACGTAAAGTGTGATACAAGTAAGGTTTTATTAACTAAATAAACACCTAAACTAGTCTAACATACTACATAAACATATAAACTGGTCTAACATCCTACATACTCACATTAACTGGTCTAACATACACATACACACCCACACACATACAGTTGGTATAGGAAAGCGTTAAAGTTTAACTCAGTACAGAAAGAGACATAAGGAATAACATTTATGGAACCATTTTGCATATTCAGCCGATCTAAGCCTGAGGAAAAACGTCAGATTCTTAGTTCAAACAAACCTTGTAAAAAAGGTGTAACTGATACTTAATGCATTTAAAACGACTAAGTTTGATACTTGCGTATGTCTGAAAAGATTCCTGATGCAATCTTAAGGACCAAGATCTTGCTGAAATTAGTTGATAAAAAGAACCAGTTTGAGTCAGAGAAACTTGATGAATGGAAAGGACTAGGCCGGAGCCTGGCCCAACCCATCTGACGGCTTTGGTATCCTGGAGCGTTCTACATTTCATTTTACATCCTCACTGACCCACGCTGGGGGGGTGGGGCGGGTACCGGAGAGACCGTCCGCCCTTGTACCCCAAGCCTGCAGAGATTCACGTCTCTCAAGATGGGTTCGTCCAATGAGAAAGGCTGAAATCCCAACCAGGAGGTTGCAATTACTGGAGGGTTTTATGACCCTTTGTCTCTAAGCATGGTAATTAATTTTGCTATGTACAGATGTAGTTCGCTGGAGTGTTGAGGCACGAATTAGTACAGATTATTAGAACGTCAATATGTTGCATAGGTATCAGCATCTAATATACACACTTGTTTCGATCATAGGAAGGCGAATTCATAGATACTTAGACATGACAAGGGCGGTTATATAACTAGTGGGTCTATGATAAAATGATTTATTAAAACAGCATACACTACAACAGCAATATACAGACAGTAATGGTATAACATGACCAAAGGATAGGGGATCAATCAAGAAAGGTTTTCCTATGAAATTATTAGAGGAACAGTCCATTTTTCTCTGGGCCTTGTTGTGTCTTTCTCATGAGAAAATGAGGGGTGGGTAGTTTTCCCTACATTCTTTTAGGCCATTTAAAAACGTGATTGTGATATCATGATTAGTTGTCATGGTGATCAAGGTGGGGGGATGGTGTTCAAGCGAAGCCCTGGCATCCAGTATCTTGAATGAGGGGACTGTGACGATTTGTACATCTAATGAATAATTGATTTGTTAAATCAAATAAAACTTAGTGTGTCAGATTGGTCGAGACGCTACAAATTTCACCCTTTAGGAGCGGTGTTGTCAGTTCTAGATAGGTTCGGAATAGAAAACAACGAGCGATGTCAAGGTGCAGAAAAATCGAACACACACCTGGCACTCACGGCTTGGAGCCAGTGGTGGTTTTTGGCTGTTTGTGCCGTGTTGGATGCTGTCTGGTGGCGTGCTGTGGTGATGTAGGCTGTAGCAAGGGGTGGGTCCTCGAGCTTATGCAGCAGTTGTCGAGGCTGTGTCACCTGTCATCCAGAAGTGAGTTAGTCCGGGTAGGATGTTTTTGTTGATGCTGTTAGACAGTAGGCTAGTAGGCTATCGGTGGTTTTACCCCCACGATGTGGTGGAACAGTCGGGGTGGGGTTTTTTTAGGACTTTCACTGGGGAGTTGGGAGTGCAGGTGGTTCCAGGGATTGCAGGTATTTGTTATGGAGATTTTGTAGTGTGCAGTGAGTTTCAGACTGACCTAGTGATGATTGCAGGAGAGCAGCAGGTGGTTGTTAGTTCTCTGTTCTGCCCGAACGTCACTAGAAATCGGATGTTTGCGGTGTCGCTTGGCTCTTGTGGCGGCACCGACTTGTGAGCTTGCCTGAGTTGTGTTGGTAGAGCTTTCGCTGTTGGGAATGTGGGCCCGTTGCTCAATCCAACGATGTCTGGCTGCTTCTAGGGGTGTCGAACGGTTTCAAGGGATACTCCTCCCTTGGAGGGGCCTGATACTGTGATGCAGCAGGCAAGGAGTCAGAGGGTTGTCCTTCTCAATACTCCTTAGTTGAATTTTGTTCAAGGAGCTCTTTTGCGATGTCAGCAGTCAATGTTAAACCCCGAAGGAGGTTTGGTCCAGCTGCCTTGTGTGCCTCGTGTGTGGAGAGGAGGAGCGTGGGGAGGATGTTGTGTGGTGGGGAGCTGCTGTTGGCCATTACCGTGGTTTGTGGTTGGAGGATGAGGGCCGCCCTTTTCCCGTGGTTGTTTGGCACTGGGTTATGGTGTCCATGGTGATGGCTCTGTCCTTTTCTGGCTAGGGGCTTTCTGTAGAAGGTTTTTGCATTGTGGCAATGCTGGTTGCCTTCTGGTGCCCGCTTTGGATTCTTAGTTGTGAAGTTCAGAATCAGTGGGGGTTGACAAACACCTTTAGTGGAGGCCTTGCTGCTGGTTAAAGGCCTTCTGTGTCAGGTTACACAGCAGTTGATTAGGCATTGTGCGGCAGGCCATAATGCCTAGATGACTTCTTGCAGCTAGTGTCCTCCGCCATCCCAGGGTAGGGGTAAATTGTGAGCTTTGGAGTGTAAAGTAAAAGTTTGTCAAAGTATGGTGTAGTTAAGAATGGGGGGTAGTTTCACGCCGGCCCTCCTGCTGGGGTGTCTGGGGCTTTTCAGCGATCAGTCCTTGTGTTAAGATCTGGGTCTGAGAGATTTAGGTTGCCAGATGTTTGTTCTCTGGGCCCCCAGCTCGTGGGTTGTGGGGTCACACGGTTGTGTGTGTTGCAGGGAGGGTGAGTCCTCGGACAAGGTCCTGCCACACCCCCTTGTGGATTTTGTCTGATTGGTGACGTTGTGAACCAGGGTCTCGGGCCCCCCCCCCTCGCAGGTTCAGATCTTGGCTGAGGGGAGTGGCCTATGGACAGGGAAGTTCGGTTTAGTGTTTTCCATATATGTTTCGCCTGTGTCTCTGGCAAGGCATATTTCAGTTCATTTGTGACATGAATTCACCTAGTTGAGTTTGGGTCGGTTGCCTGAAAAATTTTTTTTTGGTGTGAAGCTGCAGCGGTTTCAGGGAGATGACTGTGAGTGTCAAGCAGGAAGGCTTGGGCTCCTTTCCCCTTCGTAGCTGTGCCAAGGGCGTCGTGGAGGGCTGCACTGCTGGGCGACGATAGACCGAATTCAGACGGCTGTCTTTTGCTTACGTCTACGCTGTCGTTAGGGAATGTTTAATTCTTTTGAACCAAGGTCAAGCTCTTGCTAATTTGCGGATCAGGGTTTGGACCTAGCTCTTGTCTGGATGCGGTGGCCTTGTAAGGCATACCTAATATGTGGTGTCTTTCTCATTTAGTTCCTCATATGTTGTTTTTAAGAGTGACTTTTTGTGAAACAGTTCTCTTTTCAAGTCCTTTGTGATGGCTTTTTCCAGCGGCGCTTGGGGTTGAGCAGCTGTTAGAGCCTCTGTGAAAACTGGTGATTTCCTTCTGTCGCACCACTCTGTGAGGTTCTTTGCATCCGTTCTATGCTTTCTCTCATTGAGCAGGTGTCAGATCTCTGCAGAATTCTGTGACTTGCCAAGAGTGTAGTTTCAGCTCATATACATCCTGTCTGAGGCCCTTGAGGGTGTGGGCTGAGGAGAGGATGATGCTGGTCAGGTGTGCACTTATGTCGCAGTCTCGCTCTTTTTTTTTTTTTGCCATTGCAGGTCGTTGGCTGCTTTGTGCTGAATGATGTCCATTACAGTGCTCCACTGAGTGTCCAGGTGGTCCTGGTGACCTGCCAGGGCTGGATGTCTGTGGAATATCTTCGACATACTGGCACACTTGTGGGAACAACAGAGAGAGAGAGACACAAGGCAAATACAGGTACGTACAGAGGTGTTAAACTATCTATAAGGGGAACGGCTGTGTAGGCCGTGTAAGGTATGACTAGTTGGTGGGAGGCAGCTAGTGAGGTAGGTTGCTATGTTTTTGTGTTCGTGAACACATAGAGAGAGTTTGAGTAACTTTGTTGATGGTGCTGTAAGCAGGGGTCAGCTGATGACCTGGCTATACTACTGATGGTTCACGGGTGTGGTCACTATGACGAAACTGAAATAACATAAGATAACCAACAAAAAAAAAAAAAAAAAAAAAAAAAAAAAAAAAAAAAAGAACATTTTTACCTATTTTAGTTTTTATCTAAGAGATATGGCTAAGCAGGTTTAACTTGTGTGTGATGCTGAAATAGACTTAATAACCCTAGGGTTAGGCTGTTAGCTAAAATAGCAGGGACCCACCAAATACCTCGTAAAAAGAAAAAGAAACAGTGGGAATTGATTCTAGTTTTATGTTAGCCTACATTGTGTTGCAATGGTAGCTGCCCATCAACGTATTAGGCCTGGCACTGAGGGGTGAGGAGAAGTAGAGAGGAAACAGGTGATTATGCTACTAATAACCTGTATAACCCGCTAAGGAAACAACAGTTGCTCGAACACTGTAATCCTATCCAAAACACGATGGTGATGGTGTGAATGAATGAAATACTAAAATAAGGATAAAAGTAAAAACACAAAAAAAAAATTAAAATCAATAAAATAAAAAAGGGGGGTCCTACGAGCGTGGAAATAAAAGGGAGAAAGGGAAATAAATAAATAAACAAAATAAAAATAAAAATAAAATGGAATATACAATTAAAAAAATAAAATAAAATTTGAGTAATTAATCCAAATTTATACAAAATCAATTTCGCTGAATTGGTACATTTGTGCTAACCAAATGTAAATAAATGCAATAAAATTAAAAGGAGGTAGAATAAAGTCAAAACAAAAAATAAAGAGAGAGAGGGAGAGAGAGACGGAGAGAGAGGTGTGGTTAGAAAGTTACACTCTACAGCCTATCTAAGTGTTAGTCAGATGCTAACAGCTAGCAGTTGAAGTAAAAGGGCTTAGCTTAAGAGTTAGCGTCAGTTACACGCAATTCTTTGTTTACACAAAGGTCTGTGAAGTTGGTGCTGTTGTCAGATTAACCAGAAGAGTCTGCTCACACTTCCGGGGTCAAGTGTTGCTAGGAGACCAATGCAAGCTCACAACAGGTGCAGGTGGAACAGACTTGCACTGCTGTGAGCATGCACGGGAAACTCATGCATGTCCCGTACAAATTCATACATTACTCAAAACAGCACATTCACTTCACAGGCAATGGTGGATTCGAGTTTAGGTAGCTACGCTAGAATAAGAAATAATTAGGATAGAAGAACACCATTAATTTTACGTAAATGTTCACATGAACGAATCAAAATGAAATACAATGAAACGTAACACATAATAAGGCCTTAAATTAATGAAATGAGGAGTATAGCTCAGATCACCTACACAGTGCTGAAAAAAGGGGATTTCTTCGCCCAAGATCAGACCGAATCATTCTGGTACCATTTATATGAGCTACTAATCTGAGATTGCGTCGTCAGAAAAATAGACTTATGCTCCACTAACAACAGAGGTTAGGATTTCTTCGCTAAAATCAGGGGGTTGTTGTTAGTTTCTTATCGTATGATTTAAAAACATTATAGCACTGAAATTTCTAATACCTGTAGGAAGGCACATTAAAGCTATAGTTTTATCTGATTATATTAAGAACCTGGTGCGCGCATGTATAAGAATTACGTAAATGTTTCACATGAGCGGGTAAAAATGAAATACAATGATACGTAACAAATAATAAAGCCTTAAATTAATGAAATGAGGAGTAAAGCTCAGATCACCTACACAGTGCTGAAAAAAGGGATTTCTTCGCCCAAAATCAGACCGATTTATTCTGGTACCATTTATATGAGCTGCTAATCCTGAGATTTCGTCGTCAGAAAATAGACTTGTGCTCTACTAACACAGAAATTAGGATTTCTTAGCTAAAATCAGGTTAGTTTCTTATCATACAATTTAAACACATTATAGCACTGAAAAACTTATTTTGGCTTGTAGGAAGGCGCATTCAAACTATAATTTTATCTGGTTTTGAACAGGAACTGGTATGCGCATGGAGAAGAAGTTACTAAGAAGAAGGTACTAACTTATGAAAAAGACACATAAGGTTGATTATTGGGCCTGCTTGCAAGCAATGTTTAAAACGAACGCCACCGTTCTAAATTACTGCTCGTACTGCATAAAAAAGTGGAACTATTGTTTTCTGTTTAGCTTGTCAAAGTTTCTGGGGGTCGCGTCATGCGCTGCTGCAGGGATGCTTGGGAGGGACCCCCTCCTCTTTGTGGTTGCTGGAGGTATTATGGTTCTGTTTGCTGAGTTGTTAAGCAGAAAGTGCTGTCTCCCCCCTTCGTAGCTTCGTGCACCTTAGGGAGTTTTGCACTGCTGAGTGAGGCTGCAGGAGTAGGGTGTTTCTCCCACTGGGTTTCCTTTTGCAGCCTATAAGAGTAACTGAGTTCTCTTTGGACCATGTCAAGTTTGTCTTGAGTGTTGTTCAGCTGCTGGATCAGAGTCTCAATTCTGGCAACTTTGTCTAAGAGCTCAGAATTTGCTGCTTTAATAGTAATTTTGTGTGGGAAAATTTCCTTTCCAGGTCCTTTCTGGCTAACCTTTCCAGGTGCTCTTGCTGTTCAGCAGCTGTCAGAGCATTTTTAAATCTATTGATTTCCTCCTGTAATTCCATTTTGCTGGGGGGGGGGGGGGGTCCTTGTGGGTACCGCTGTTGTGTGTGAATCTGTTGCTTGAGATCTTTTACCTCCTGTTTCAGACCCATGAGGTTGTGGGCCACGGGGGGTGATGACCTTGGCGAGCTTTTTGTAGCCACAACTCTCGCCCGAGTCCTGAGTCTGAGGCACACCCCTCTCCGCGTCCAGCCGCTTTCGGCTCAGTAGGTGGTCGTCGGCCCTGGGTAAAGGGGGGGAGGGTGTTTCTCACGGCGCATGGCCAAACACGCCCTATCTCTGGTCTGCATTCTGGGCATTTAGTCTGAGCATCTGCACCGTTTTGATACACTGGTGTTGAGAGTAAGGGCTAGGGACTACTACAAGATCAAAACAGAGTGTGACTGCTAAAATAGTTTTGGGTCAGCATAGGTTTTGCTGAAAAGGACGTAAACAGGATCTTGATTGATGATTTAAGACTACTGTCAAATAATTGTCAAATTATCACTCAGAATTTGCTGACGGTCCCCAACAAAGCTTAATTCTCTGACCACCCGGTTATGAAATATGAGGAGGAGGGGGGAAAAAGAGAAGGGAGGAAGGAAAGGGAAAAGCAAACCACAAAGCAGAAGGAATAGGAGAGCATTTCTATTCAGATTATGGTTATTATTTTTGAAAATAAACAAATCAAAAATAAAAATGTCTCTGGTTCCTTTTTGAGGTTCAGAGAGAACATCAAGGGGGGATAACATGTAAATGGATTTAAAATTAACTGACTTCTATTATTAAAACAGGGTAACCAATCTGATATTAGGAACAATCAGTACCACTCGTGATTAACTGATTTGTGTTGGGCAACACACCATGTCTGGTCACAGCCGCTGCGTGTTCAGCTCCCATGCTGTGATCTTGCCATGTGTGTGCCCCGCCCTCCGTATCACGTTACTCACTGTGTTACTAAAAGCACCCAATAACATAATGATTCTTCTCTAGATAGACAGTCAAGATGTAATTAAATTTAGATTTAATTAAATAGTAACTAAGCAATAGCATTCAGGAAAGATACATCTAAGATAGTTAAATTCGCAGAGACGAATTGAAGATTGAGAAACATAGAAAAAGAAGAAAAAAAAAGAAGGAAGAGAAATGGAAAAATCAGAAACCAGGGATTAGGTTAAATTCAAATTACTTCACACTGCATACACACATGCTGTATTTCAAAGCTTCAATTAAAGAGTTTTAACCCCTAATTGTTAAAGCTATTTAAGTAGCTTAGCCTAAAATGAAACTATACTAAGTCGTGTTAGCTTAGCTGCTTCAAATAGTTTGTTTACAAACATGGCGTGTTGTGCTATGTGACGGTAGCACTTCCTGTGAAAAGTTGTTGTCACGGTAACCAATGCATGCCATTGTAATTAACGCAGTTTAATGTCTGTTTATGTTAAACAGTCATAGTTTTAGAATGTGGTGCTTTCAGCCTTCAAGACTTGTTGCATTACATAAGCACTTCGGTGAGTGCTTCTCTAATGTAACAATAAACTTCTTGCACTTGTTTAAAGAATTACAGAACGGGTTTACTGTAAGTTAAAACCGGTTTAAACATATATGTAGTTAGGTTTGCCTCACATATGAGTACTAAAGTACAGTATTACCCTTTTAATTTCACTCAGCGAGTGAAACAAAGTAATGACCACCAGGTTGCTCGGCTAATATATATACAGTCAAAGTGTAGATGAAATGCTTCAATCTAATTATAAACTATAAGACCTTTATGCTGTAGAAAGAGGAGCAACGCTCACATCTACCTTGATATAACTGTACTGAGATTTCTTCTTCAAAGAAACAATTTAAACAATACTGCAATTTTGTGATTTCTTCACTAAAGCATTATACATTCTGGTACAGTTTGGACATGCCGCTGAGTTGAGATTCAGACTTATGCTTTGTCAGACAGATTTATGCTTTAATAGAAATTAGGGTTCTTTGCTTAAAAATAAGATGAACCTTACACCGATGCATTAAGCATGAAATATAAAGACTCTCACATTATAATAGCCGCTACAATTAAAAACCCCCCTTATCTGCATCTCAACAACGCCAGAAAATAGGGACACGGGCATTGAAGTCACTTCCTATTTTAACCGGGGTATCAAGCAATTCACTTTTAAGGTTCGAGCCTTAGTGTTTTTAAATCATTAAATTTCGTTTTATCACGCCCGCAATTTTCCTCACCAAAATCTGTTTAGCGACATCGGCATGGGAAATATGCCCCAAATTAACATAACTAGTTATACTAACTTTCTATTTAGAAAATTCACTGTAGATATTAGCGGAAATCAGGGTCAACTGTCTTGTCATTTCCAAGAACGTTAATTTCCTGGTTAAAGGAAATAACCTTCTTACTTTACAATTCTATAAGTTTGTAACGTAAATCTGCAGGATTATTGACTCCGGTTATGAGTAAAAAATGAACACGTCAAGTGTGATACAGTAAGGTTTTATTAACTACATAAACACATTAAGCCGGTCTAACATACACATAAACACATTAAGCCGGTCTAATATACACACACACACAAACATACAGTTGTTATAGGAAAGGGTTAAAGTTTAGCACTAAAGAAAGCGACATAAGGAATGACATTTATGGAACCATTTTGCAAATTCAGCAGATCTAAAACCTGAGGGAAAAGGTCAGATTCTTAGTTCAAACACACCTTTGTAAAAAGGTGTAACTTATACTTAATGCATCAATTAAATCGACCAAGTTTGATACTTGCGTTTGTCTGAAAAAGATTCCTGATGCAATCTAAAGGCCCCAAGATCTTGCTGAAGTTGAGGTTGGTTGATGAGAAAGAGCTAGTTTGAGTCAGAATCACTTGATGAATGAAAAGGACTAGGCCGGAGCCTGGCACGAGCTTTGGTATCCTGGAGCGTTTCTCACATCTTCATCTTAGCATATGACTGAACCACCGACTGGGGCGGGTCACAGGGAGTGTGGCCTTTTAAAGCCTGCAGAGATTAACGCCTCTCAAGATGGGTTCGTCCAAGGAGGAAGGCTGAAATCCCAAGCGGGAAGTTGGAAATACTGGGGAGTTTTATGAACTCTTTGTCTCTAAGCATGGTATTTCGCATATGTAATTCGCTGGAGTGTTGAGGAACAAATTAGTACCGATTCTTAGAACATAAATATGTTGCATAGGTATCAGCATATAAAATACACACTTGTTTCGATCATAAGAAAGCGAATTCATAGATACTAGACATGAAATAGGTGAGTTTATATTAACTAGTGGTCTATGATAACTTGAATAAAACAGCATACACTACAACAGACAATATACAAGACAGTAATGGTATACTCAATGACCAAAGGATATGGGTATTCAATCAAAGAAAGGTTTTCCTATGAATTAATTAGAGAACAGACCATTTCTCTGGGCATTATGTGTCTTTCTCATGAGGAAAATGAGGGAGTTTCTCCCCTACATTCCTTTTAGGCCATAAAACCAGTGATATCATGATTAGTTGTCATGGTGATCAAGGTGGGGGATGGTGTTCAAGCGAAGCCCTGGCATCCAGTCTCTTGAATGAGGGGACTGTGACGATTTGTTAATCTAATGAATAATTGATTTGTTAAATCAAATAAAAATTAGTGTGTCAGATTGGTCGAGACGCTACAGTATTTTCCAGGGGTCAGTGGATATGACGTATTTAGTGGGCATCTGTGTATCAGCCTGAGGCCTTCATTTGATGCAATATTAGAATATTATACGCATTGAAATGTATGTTGAAGAGTTACATCTGTTAACAAGGTTGGACGAACCATATGGGGATCTGGGCACATGCCCAGGGGCATCACTTTCAGGCTGGGCACCATGCATTTAGTTTATACTGGTGTGTGAGTTTAAAATGCTTAAGTGGGACAGTTTTGACTCTTCTGGCTTTCTGTAGTCCACTGCACTGTCTATAATGCTGTTTATAAGTTTGCAGGCTTTTAAATTAGATAAAAATTGTTCTGAAAATTTGTCTTCTAAAATAACAATTAAGTACAGAGTAATATTAATTAACAACATGTACTTATATATAGGTTTAGGATTATGGTTTGGTTTAGAGTTAGTTGCTTGTAATTAGGCATAATTTACTCTTATTACTGTAGTAATTACATTTAATGTAACGTGGACACTGTAAAATAGTGTTACCTAAAAATGAAATGTTTGATTAAATACAGAGGTTCTCAACCTTGTAGACTCGAAGGCTCCCCCATCACCCAATTATTATTATTTTTTCTCCATCCTGCAGTCATTTCCTGGTAGAGAACCGCTTGTTCGTTGGGAACTTCACATTCTGAGTTATTTATGTAAAAAGCTTAGTGGTTATTGAACCTAGATGAAGGGAAACTGACCAGAAAGCATACAAATAACATGTTCTGTGTGTTTTTTTAACTTGTCTGCAGAACAGAATCCTGCAAAATAATCTGTTTATATGCAAAATAAACTGCAATATACACCAGAACTTAGTAAAATTTATTTCTCAATATAGAGCTGCAATGCTCCGAATGGCTTTTATTAGTGACAAAAATGACTAGACATGAAACATAACTTACCCCTAACACCACAAACACTTCACACACTTCAGGTGCTGCAGCCATTCCCATTCAGCTTGTCTGTGAACTCATATGGCCATATTGATTTTTTTTTTGGTGACATTTACACCAGACTCTGACTCTGGCTGCACTGGCTTTCATCAATGAAGTCTCAACCTTAATCACACTTCAGGCCTGTCACAGCACCTGCCCGGAGGCCATCACCACTACTCTTTAAGAGACAACGGCTCCTGCTAAAGCCTCCAGAGCCCATTGCAGAATGTCTGTGCGCACAGGTTCTTCGAAAGCCACATGCCCAAAATAAACTTCTTCACCTGTGTGTAAATGTCAATTGGCTGAACACCACTGGGCAGAGTTTACTCAGAGCGTCTGGGGCATCCGAGCTGCTTGCTAACAGCAGAATTTTATGACTTGCACACAAGGTGACATGTGTCTGCACCTTAAAGTGCTAGTACTGTACAATTATATTTGGTTTTTTTTTTGTTTATATTGGCAATTTTGATTTTACCCAGGTCATCACATACGATATTTTAAACATGCATTCTCTACAGTATTTGTCTTTTTTGTCTCTAGTCTACGTCATTGTACAGACTTTATCATTCTGGCTATACTAATACTCATTCCGAGCAGGACATGGCAACTAATTAGTTTTATTTGCTTAATTTCTCTCTCTCTCGCTCTCTCTCTCTTCTCTCTCTCTCTCTCTCTCTCTCTCTCTTCTCTCTCCTCTCTCTATATATATATATATATATATATATATCTATATATATTAGTATCTATTATAACACACTACGGTCCAAAGTTTGGGTATCAGTTAAAAGATTGTAATGTTTTTAAAGAAGCTCTTGTTCAAAAATACAGAAAAAACTGTAATATTGCAAAATATTATTACAATATAAAATAACAGTTTTCCATGTGAATATCTGTTAAAATGTAATTATTTCTGTGATCAAAGCTGAATTTCCATCAGCCATACTCCAGTATAAGGTGTCACATGATCCTTAAGAAATCATTCTATATGCTGATTTATTATTAGAATTATCAATGTTGGCAAAAGTTGTGCTGCCAAATATTTTTTTGGAACTTGTGATACTTTTTTCAGGATTCTTTGTTGAATAAAAAGTTTAAAACAGAACAGCATTTATTCAAAATATAAAACTTTTCTAACAATATAAATCTTTGCTATCACGTCTTATCAATTTAACACATCCTTGCGAATAAAAGTTTTATTTTTTAAAAAAAAAAAAAAGAATAAAAAATCTTACTGACCCCACATTTGAAACAGTAGTGTATATGTTGAAAAAAATTTATATTTTAAATAAATGTTGTTCCTTTTAATTTTTTTGTCAAAGAATCCTGACAATAAGTACACGGGTTCAAAAAAGTAATTAAGCAGACACAACTGTTTCCAGCACTGATAAAAATCAACATATTAGAATTATTTCTTAAGGATTATGTGACACTGAAGACTGGGAGTAATGATGCTGAAAATTAAGCTTTGCAATCACAAGAATAAATTAAATTTGAAAATATATTAAAACAGAAAACATTTATTTTAAATATTAATAATATTTCACAATATTACAGTTTTCCTGTATTTTTGATCAAATAAAATGCATAAATGGTTATTGAGGAACCTGCAATTTCAAAGTGTTGGTGTCTTGACATCTGTAGGTCCATTTTGCTTTCATAATGTGATGTATTTCCAAGTGAAATAGGATATTTAATGGTTTATTTAATTGGTGGCCGTTCCATTCCAAAGTGGAACTACACCGAATGAGATTTTGTTAAAGTAATGCTTAAAAAGCTGTTTGGTTGTTGGTTAACATTAATGAGTAGCCCTATGAAGTGAGATAAGTGGAATAGGAAAGTCATTTCAGAAGAAAATTTAAGATTATGAAGACAAACTATTTTTTGTCTTACAACATGAACCAATGAATTGCAGTAAGATAGGAATGTGTGTTATGGAAGTAAATGGGGTCCGTTTTGATTTCATGTTGACCTAAGCAATTCAGAGTTAACTTCACTAATATATCTTTGCCCTTTTATGCTGCTGTAGTCGAAATATGCAAGACTTTCTTAGTCTGTATTCATTTCTTTCTGACTTATTGAAGTTGCCGATGATTTTAATGGGCTAATTAATTAAAGATGTGATTCTCTGAGCAGCATTAAGGGAGATGATCTATAAAGAATGACTAGCCTATTCTACTATCATTATGGCTGCGTGATAATAATGTTGATATCAATTTGTTCTCATTTAGTAGTTGAAGAAGACAGACGAAAGGTTTAACTTGGACGCTAGAAGATGGGAGGATGCACTTAAAGCTGTTAGCTTTCTCGTTTAGCAGAGGAATATAGTGAAATATCAATCTGATACTTGCCGTATATGTGGTCGTTGCTTTTCGCTCACCCAATAAAGCCGGTGAACTTTATTCACTCCTCTGACATCTTTATTTAAGAGAAAAATCTGTGAGGCACAAAAATAATCAGTGAGTTTATGTGCTTTTATAGGTGCTATCAATTGTGTAGAATGCAACACGACCGAAGAAAGAAAGTCTTTACGTTTTCCCATCTGCAGTCTGGCAAGTGATTCTAATGTTCCTGCCGCTTTTGTTTTTGTTTCTCAACTGTTATTAACCTTAAAACCCTTCAATGGAAATCCACTCTCCCATTTTACTACATATGGTGTACGACTGATCTTCTAATGAAGCTTTGCAAAGAGGTTTATATACAGGTGCATCTCAATAAATAGAATGTCATGGAAAAGTTCATTTATTCAGTAATTCAACTCAAATTGTGAAACTTGTGTATTAAATAAATTCAATGCTCACAGACTGAAGTAGTTTAAGTCTTTGGTCTTTTTAATTGTGATGATTTTGCTCACATTTAACAAAAACCCACCAAAAAATGCCAATCAGCTAATCAACTCAAAATACATGCAAAGGTTTCCTGAGCCTTCAAAAATGGTCTCTCAGGTGTTCAATAGGCTACACAATCATGGGGAAGACTGCTGATTGACAGATGTCCAGAAGACAGTCATTTGCACCCTCCACAAGGAGGGTAAGCCACAAACATTCATTGCCAAAGAGAGCTGGCTGTTCACAGAGTGCTGTATACAAGCATGTTAACAGAAAGTTGAGTGGAAAGAAAAAGTGTGGAAGAAAAAGATGCACAACCAACCGAGAGAACCGCAGCTTATGAGGATTGTCAAGCAAAATCAAATCAAGAATTTGAGTGAACTTCACAATGAATGGACTGAGGCTGGGGTCAATGCATCAAGAGCAACCACACACAGACGTATCAAGGAATTTGGCTACAGTTGTCATTTTCCTCTTGTTAAGCCACTCCTGAACACAGACAACGTCAGAGGCGTCTTACATGGGCTAAGAAGAAGAAGAACTGGACTGTTGCCCAGTGTCCAAAGTCCTCTTTTCAGATGAGAGCAAGTTTTGGATTTCATTTGGAAACCAAGGTCCTAGAGAATGGAGGAAGGGTGGAGAAGCTCATAAACCAAGTTGCTTGAAGTCCAGTGTTAAATTTCCACAGTCTGTGATGATTTGGGGTGCAATGTCATCTGCTGGTGTGGTCCATTGTGTTTTTTGAAAACCAAAGTCACTGCACCCGTTACCAAGAAACTTTGGAGCACTTCATGCTTCCTTCTGACCAGCTTTTTGAAGATGCTGACCTCATTTTCCAGCAGGATTTGGCACCTGCCCACAATGCCAAAAGCACCAAAAGTTGGTTAAATGACCTTGGTGTTGGTGTGCTTGACTGGCCAGAAAAAACTCACCAGACCTGAACCCCATAGAGAATCTATGGGTATTGTCAAGAGGAAAATGAGAAACAAGAGACAAAAAATGCAGATGAGCGAAGGCAACTGTCAAAGAAACCTGGGCTTCCATACACCTCAGCAGTGCCACAAACTGATTACCTCCATGCCACGCCAAATTGAGGCAATAATTAAAGCAAAAGCAGTCCCTACCAAGTATTGAGTACATGTACAATAAATGAAAATACTTTCCAGAAGGCCAACAATTCATAAAAATGTTTTTTTTTTGGTCTTTTGAAGTATTCTAATTTGTTGAGATTTTTGTTGGGTTTTTGTTAAATGTGAGCAAAATCATCACAATTAAAAGAACCAAAAAAACTACTTCAGTCTGTGTGCATTGAAATAATTTAATACACGAGATTCAGAATTTGAGTTGAATTACTGAAATAAATGAAACTTTTCCACAACATTCTAATTTACTGAGATGCACCTGTTATAGGCAGCTGTAAAACACTTTTAGAATGGGACATTAAAATTGCTTTGGGTTACCACAGCATCTGAATGAAAATGACTCTTAGCGCTTGTGGCCTGTGTTATGGCTACCTTCTCATCTGTTGCTTTTATCCTCCACTTGTTTTGGGGTTAGAAGGGCTAATGAGTAGATTACATGCTGTGGAGAGGGATTACAGTGCTTTAGACCTATTGCTTTACAGTGCTGTAGTTACAGGGAAATATGTTGGTGCCAGACTTTCTATGGGAAGAATTAATCCAGGCATTATGGGTAAACTGAGATTCGATGCCTTAGACGCTGACCTCATTGATGAAGCCAAAATAATCCAGGTAGCAAGCGCTGCAGGATTTCTAACGTGCATGAATTGCATGCATAAATTATGGTGTCGGCCTTGGAAAAGTGCAAAAGCTAACGAACTAGAGAGTTTTGTCAGATACTCACCCAGGCTCAGTGTTAATGGAGTTGCAAAGTAAGGCACACGTTTAGATCTTTAATATCACTCAGGGCTTTATAGCGCAGTTTATGAGTGGAGACGGAGGATGGGTTTGAACTCTGTTTCCCCTCAGTGAAGCAAAACAAAAAGCCAGACTCTCTCAGGAAGGGCTGAGTAAACCATAACCTCTATATCTCAGCTGAGTCTCATAAAAGCCACCTCAAAGAAATGGCACTCATCAATTTAGAAGTTTTTCTGTCTCTTTTTCATGCTTTATTTGTCTTGTCTCTTGTCACACCTATCCTTGTTTATAACAAACACAACCCTTGCTGCTACCGTTTTATCATTTTCCTAAACATGTCAATTCTGTCATTATTTATGTTCCAAACCTGTGTGACTTGCAGAGATATATTTAACACTGTTTTTGTGTTGTTACAATAAACGGTAACTAAAGCTTTGAAGTGTCAAAAAGAATGCAATAGCACCATAAAAGTATCATAAAGTGGCCCATACGACTTTGTGTGCTATATTCAAAGTTTTCCAAATGAAAGCTCTGTATTAGAAACCAACTGAAACTTAAGTTTGTGCCTTTACCATTCATACAAAAGAGCTTTCAGTAGAAGTCCAGTCTCTTGTTTTATGACATGTGGTGTACAGTACAACTGAATTAATTAGCTAATGACCCTCAGCGATTTATTAATGAATCTGACTGATCTGGTTCAACTAACTGATTCAATCAATAGTCAACTCACTGATCCAGGACATCTGTATTTCTGTCCTTATGAAAGCAAGTAAGGTCCATCTTCACACTAATTCTGCATTTTACATTATATCTGTTTATATCTGCATCTGTTTAATTGTAACAATGTACAAAAAGTTTGCAGTACTTATCAGCCCACTGAATCTGTCGTATGGCATCCTGATATCAGAATACTTAAAATATAGTGCATAAAGTGAAATGTTTTATTACACTTTATGGTACATTGTGTGCTTTTTCAAAGGCTGAACTTCAGTTTTTTGCCCCCCCCCATTAATTACATGGAAAACAGTCTTAAAAATCTTCTTTTGTGTTATACGGAGGGGAAAAGTCCCACAGGTTTGGAACGACATGAGGGGTGAGTACATGCTGACAGAATTTAATTGTTGAGTGAACTATCCATTTAATTTCCCCCCTTTGTCGTTCACAAGCATTAAGACCTAAAAGAAAAGCGCAGACTTCTAAAAGCACATTTAAATGTTTTTCTCTCCGGACCAGCAGGGAACATTGTCATTTCCTAACCCCTGTCCCCTCGATCACAGCCCACCAGAGTCATCTTCTCTAGTTTTGTTTAATAAAGAAATCATGCTGAGTCAAATTATTAGAAACTAATGAAGTCTCCACACAGCTGTATCACAGAAATGAACCGATAAGGTGACCAACATGACAAGCAATCAATTACGCTTTTCAGTTCAGACAGATTAGAAGAAAAGAAAGAGGGTATAAATTGAGGCAAGGCAGCAGGTGGTGTTCTTGCTTCGGATGCCCGTGTCCCTGTAAGCAGCCACACAACGGAGATGAAGGCAGACGGGCACAATACCCTTGCGCTTGGCTTTCTTTTGTCACATCAAACAAGGCCACACATTTCTGTGAGCATGGGAGCACATATACGCTCTTTCCTCTTACCTCATTTGTCTGTTCTCCCATTGGTTGTCATCTGCTCTGACACCGACTTGGATACTCTCTCACACATGCACAGAGTGTGATTGCTCACACAGGATGCTTTCTAGCAGTTTGACAGAGTGAAACAGTATTGAACAGAAGGTGCATTTATAGGTGCTTTTAATACACTTGTCAATATGTCTTAATTATCCTGACCCCTAATTAATCTGAGTGATTTTTTTTTTTTGTAAAGTTTAAATCTGGTATTGAAGCGGATGCAACTACATGTCAGAAGTTATTTTTTAACTTGACACAGCATCTTGAAAAGTGATGTGGTGCATCAGCCAAAGATGTTCATCATTCATAGAGCTACAGCTAGGGTTTTCAAGCTGGGCCAGAAGAAGGGTACATGGAGCATTTACGAGAAGAAAATATATAAAAATGAAAATTTGTAAAATCTTTTATTTGTTTAATCTTTGAAAAAAATGTATATTTATTATGAATTTATCAAAATTAATTATTGTTATAATTATTTTTACCTTTATAATGGTTAGTGTAAGATTTTTAACTCTTACAGAATTTGATGTTATACGTTCCCATTCAGTCAGTCACTTTCTACGTTACGTCAGTGACTGACGATTTGGGATCTCGCCCGAGAGCCCAATCAACTTCGAGTGTTAACTAAACAAGCCAATGAAAGTTGGCGTGCGTGTTTCGCCACGCGCACCCCGCCCCGCAGAGCGGGTATAAAAGGAGAGCGCGTGCAAACGCACATAAGCTTTTCGCTTCGGAGCCGAGCATTCTACAGGACGAATCTCCGCGAGTGTTCGAGAAAACAGCTGGCGTTGGTGTGACGGCGTATCAGCGGGGGTTGCAATCCAGGCTGCTGAAACCTCGGCAAGCTGCAGCTTTCATTCTGCGGTCTTGCCGCGACCTCCCCAGGGCGCTTCAGCACTCTCTCTAAAAGAGTGCTTCCTTTTTTCCTAAAAGAGCAAATATCTAAAAGAGCTCCACGAGCGACGGGAGTCTTTTTAAAGATGGCTTCCCGCTCGGGCGTTTCTGGATGCGGTCGTTTCCTGCCTTCATCTGACGGTCTTGATCCTGGCCTCTCGTGCTGGGCTTACAGCACGCTGACAGCAGCGCTGCAGGATGGAGTCATGTTCTCACGGCGGGAAAACATGACCATCGCGACATTGCGGTTTAGATACCTCCTCATTAAACGGGGGGGTTATCCCCCTTGCCATGCCCTGCTCTAGCTCCTCTGGTTTTCGGAGGGCTACTTCGGTTCATGGTCAGGGAGACCTGAGGTTTACGGTGAGAGCTTCCCCGTTGAGTACTTCTCCGCGGGCCTCTCATTCCTCGAGCGTGTCGCACCACCTGGTGCTTCCGGACGTGTGTGCTGGGTCCTCGGACAGGGCGGTGTCTAGCATCTTGTGCGGGGCACAGGCAGAGGCCAGGATGTCGATCGCTGCATCGGAGGGAGAGCTAGGCTCTGGAGATGAGGATTCGGATGCGCTGCCACCGTCAGGGAGAGTGCGTGCCGAGTCAGATCCAGACTGACCGCTATGCTTTTTTTTTTTTTTTTTTTTTCCCGGGCGCCTGGACGTCGGGCTGCATGGAGGCTCGCCGGTCTTCCCGACCAGCTCGAGGCTGGATGAGTGGTTCCTGGGGGCGCAGGCCGGGCGTCGGCAGCTGCCTTCGGTTCCATTCTTCCCGGAAGTGCATGAGGAGGTTAAGTCTTGGAAGGCACCTTTTTCTGCACGAAACAGACTTGGTGCCTCCTCCATCCTTGCCACCCTCGACGGGGGGGCGCGGCCCAAGGGTATGTGGACATCCCTCCGGTTGAGCGCGCGATTGCCATGCAGCTATGCCCGCAAAGCGCCGCCGCCTGGAGAGGTAGTCCACGCCTTCCGTCCAGGGCCCGTAAGTTCTCGTCCGCTCTGACGGCTAAGGCGTACAGTGCCGCTGGACAGGCCGCTTCCACCCTGCAAGTCATGGCCCTCCTGCATTTCCACCAGGCCAAGGCGTTGAAGCAGCTGCACAAGGGTGGTGCTGACTCAGGTGTGCTGCAGGAACTGCGCACCGCGACGGACCTCGCGCTTAGGGCGACGAAAGTCACGGCGCAGGCCCTGGGTCAGACGATGTCCACATTGGTGGTCCAGGAGCGCCACCTATGGCTGACCTTGGCGGATATGTGGGAGGCCGACAAGCATCGCTTCCTGGACTCCCCGATCTCCCAGGCCGGCCTAGTCGGCGAAGCGGTGGAGGGCTTTGCCCAACAGTTCTCCACCGCACAGACGCAGACGGAGGCGTTCCGACACATCCAGCCCCGGCGGTCGCTGCTGTCCGCACCCCACCCCGCCTGCAGCCCTATGTCTGCTCGGTCGCACGAGGGCGACATCCTGCGGCCTCCACTCCGCTACGGCGACAGCCACACCAGCAGCTTCAAACGGCGCAGCGTGGAGACGGACGCAGGAAAACGGCGCAGCCCGCATCGGCCCCTGACAAGCCCGTGAGCGCCCAAAGCAGGCGAGCGCCCTGAGACGGGCGAACCGCGAGCCATTGGATCCTTGCTCTTCAGGAGATGGTGACACAAACTCCTTCCCCTGGAGGAGGGCCGGGTGGAGAATCTTATGTTCCCTTTTGTTTTTTTTCCTCCACTGGCTACTCAGCCAGTGGTACCCAAAACTTCATTAAAAGAGCAGTTTCCTTTGCCTCCGGGTCCCAAGAGGGTGAGGACGGCGGTGCACGAGACCCAGTCTCCACTCAGCCGGCCCCCTCTCCCTTCGCTAGTGGGCAGCAGGGTTAAGTTCAAGGACGCTACGCCTCCTCACGAGCCCCCTGCCCAGCAGTGGAGCCAGGTAAGTCGCGCGCGGCGCACTCAGACCCCACCCTGGGACGCGCGGCCTCCCGGGTCGGGTCCCTGTGCTCCACTTCGCTGCCCCACTGCAGGTACGTCAGTGGTCTCCCTAGTCCCACTAGTTCGGTCGCTGGGGGCCTGGTTAACGCCCCCCAGACCGTCTCGTGGCTCATGATAACCATCAGACTCGGCTACGCGGTTCAATTCGCCCGGCGCCCTCCCAAGTTCAGGGGCATTCGGTTCACCTCTGTGCCGGACAAGGATGCTCTTGTCTTGCGTGCAGAGATCGCGGTCCTGCTAGCGAAGGATGCGATAGAGCCGGTCCCTCCTGCCGATATGAGGTCGGGGTTTTACAGTCCTTACTTTATTGTACCCAAGAAAGGAGGTGGGTTACGACTGATCCTGGACCTGTGCGTACTGAACCGGGCCCTTCACAAGCCCCCGTTCAGGATGTTGACGCAGAAACGCATCTTTCATTGCGTCCGTCCTTTCGATTGGTTCGCACCGGTCGACCTCAAGGACGCGTACTTTCACGTCTCGATTCTCCCTCGACACAGACCGTTTCTACGCTTTGCGTTCGAAAGGCGAGAATATCAGTACAAGGTCCTCCCCTTCGGGCTATCCCTGTCGCCTCGTGTCTTCACCAAGGTCGTGGAGGCAGCCCTCATTCCAATGAGGGAAGCGGGCATTCGCGTTCTCAACTAAACTCGACGACTGGCTCATATTGGCCCAGCCCCGTGCGCAGTTGTGCGAACACAGGGATACAGTGCTCAGTCACCTCAGCCGGTTGAGGCTTCGGGTCAACTGGGAAAAGAGCAAAATCTCCCCGGTGCAGAGGATCTCTTTTCTCGGCATGGAGCCGGACTCGGTCAACCTCTCGGCACGTCTCTCAGTAGAGCGTACGCAGTCGATGCTGAACTGCCTGGGGTCCTTCCAGTGCAAGACGGTGGTTCCACTGAGACATTTTCAGAGGCTTCTGGGCCTTATGGCATCCGCAGACGCTGTCACGCCGCTCGGGTTGCTTCATATGAGACCGCCTCAGCATTGGCTTCACGACCGGGTCCCGAGATGGGCATGGCGACACGGCACTTAACAGGTTTCTGTTACCCCGTTCTGCTGTCAGACCCTCAGCCCATGGACAGATCATGCCTTTCTTCGGACAGGGGTGTCCCTTGGGCAAGTATCCAGGCATGTTGTTGTGTAAACAGATGCCTATGCCAGGGGCTGGGGTGCCATGCGCAATGGGAATGCAGCTACGGGGCTCCGGCCGGGGCCCCGACTGCAGTGGCATACAAATTGCCTCGAGTTGCAAGCAGTATGACTAGCTCTGCGCCACTTCAAATCGCTGCTACAAGACAACCATGTACTGGTCCGTACGGACAACACCGCGACCGTTGCGTACATCAACCACCAAAGCGGTCTACGCTCCCGTCGCATGTCGCAACTAGCCCACCATCTCCTCCTCTGGAGTCAGAAGCATCGGAGGTCGCTTCGCGCCGTTCACATCCCAGTCGAGCTCAATCGTGCAGCCGACGAGCACTCACGTCAGCCCGCCCTTCCGGGAGAAATGCGACTCCACCCCGAGACAGTCCAGCACATTTGGAGACGCTTTGGGGACGCTCAAGTAGACCTGTTTATCTCTCCGGACACGTCCCACTGCCAGCTGTTCTACTCCCTGACAGAGGGAACACTCGGCACGGACGCACTGGCACACAGCTGGCCTCGGGGCCTACGCAAATATGCGTTCCCCCAGTGAGCCTTCTCGCGCAGACACCGTGCAAGGTCAGGGAGGACGAGGAGCAGGTCATCTTGGTAGCGCCATACTGGCCCAGTAGGACTTGGTTCCCCGAACTGATGCTCATCGCGACAGCCCCTCCTTGGCCGATTACTCTGAGGAGGGATCTCCTTTCTCAGGGAGGGGGCACCCTCTGGCACCCGCGTCCAGACTTGTGGAATCTCCACTTATGGTCCCTGGACGGGACGCGGAGTTTCTAGGTGGGCTACCTCCAGCGGTAGTAAACACCATCGCTTCAGCTAGAGCCCCGTCTACCAGACCCGCTTACAGGCTGAAGTGGAACCTGTCCTTCGATTGGTGCTCTTCCCGCTGGGAAGACCCCCATAGATGCCCGATCGCAGTCGTGCTTTCTTTCATGCAGGATGGGCTGGAGCGAAGGCTGTCTCCCTCTACCCTGAAAGTGTATGTTGCCGCCTTTGCCGCACATCACGATGCAGTAGACTGTAAGTCTCTAGGGAAGCACGACCTGATCAGCAGGTTTCTCAGAGGGGCAAGGAGGCAAAATCCTCCGCGCCCTCACCTGTTACACTCTTGGGATCTCCCCTCGGTCCTCATGGCCCTGAAGGAGGAGCCCTTCGAGCCTCTGCAGTCAGTTGAGCTTAAGGTTTGGTCATTAAAAGGACAGCGCTCCTCAACGCTTTGGCCTCGGTCAAGAGGGTAGGGGACCTGCCGGCATTCTCGGTCGACGATTGGTGCCTAGAATTCGGGGCGGGTAACTCTCACGCTGTCCTGAGACCCCGGCCCGGATATATGCCCAAAGTTCCCACCACGCCCTTCAGGGATCAGGTGGTGACTGCAAGCGCTGCCCGGGAGGAGGCAGACCCAGCCATCGCTCTGCTTTGTCCCGTTCGCGCTCTGCACATTTACGTGGACCGTACGCGGAGCTTCAGGACCTCAGACCAGCTCTTTGTCTGCTTTGGAGGCCAGCAGAAGGGAAAGGCTGTCTCCAAACAAAGACTTGCCCACTGGGTAGTGGAGGCTATAGTCTTGGCATACAGGCCCAACGTTTACCATGCCCCCTCGGAGAGAGAGCCCACTCTACGAGAGGAGTGGCATCTTCTTGGGCGTTGGCGCGGGGGGCCTCGATAGCAGACATCTGTAGAGCTGCCGGATGGGCGACGCCTAACACGTTTGCGAGATTCTATAATCTCAGTGTAGAGCCCGTGTCCTCTCCTCAGGTAGGCAGTAACACTGGACCCACTCGGTGTCGATCACGCTTGCTGCGCAATTCCCCTCTACGGACCGGATACGTGAGCTCTTGTGCTCCTCATTCAGTTCCCCATGGCGAACCCTGGTGGAGTTCCTCCCGCACCCTCGGCGGTCAGGCGTGGAAGAGCGCCAGACGCCAGGCTCAGCACTAGTGTGCATGCCCAAGGTCAGCCCTTGAGCTGGGCTAGGTGCCCGTGTGTAGTGAATCCCCCTTCGGGTGATCCCACATGTGAATTTTCCCACGGTACGGCTCCCCTCACGGTAAAGCCGTGTCTTTCCCTGGCAGTCGTTCACTGCCATCTCTGCAGTGTAGTGATCTCACCCCAGGTGGGTTGAGTCTACCGCAGAGACTTCCATATGTAGTACTGCCCTGGGCCAGTCCATATGTGTAATTCCACATGATACCTCCTATGTGCGGGACGTGGCTTCCGTAGCGTCCCAACTGGGAACGCTTTCCCAGTGTTATCCAATGGCACCACGTATGGAAACAGCAGTGGCGGAAACCTCTGCTAGCCGTGTTCCTATCTTCCGCACAGCTGTGTGTGGGGGTATTTTCTTGCTACGGCTGTAAGCAGGGCATGCGAGGGGGTCAGCAATAGTGGCGTTTTCCATACGGATCCTAATTCGTCAGTCACTGACGTAACGTTGAACGTTACTGACTGAATGGGAACGTCTAGGTTTCTTGTGTAACCCTCGTTCCCTGAAGGCGGGAACGGAGACGTTACGTTCCGTTGCTACAGTTGCTGTACCACCGCTGTACGGACGGGGCACGTAGTCTCGGCTCCTCAGCGAAAAACTGATGTGCGTTTGCACGCGCTCTCCTTTTATACCCGCGCTGCGGGGCGGGGTGCGCGTGGCGAAACACGCACGCCAACTGTCATTGGCTTGTTTAGTTAACACTCGAAGGTGATTGGGCTCTCGGGCGAGATCCCAATTCGTCAGTCACTGACGTAACGTCTCCGTTCCCTCCTTCAGGGAACGAGGGTTACACAAGTAACCTAGACGTTTTTATTCTTTCTAGTCATAAATCATTATTAATCACTAATTTAATTTAAATGTTGTTTCTTACTGAATTTTCAAAAATGAAACCATAAATTATTTATGTTTAGAAACAATGTGTTGTCCTCATACAATAATATCACCTAATATGTTTTTCACACATATTGTATTTCAAATGGGTCTTTGCACCTGAAAATATGACTTTATATTTTAGAAATAGTGCCCCATTTAAAAGATCATCATATTTGGGGGTCCTTGGCTTGAAAAGTTTGAAAACTCCTGTTTTTGAGCTTTGAAAAGTTTGAAAACTCCCCATTTACTTTGGTAAAAATGAAAACAAAACAAAAACCTTCCAGACAGATTGCAAGACCAAATCCTGTGTGAATAAGTCCTTAGCACCCTTTTAAATGGTAAAGTTCTGTTCATTTTTCTTTTTGATGACACTTTGCAGATTTGGACAGTTTGAAGGACACAACATAATTAATGTCCAGCCTTTTCTTTTCTGTCCCATCTTTATTTCTTTATCATTTTATTCTCTTTTTGTTCCGAGACTGGGTAAACATATGCACAGATGCCCTGTGATAATATCTGCTCTGACATTTTTGTCTGGATGGATGTTCAAATGATGTTCCCCATGCTGATTGGAGAAATTTCTGTCATGCTTTCTTATATGCAATGTTATCCCTGCCCTGCTGAGGCAATTCTAAGAATATTTGCTTCATGCAGCTAAGAAAAGTAATTGAGTTTCTGAGTAACTAAACTTGCTTCTGTTCTCTTATGAGGAACGCCATTAAGAGAACTCCTGAAGGACTGGAGAAGCAGTGGGTTGAATAGAAACAACCATAAAGAGTGGAGACCTTGTTTGGAAATGGTGCCCTTAACCTCCAGATGTATTTGTCATTAAATCGGAGATAAAGCAGAGTATGCCTTTGTGAGTTTAACAAGAGACTGCATAGTGCTATCCAAGTGTCACTGAGGGCAGTGCTATTTTAACAGCAAATTAACCTGTAGGACAAGAATGATAGTATTTTCCATTTCCGTAAACACAGCACTTTTGTCAGATTTGGCTCATTAAATCTAAAAAAATAAGCTAAAATAAGCATTTATTTTCCCCTCAAAATACACAGTGCTGAGATTCTCCTTTTTTTTTTTTTGTCCGTGTCGTATCCTAGGGGACATGTCAAAGAAAACTCTGTGCCGTATTGCTGAGTGTGCGATCGCAAATGGCTTTTTTTTTCAGCTGCAGTTTTTCCTTGAAACTCTGAACTGCTGTAGTAATAACATGCTTGAAGCTCCCTAACGCTGAAGCTCCCTGGCATGAATTCTTCTTTCAAGGGATTTGAAGATAGCGACAGCGTAGAAGCTTACAATCTCATATCCAGAATGCTCATTGAACAAACAGTGAGGTGCAGCAGCTGTTTTAGAGCTGTCCTGTTAATATGCATTCTGTTTCCCAGCTGGCTCCTTACAAGGCCATTGCCATCCTATGCTTTCCAACTCCGCAAAGCAAATCAAACCAACACTTCAACATTTTTGACTGATCTTCTATAATTGCGTATGATATTAGCTTCAATAACAACTAAAGGGACCTCAGTGAAACGCAGAATGGCTGAAAAAGGCTGCAGTTTGAACAGACAATGAAGTATTGAAGGCATTTTATTGAATGGCTAACACCTTGAATATGTACTTTCTATGTTGAAGTATTTATAAAAGTATTTTGAGTTGTTGTTGTTGTTTTTATTCATAGGAAACAGTTAGTGAACAAGGAATATTAAAGTGACTGGGGTCCCACTTATGTAAAAAAACCCATATATATATATATCTATATTTTTGTGTCATTTTTGATTTATTAAATCTTTGATGAATAGAAAGTTCAAAATAAATTCTAAATAAAAAATCAGATTTAGTATTTTTTTATTTAAGAAACGAAGAAATAGAAATTCTTTATACTTATAAAATGCCTTTATGGTCACCTTTTGAATTATATTAATATATCTACCTATATATATATATAATATATTATAATTTAGTTTTATTTATTTATTTTTTCTGTCGTTTTTTGTTTCATCTATCACACACACCACACAAACCGATGAATCCCAAGTGTGTATGTATTGTTACTTCCTGTTTATTTATACAATATTGTTGGGTTGCTACTCTGCTGTGGCTACTTTCCTGTCTCCTCCATGTTTACTTTACTGCTGCTCAACCAGCTGCGGAGAGCGAAGGTGATCACTCGGCAGACCTGCCACTCGTTACTCTGGGCGAGCTGCAAGCTCAAAGCTTTTTCAACACTATTCTACCCAACTGAAATTGACTTTCAGGTGTTGCTCTTGTAGTTTTGTCAGAGATTGATTTTACTGTGTAAAACTTACTCGGGTTATGGCTTATTGTAGCCTTCTGAAAGGTAATTAGCATTGTTGTTGCGCTACGTGTGTCTCTCTGTGTTGGAAGCCGTAGGGTGGTGGGTGCCATTTTGTTTGTGAATCTTTTTCTAGTGCAAACTCAACAAAGGTTTGTTTGGCTGTTTTCGCTATACCTATCACAGTGCTGCGATAAGCTTCCGGCACCAGTTCATATGCCACGGAGCCCGCTGCTTTCACAACTCATACTCCCTAAGGACTTGGCCATTTGGTTTTTTTATATAGTTTAGTCAGTCCATAATCATCTGTCTGCTTCCACACCATGATTTCAGTGATTAGCATTCTCATATCGGAAGTTTGTGACTTTTTTTTTTAATTTTAATTTTTTTTTTCCCACTGGGCCCCGCCAAAACATTTCGGGGTTGAAGTCACATTTATTTTTATAGCGCTCTATACAATACAGATTGTTTCAAATCAGCTTCACGTTAGTAAACAGAAAATATTTAGCATTTGAAATTCATCAGTTAGAAAACCGATTACTTTTAACTCCACAAAATGATAGAGTTGTGGGGGGTCATATCGCTCAAATATACTTTCAATGTTGACTCAATGATGAATTAGTTCAATTCAGCTCTGCAGAAGAAAATTGTGTCTTTTTAAACAACTTTCAATGACATTGTCAGGTCAATGTGGATCAGTCATAACAAGGTATGTCATTTTCCATCTCAATTCAGTTCAAATCATTTTCTCCTCTGATGTGTCAGTGCAGTTAAATCGATGATTTATTGAATATTACTTGTCTTTTTAACCCAATTAATCACCTAGGACCGATATATATATATATTATCCTATATTGTTATATTAGGTTGAGCTGGCCCTGTGTATGCTAATGCCTTTTTTTTTTCTTTCAAGGTAGAAAGAATAGCTTTTTCTTTTTTTTTTTCTCCTTTTTTTAGCTTCAAAGCAGCTGTGTATTGTGCATAATCTCATAAAGAATGATTAAGAAAGCATTGGGTTTTACTAAATTACAAAGGGAGAAAATGAAGCCAACACCTTCATTAGGGTGTTGAATGGGTTATCTAATCTAAATTATTTACGTTTTAGACTGCACAGCTTATGATTTATGCTCCGTGTTTCTGATGTAATGAATCTGTGTTGAATGTATTCCCTAGGAAGGACCTCTTGAGCGGATCTCTGAAATTCCGTCTGTGTGTCTAGTGTTATGATGTACTATTTAAAACTGAGAGGAGGAACAGGGTTGTATATTCAAAGATGGCATGTGGGGTGTGTCATTGTCAGAAACAATCCCTGCTTCCCTCCAGCTGAAAGGGTGATTGATGGAGAGCAAAAATAGGTGTGAAAGAGTAATAATGTTGCTGGAAGTAAAAGAGGAATATGGGCAGAAAGCTTGGTGCTGCATGGTTGACTGGCCCTTACAAAGGGAAAAAGCCATCATAAAAACATCTGTCTACCATCGACCTAAAAGCCACAACACAGCAATTTCCTCTGCATTTTAAAAGCTGGATAATTACCTTTAATTCTTAATGAAGACAAGCTTTGCTTTCCTAAGTTTTGTATAGTTGACCAGAAAAGCCCTCAGCAGAATCATTGTGCTCTTGCTCGCTGTAAAAGCAGCCTTTAGTCATTGTAGGGTCGACAGAAAACGGACTTGTTGATCTACACCATATTTTGTCAGTACACTTGTTTTAGCAGTGCAGTTGAAGTTGTTTTTAACTAAGAACAGGCAAAACAGAGTTTTTTTTTTTTTTTTTTGCTCTTTCAAAAGATGTAATAAGGCAAAATCAGGTTGTATAAATCCTTTACATAGAGAACCTTGGCTATGTAGTTCAGTTCTGAGAATAAATTAAAAGTAAGAAAAGTGCATTGAATGTTGGCACGGTGAGGAAAAATATGAAATTCTAGTTACCTTTTATTAGTGTTGTGGCTAGAGAGAGATTGTACAAGACTGGCAGTTTAAATAGGGGTCAAAGGTGAATTTACTTCATGCAGACACAAATGTGGGAAAGCATTGCAAAGACATTCTGCTTTGTATTAAAGTTACTTTTTTTTTTTTTAATCGTATCAGTCTAGAATGATGACACTTATTCTGCACATGCTAAGTAGAGTTTAAAAAATGTGATCATGTCATATAAGGAAAACAGTTTGAGCTATTAAAGGTTTCATAACTATTCCTTCTGCTGTGTAATTAGCTTTATCTTCGGTTGTTGGGTAAAAGCTAACATGACATGATGTAGCAGATGGTTATTTCATTATGGCTCTGAAGGCAACGACAATTATAATTCTAGTGCTAAAAAAAATGTATGACTGAATTCAAAGTTTTTATCTTTTAAAAAATAATGTTTTCTTGAAGACTGTTCTTGACTTTTTGGCTCATCAGTAAGTTCTAGGAGAAAGGATTGAACTAATTTCAAATAATTATAATGTACTCACACTTTTGTGTGAAAAATGAATTAAATACAATGTAGAATCAATTTAATACAGTGTGCAATCTGTGCTATTACTACTTTGACTTCAAATACTATATTTATGAAATAAATATTAAATGATTTATGTATTTTAGAAGTGTTAACAATTGGTCTTGATTGAATTTTTTTTTTTTTTTTTTTGCGGGTGCATTTTATTGGGGTTTCAATTTTAATACAAATCTAAATGCAATTATTTAAATATTTGTAAAAATAGTATACTTAAGCAGATTTATGATCGAAATGTAAAAATTGTCAACTGTATTCAGTAATTAAATGGGAAATCTTTCAGTTTCAGGTTGTATGCACTGGATCACAGGAAGAGGAAGAGAAGGCTGAATGTGTACCGGGATTTCAGGAGAAGGAGTACCAGGTGGACTACAGTGGAGAGTTCCTCAAAGACATTCCTCTGCTGCAAGGTACGGCAATGATGTCATCATCGGTGAATGAGGTGGTGCAGATTTGTTAGTGGAATTAGCTTTTTTTTTTTTGTCTTTCTCTTGCTGCTCACTTTCTCTCTTTCACACACCTGGCTGTGTACGCCAGCTGGAGAAAGAACAGTTCTCGAGGGCTGCGGGTGAATGTTGATTGTTCATTATTCTCATTACCATGCACAATACTTTTTCGTTTATTAAAAAAAAGGCTCCCGTGTCCAAACAAAACATCAAAATGATCTGGTGCTCATAAATTATTCTGTTTGATTGTGAGGATGTTTACAAAGCCTTTGTGATTCCAGTCTCTTCCAGTGGCTGCTGCTTGTAACGGCTGTAGCTGTTTAGAACTTTCTGCGTAAAAATTCATGTCAAGATTCTGGCAGACGCCGCCGCCATCCAGACATTCTCTGTCTGCATCATATTTTTCAGAGACAGTTAGGACAGATTATTAAGAAACTTTCAAAAGGGCAACACTCGCAAGACCGGAATGATGACAGCAGAAAAAGAAAAGCAGAAAGTGAGAACTGCTAATAAAGGAGTCGTTTCCTCACAGGTCTCCACATTCACACAACAAAACTCTCCTGAGATCCCTGAGAATCAGCGTGATTAATGAAATTACAGTCTAATTACACATTAAGCATGTACGTCTCCACAGGATACTCGTACACTGCCTTGCATAAAAAAGGCAGCACCATGAGTGTTTTGAGGGCAACACCATATTAATCACTTTTTAAGATTAATCATAAACAATGTGTTGCCTGATGGAGTTGTAACCCACCCACCCCTCAAGCCTAACATGAGAAATGAATAACATAAATGGAAAAAAAATAATGCAATGCACTGTGGTGTTCACCTCCGAAATGTCCAGAAGTCCTGTACTGCATGTGAATAGTAATCAGACAGGGGACTAAACATGCTGCAGAGGTCGGCCCTGCAGTGAGAGCAGGCAGACAGTGGCTTCACTGCAGGATGAAATATAAGTGTGAGGTGCTTGTACCAAACTGATCCCCGATTGTGAAAACCTGGCAAGATGTCACGAGAGATATTAGTGGAGGAGTATAGCCAAGCTTGATAATCATAACCGGTCCACAAAATAGTCTGAATGTGTTGAACTGCTTGAAATTGATGTGCTATGCTTAAACAACTAATCCACTTGTCCGTCTATCCATCCATCCATTGTTTGTTTGTTTGTTTGTTTGTTTGTTTGTTTGTTTGTTCTATCTATCGCTCGTTCGTTCTATCTATTGATTGATCATTCAACCAATTGTTCTATCGATCATTAGTTCTATGTATAGACTGATTGTTCTACCGTTTGTCCTATCAATCAATCATTCTGCCAGTCATTCTATTGATTATTCCATCTACCATTAGATTGTTTTAGGTGTCGACCGTTCTACCAATCATTATATCTATTTATTGAACTATCGTTCAATCTATCAATCATCGCCTTGTCTTTCCATCATCCATTGCTTGATCGTTCATTCTGTCTATTGATTGATCATTCTACCAATTGTTCTATTGATCATTTGTTCTATCAGCTGATTGTGTTCTAACCATTCATCCTATCAATCTTTCTATCTATCTATCACTTGATTAATTATTCTACCTATCAATCTTTTGTTCTGTCTATCATTAGATTTGTTTTCTTACCGTTCTACCGATCATTCTATCTATTGGTTGATCTATCGTTCTATTGATTTATCATTCGATCTATCGATCATCCTATCAATCTATCGTTCTATCAATCATTCTATCATTATCTATACATCCTTCTATTTATTGTTTATGCTTGTAAAGATTTTAAACAATGCACTCCTCAGTGTTGCCATGCTCACTTATTGTCAGCGTCTTTGGGATGTTGCTTATAAATATCGACAGTTAGGTTGTGTTTTGGGGGCTAATTTTAGGAATGTAGTCATATTTGGCATTATCATCTTTTGCTTTGAAAGACCTGGCAACCAGGGACCCAGTGGGTAGCAATTGTGGAGGAAAATGGAATGAAGTGGATAAATCAATAAAAGGCATACCTGTGTTTTATTTTTTCTCTGGTATTTCATCCAAGCTGCTAGGGTCCAAACAGTGGTGACATTACTTAACTGCGTTAACAATTACAGTAGTTGTGCACGTTTATGTGCAATACATGTGGTTGTGACTACCTGACGTTTTCAGAAGTTAATTGTTATGGCATGCGGTTGTCATTACCAAATTCTGTGAATTTTCTATATTATTTTTTTATATATATATATATCTAGAATATATTATATATATGTCATTTCAGAAGTCCATCACTAAATATTGAACTATGAAAGAAATAGCCATTATTTATATTTTAGTAATGAAAAGCATTTTAGAACATTATCATGTTTAAGACCTAATAATTAATATTTATCAATGTAATTTTGAAACTCATTTAAGGTTAAGACTGTAAATTCTAGCCATGAAGTGTCACCTGAAAGAAATCCTGAAAGATTTGTATTTTAACAGAACAGCGGGAATGATTTGATTGGCTAATCAGACTCTGTGGGATCTCATGGAGTCTTGCAATGATTGTCAGTCCTCGTTCAAAAAAGCAAAACGACTGTTCCTCTTGATTTTCACAATTCACTGGACCGTGTCTCCTCGGAAATGCACAGTTATGTCTTCAAGCTTTTCTTCAACTCCTCTGGGATCGGCAGTCATGTCTAGCTGGCACCGCTTCGTGCCCCAGTGGGATTTTAGCATCTCTGCCAAAGTGCCATTCTTTTCCATCTCCTCTTCCCAAATTGACAGTCGTATCAACAGGTTGCACAGCCAAAAGAGGAAGAATGGGCACCGTATTCTGCCAAGACAGTACTGCGGATGCTGCAGTTTACGTGACGATTAGTTTTTTGTGAATGTTTGTGTGTGTGCGACTGGACATGACTTTTGAATTTGCACATAGTCACCGGTTTGGAGCCAGTTTGACTGCTGTGTTCCAAGTTTTTGTGTTTGGGGAGGAGCCATTGATCCATGTAATTAGAACAGTGAGAGTGGCGGCAGTCCTTACAAAAGATTGTTCCTTTTTGATTTTAATTTACTTAAGCTACAGAACATGATTACACTGACAAAGAACACCACTCAACACCATTACGCTGACAGACAAAGCAACGGGGTGAAAGCACCGTCATCAGACCAACAATTTAATAAGTACCACTTTTTCCAATAGAAAAATATATATTTTATCACCAATTCAGCAAGCTGGCCAATCTCGCCTGGAGTTTCAATCTTTTTATTCTATTCGATTGGGAAGGGCGCTGAGGCATTCTGTCATCTAGTTACCCAGCGATCCATGCCCATGGAGACAGAGCTCAGTTCCGCTTTACTGAGTCACCCTGTAACCACTGTGCACTTCTATTACCCTGAATATGCTCCTGTCAGCACAGCACAACACACCAGACACACTCACTTATGTGCACAAGTTCACACAAATGTGCAAATAACTTTCCTAGTAAACCAAAACATAAGCAATGGCATTACCATGCTTGTTTGCAAAAGCGTGATCATTCAGTCAGAGAAGTACACAGCTATGCTCTTGCAGGTAGTACAGCTGCTACACAAGAAAAACTGGCCAGGGCGAACTCATTCATATATGTAAAGTGTGTGTGTGTGTGTGTGTGTGTGTATATAAACCCTACTGTTTGGGTAGGTGTTTTATTTTATTTTTTTTGGGGGGGGAGGCTCTTATGATCAACACAGTAATATTGGTTCTCCAGAGAATTTTTTTATTATTATCGGCATTAAAAATGATTGTTGCTTAATATTTTTTGAAGTTTAAAAACATTTATTTGAAAAAGAAATCTTTATTGTCTTTACCACCACTTTTGATGATTACATGCTCCGTAGCAATTGTTGTAGGTATTTTTTTCCCCTCTAAAAAAATGTGCAAGTCTTTTCTCTAAAAGTATTTATAAAAAAAACATATATAAAATTTGGATCGAGTCTTGAACCGCATGCCCGCCGTCTGGCCCAATCTGGCCAGATCGGGGGCCTAATGGTTAGAGTCGAACTGGTAACCCAAAGGTTGCGGGTTCGAGTCTCAGTTCCAGCCGGAATTGTCGGTGGGGGGAGGGAATAACCAGCGCTCTCTTGCGCCTTCAGTACCTCGACTGAGGTGAGACCCTTGAGCAAGGCACCAAACCCCCTAACTGCTCTCATGTGCCCACTGCCCAATGCAAAACCAACTCGACTAAATCAAAAGAAAAAAAACACTGTAACTGTATATTTTTGTTTTCTCAAGCAAAGCAAATTTTAAAAGTCCACTGAACTTCTTAAATTTTTGGTCATAGACAACTTATGTTGAAGATATACGTTATTGTCAATGTTATTGCCTAAGCGGTAAATAAAAAAACATTTTTATAAAAACGTGGACTATATAAAATTTTAATAATAACAAACATCATATTGTTCCCTTTGTTTTGCGTATGCTCGTGTCGCTTACAGTTAAAGTCCTTCTCTGATTTTATTATTGTTTGCAAGGTTGCAACGTTAATTGTCACCCGGGTGGGAGTTTTAACTCTTATTCACTGGGAATAAAATAATTTAGCTGATGCAGAGAGACTTATAGATACCAGGGAATCCCCCCCCCCCCCCCCCCAGTTCCCACCCTCTGTTACTATCTAACATCGCTTACAGGTTTTTTAATGTTTTTGGGTGTTTTTTTTTACTTGGAAAATCTTCTTTCATAGCATTCGAATAATGGTAACTTAAATGCTGAAAGACGGTTGGAGAGGAATTTCAGTTACAAAGAAGGTACATGAGCCTACTTTTAAAATCGACACCTGCCCTGGTGTTTTCGTCATCTGTGATCCGTTGTGGGTGTCCGTAAGCTGATTGGGTGGGGGGGTCTTAGTCACTCATCCATACCCGTTTAAAAAGTCACATCGCCACTGGTGTACACGTCCCTTTACCTATAGTATCACACAATAACATTATATTAATGCAATATAATGGTGGTGTGTTGTGTTTCTAAATATGTGTTATGTGTGATATATCTCCTTGTCTGTTATTACTAGGTAGATGTACATGTTAGTGTACACGTCCATTGTACATAGTGTTAACCATAATATTTTATAAATTTTATTTATAAATCTATAACTTTAATAAAGATTTGTGCAATTTTTTACATTTTTTAAAGCTGAATTATGAATTAGTGCTTTTCAATATGGACAGTGAAGATTTACATATGAATGCTTCAATCATATTCAACGTCCAGTAGAAATAAGAGTGAAATCAGCAGATTCTAGTGTTACAGGCTTATGAGACAGAAGTATATGACATTTACACCACAACGAGATAAATTCAGTATGGCAGTACACTTCATTATAGCCGTAAAATGAAACGCAACTGTTCATGTACTGATACAATGTGGTTTTAAATGCACATACAAATACAGTGAGAGGTTCTAATGAGTGCAGTCTTACTGTCTGTATGCTGAATGCATTTGCAGTGTGTGTGTTAGTGTTTGCAGGTGTGTGGCTGGTGACTGCATCCTGGTTTCGAGGCCGTCCAGCTGTGCAGGTGACATATGCCAGATTTATGTAATGCCTGCTCTCCTCTCCTCTCCTCTCCTCCTGTTTGGCCATGCCTGCTCAGTAATTATGCAAATGGAAGCAGTCTCGAGGTGGTCAACTCTAACCATCTGAGAGTCCTAGGTCAACAAAATTAATTAATTTAACTATCAGAAAACTGCAAACATGCATACAAGTCTAAATGCATATGAAGGTGCACTGAAATAAGCTTGGAAATATTTTTAAACGTTAATTTGTATTTTGGAACATATGGGTGCACAGTTCTTGCAAATGCATTCTTAGACTGCAACTGTGTTTTAGAGAATAATCAGTGGTGTATAAAGTACCTGAAAGCCATACTTAAGTAAAAGTATCTTACCAGAAAATTACTTTGGTAGGAGTTGAAGTCACTGTTTAGAATATTATTTGAGTAAAAGTCTTAAAGTATGTGATATTTATTGTACTTAAGTACGAAAAGTATTTTTTAAATCTTAAACGTACTTAAGTTATTGAAAGTAAAAGGACAAGTAAATGGAAAAGAAGCAAATATATAATGTCCATACACCGCTTTAGTAGCAAGATTGTGTTCAGTTTGAACTTTCTTCCATTTTGTATTTTTGGGTAAGAATAAATCTGGTACTTAGTGTCTTTCATTGCAACATAAGAAATAATTTCTGGAATCTGCATCTGAAATGGCGTTTAGATGTATTTACACAGTTTAATGTAGGCCTATCTCATAGGGGACATGGATGCCTTTAACCTGCAGTAACAGATGGATAAATAATGTTTTGTTTATAACATAAAACCTTGAATACTGATATTTTAAATAATTTAAAACATCAACAAAATAGTCGAAATGTGAAATTAAAACCGCCCGTAGCTACACAAGCAGTATTGGGGAAAGTTACTTTTAAAAGTAATGCATTACAATATTGCGTTACTCCATAAAAAAGTAACTAATTACGTTACTTTTTTACTTTTTATGGAAAGTAATGCGTTATTTTACTTTTGAGTTACTTTTTAAATCTGGCCAGGGCTTGCTTGTTTGTTTTTAAAATAAAAAGTTATATTTTTGGCAAATATATTAATCTTTTCACCAAAGTTAATATAAACTTCCGCTGAAGGGAGTACTTTACGTCCGTACAGTAGATGCGAAGTCAGAAATTTTCAACACTAAAAAAAGCAACACGATGTTTCCTACGAGCATTTTGCTTGTTAGTATCGGTTAACTGATCATCGAAGGTCAGAAGCAAGCACAAAAACCTTGTCTTTACTAGAATTGTATTTAAAGGATATTTGTTTAACATTTTTAATTATTGCAGGTTTGCGTCATATTCTGAGTTTCATTATTTGTATTCATTTTGAGGAATACTGAATCGGGTTTTTTTTGTGAGTGATTTTAATTAATGCATATTCATATTTATTTTTATTTTAGAACTACAGTAACAGCTTCTGATTTCTCTCAACATGGGGACTGGAGAGCTGTCAATCAATAAATTGGAAGAAAATAAAAGTAACTTGCGTTACTGATTTGAAAAAGTAACTCAGATATTCTAAAAAGTAATGCGATACTTTACTAGTTACTTGAAAAAAGTAATCTGATTACGTAACTTGTAATGCGTTACCCCCAACCCTAACAGCAAGTGACTGTTAATGAGTGATTCATTGAGATTCATTCAAACAGCTAATTCATTCAATAAGTAAACACCGTCCATTGCTCAGAGATGCAAAACAGTGCTGTGATCTTTGTTTGGTGCTATATTCGTTAGCATAATTGAGCAAAAACAGGCAATATTATGTCTAAAATGTAAGTCACTTGTTGCTTTACTGAACTTGTATAAAATGGTTCATGCTGATATCTGCAGAAAAACAGAACTCTTTGTGTGATATAGATTAAGTTAAATATATTAAATTATATAAATATAAAAAAGCATACAGAATAATTTTTGCCGTCTACAATTGAGAGTGCCTGGAATTTTCAGTTTTAATAGACTAATAAATCAACATGATTTGGTGATATAGCCTACTTGATAATGTCCAATCGCAGAAAAAAAAAAAACAAAAAAAAAAAAAAAAAAAAAAAAAACAAAAACAACATCATTACAACACAATTATCGCAGAGCCCGATGCTGATCGCCACCTCAGACTCGACTTGAGTGGAAAATGAAATCATCCGCGGTTGTGCTCGCACTTGTTCGCAAATGAGTCTTAACTTGCAAGCGCCAGACCACTGATTTGTCAAACCTGCTTTCCTGCAGTCTGTGTTTTTCTGACTTCTGACTATTTTGTAGTAAGTAACGAATATGCATTCGATATATTCAAAAATGTAATCAGCCATTATTACAGTATTCAGTGGGTCATTCTTCACTAAGAATTTTTGTAACAATATGCACAAGTTTTTTTTTTTTTTTTTTTAAAGAATTAGGACTTTTATTCTGGCAAGGATGTACACCTTGTTAAAAACAACTAGTAGTAAGTACTGTTATTGTTTACAAAAATTTATATATATGAATACTTGGTTATTATTTTAACATTTATTCTCAAAGAATTCTGAAAAAAATTTCACCAGTGCCGAAAAAAAAAAAGTGCACAACTGTTTCCAAAATTGATAATCATCAGCATACTGATTTCTGAAGGTCAGGATTATTAAATAGCTAGTTATTTTAACTTTTTAATAATAGTCACAATATTACTAGTTTTTTTTAACCCTTTTTTGATCAAATAATCCGCCTTGATGAGCATAACAGACATTAAAAATCTTACTGATCGCAAACATTTGAATTGTGCGTGTGTGAGTGTGAATTACCTTTAAAATGTTTGATTTTGACATGAAAACCGAGACGTTAGTCCAGAGATGAATCTAAATAAAATATGATTACTTTTTTCCAGCCTATCAAATTGTGCACCTAAAGTAGGAGTAATCTAAATAAAATATGATTACTTTTTTCCAGCCTATCAAATTGTGCACCTAAAGTAGGAGTAAAGTCATTTTCAGGAGCACTCACCAATAAGAGTCAGCGCTAACAGAAGTGTGGCATTCTCTCAAATGGGATATCGTTTTTAAATTACTAAAGCGAAAATCAAATAAAGTGGAGTGCTCTCATTTCTCTGGATACTCACTGTATAGGTATCTCCATTCTCTTCGTCCCACACTATAATGAAGGAGGAAAAATGGAATGCAATTTTATGAAAGCCAATGAGATTGATCTTTTCTTCTCCCAGAGCCCCTCACCATTAATTCAACACCAGCTCCAATTTCACACACTTATTATCCCGCAGCTGGTCGCGCCAAAAATACAAAATCTGCTCAGCTCGAAACTACTCTGCCACTGGGAAATTAGAATATCACCCGACGCAGATCAGAGAGATCACATATCAAAGTAGAAGGTGACCCCGGTGAGTATTGAGTCACAGCCTGAAGACTGGACAATTTATCCTTTTCTCATTGCACTATAGATCACTTCATCTAGAAGGTTTTCTTGCAAAACTTTACCTCTTTGAAAAATTGTCCCATCACATAAGAAATTAGTTTAGAGTCAAGAAAGTAAACTCATTGTGTTTGAGCATTTGCTCAGCATTGTGAGCATTCTGTTCAAAATTTTATATTTCTTATATTTGTATTCATTTAAAATTTGAAACATTTGTAAAAAATAAGAATGCATGTTTAATTCAATTTTTTCGGTTGCTTCTGTTGGTTGCTTTTATCATCTAATATGTTGTATTTATCATATAATTGTCACTTTTTTTTAAACCCATTTGGAATTTTTAGATGCATTCAGTAACTTAACACTTGCATACCCCCTTTCTGTGTTTACCGATTAGGCTGGGTAACGTTGCTCATAGCTACTGTAGTTCAAATTCTTCATAATGTAAATGTGCTCATTGCTTTATTCTGGGACGTTTTCCACTAGATTCTAACTCCCTATTGGCAATTCAAACATTTACTTCCATCTATCCCTCTTGCTCATCATTACATCATGCAAAACCAGGCCAGAAACTTTGCACTAACCTCATTCCTCACCCCGAATACAGACTGTCACTGTAACACACAATGTGTGATTTACTCTTGCCCATATGACAGTAAAACTCTGAGTTACAGTTTTGATTGGCCGTAATCACAATAGTGTTCAGACACTTTCTCAGCTTTGTCCATACAATAGTGTGTCTGTTCAGGCCTGGCACTGATTATTAGCTCTGGAGTACCTCTTCCTGGAAGGACCTCAGACTTCCTCCATTGTGTTATGCTTGACTTTATCATTTTTCCATCTTAAATGCACTCAGCCTTCTGCATTGCTTACTGGTTTTAAATAAATTGAGTTGAGGTGTAGCTTCAAGATCTTTGAGTTTACAGGCATAAGTGTTTCCATGCATGTCAAAGGCACATAAACACACTTTAGTGTAAGCCTGTTTTTTTTACTGGCTGTGAAATGACAGTTCACTCCATGGCCAAATAATATACATTTAATGTATGTGATCGTAGAGGTAAGAGATGAGGGGGGGGTTTGGGGGGGGGGTGGGGGGGGCGGGGGGGTTTGGGGGGGGGGGGGGGGGGGGGGGGGGGGGGGGGGGGGGGGTTGGCAGCTCAAGACCTTTGCTGAAGAAACCTTCAACCTGATGCTGTGCACTTTTCTTTTTGTCTAACAACAACAATTTTTATTGGTCTGCGTAGTAATTGATGATCAAGTAACTAAATAGCTCATCTGTTGGGGTGTTTCACTTGTCCACTCATAAGTTTTATGTATTATTAGTATTAAGTGTTCTTTACTGAAACCGCCAAAACTGAATTAAAGTTTCATGGAATGAAAGCTGAAACAGAAACTGAATTAAAGTGCCGTGCTGAATAAAGGATCACAAATACGTATCACAAATATCACTAATGTTTTGCCTTGCAAAAACAGTATGTCACGTTATGTTCTGTTTGCCCTTATTTGGTTTCTTCCTGTGTCCTGTCCTCATGGTTATAATTGTGTCAAGCGGTGTTTGATTAATTAGTTTCATTTGCTCCCAGGTGTGGTGTCCCAAATTGGTGTCGGTTCATTTAAACCTGTGTTTCAGTCTGCTGTGAAATCAGTCTGTTGCATAATGTCATCCTGAAAGTCCGTGTTTTGTATTCTTGGTTTATGGTATTAAGTTAGTATTAGTATGCTCAAGCGTCTCCTTCGTTCCGTCTCCCCAGAGACCGTGCCCCGAACAGCACACTAAACTGAAAGTAAGTGGCGTCTTTCCCCCGTGTTTGTTTTCCGCCTTTTTTTAATAGTTTTTGTTTTCCCGTTTTTTCCCCGCGGCATGGAAGCCGCCGCAAAAAGTTGCGGCGCTACGAAGACAAGCCGCGGCTGCGGCTCACTACGCCGCCAGCGCGCCGTTGTAAGCACTGTGTTGCTGGACTTCTCAGGCCCGCTGGAAGCCATTGACCAAGCACGCCAGTCCGCAAATGGCAAGCCCCCAGCGCGCTTTCCCCCGAGCCTAGAGGGGAATCTGGGAGAAGGAGGATGGGTCTGCGCCAGAGCTCGCACCATGTCTGATCAAGCCCCAGAGGCGGCCAGTGTCGGCTCCAGCCCCAGAGCGCGCTCCAGTGTCGGTAGTATAGAACATGGAGGGCTCATGTTCCCGAGTTAAGCCCAGTGAGGGCTCCTGTCCCCATGCTTAGCCAAAGGAGGGCTCCAGTCCCTGAATCCCATCCAGAGCGCCCTCAAGTGCCACCAGGTTTCCTAGTGTTCCATAAGAAAATTTGGGGTGGCAATATACCCTAGTGGAGCGCCAGCGAAGCCACGGAGGATCCGCCATGGTCCCCTGAGCTCCCTGATCCGCCATGGCCCCCTGAGCTCCCTGATCCGCCATGGCCCCCTGAACTGCCTGCTCCGCCATGGCCCCCTGACCCACCCGGGAGGCTTCCCTTGTCTCCGCCCTATTCCAGTCCTGCACCACGCGCCAGGGTGCCCCCCCCCCCCACCAATGAAATGTTATTGGCACAGGACGCCATCTGTCACGTGTATGTTCCTGTTTGCCCTTATTTGGTTCTTCCTGTGTCCTTTCCTCATTGGTTCTCATTTGTGTCCAGCTGTGTTTGATTAATTAGTTCATTTGATTTAGAGAGAGAGAGAGACTGTGACAAGTATGATATGTGGTTCAAAAGAAGCTTTTTTTTCATGGTAATCTAATCTCTGTTTTAAGCCATGTATCGAAACCTTTGTCTCTCGACACTGCTTTCTCTAGCTCATGCCACTCTCACAGCTGTAATTGTACAACATTAATCACACGGCCCACATACAACAGGGCCCACTGCCACTTTTTGGGGTATTTTTAATTGACTATAAATCAGGCACATGCTTGACAAATGACGGTGATTACAGTGCAGTTTGTTTCAGTGCTATAGGAGAGTGTTTCCCTTCAGTAAAGAGAAGGGTCAGCAAGGTGAGGCAAACAGTTGCGTGTGTGTGTGTGTGTGTGTGTGAGAGAGAGAGCGAGAAAAAGGGAGAGAGGACCTCAGGTGAACCGGTTCGCACTTGCAGACATGACCCTCAATGCTAGCTGTCCTGACTTTGAACTTAAGTGTAGGGCACTTAGAGCTGCAGAGGGGTCAGGGGTAAAGACGTCATAAAAAGAGCTTTAGAAAATGGCCTAATGGTTGGAATTTTGGGTTGCGGCTAAAACCGTTTTCGAGAAACAATGACGTTAGTTAGCGTTTTCACGTTGGCATGTTTTGACAGCATCTGTGTCTATTACATCTACACAACATTGATGAACTACAACAGGTAAATCTGTCATATATGTGGACGCTAGGGCTGGGTTTACAATATCGATTTCTCATTTTTAATGGATCTTCATTTTTATGAACAGTTCTTTTAGTCTATGCTGTTTTTAATTGATGCTGCAATTGAATTTTTATGGCATGCCTACCATCTAATAATTGTAAATAAGCTTGATGCTTTGTTACTTTTTAAATAAATGGTAACTTACTGAAATCACGTCTCATGTAATCATTCAGTCATTGTTTCATTTGCATAAAGTCAATACAGCTTGTAAACTTTTTCATGTAATGCTACATTTACCTCAGGAAAGCCATTCAATTTCCATAAACCTAGCTAGGAAATAAATACTGTAGACCAGAGCATTTTGCTAAATAAATGCCATTGACATTCACTTTTGCTTAACCTGTTGTCCTCATTATTTAATTTGTTTTGAATAAATCTATCATAAATGCAGATTATAATTTTTTTTGTTACAGCCAGTGTCTTAAGTATTTATTTTAACAAATTGGAATAGAAACAGTTATATTAATACAAAGTTTGAAATTATGTAAAAAGTATGCAAATTGCCTTAGGTACACAAGATTCAGTCTGGATCCAGAACACCTGAGAAGAGATGATGCAACCCCTCAGAGGAACTCAGATGATGCCAACCAGGAAACAACATACAGAACTACCACATATTGCTATAAGTTTTATTACATCATATAATAATTACTGTTAATAGTGTTCATCATCTGTTTAATTACATCTTAATTGATTTTTCCGTACATTTCTGACATATGTACATTAACTGAAAGGACTCTGATAAGCAACCACTAAATATTGTAGAAACTAAATTTTCCGTAAAGTTGCTTTGCAACGATTTGTATCGTGAAAAACGCTATGCAAATAAACTTGAATTGGGTGGAATTTTAAGTTATTACAATTTGTAGTATTTATTGAGTATTTTTTATAAATGTAATTAACTAAATATAAAAACCTTAAGACTAAATAAAAGCTTTAATTTAATTTTTTGTTAAAAAAATAAAAATGGTGCATGTCTAGTAATAACGATGAAGCTTTGTCGGGCTATGAGATCATCATAAACCAGTTCTGATCGGTTTAAACCATCTAAGACTGGAAAACTAAAGAAAACCAAAGAGATTTTGGGCACTTTTCAGCTTGTTAGGCTGAGTGAACAGCTGGCTGCCCAGCTAAACACCAACTGACTTGACTTGACTGGTAGATCAGTTTAAGCATACTAAGAACATCTTAAACCAACAGAAGACAAATGTAAGAATCTTTTTTTTTTTGTAGCAGGAGTGGTTTAACATGTTTTGACATCCCTACTTTCTGTAAGCTAGGTGGATTAAAAGCTCCCTGTGATGTTTTCTGTGCGAAAGTCCCCTTATTAGAACTTCTTGTTCTCATTCGTTTGAATGTAGTTCCTGCTGGTCTCCTGCCTGAGCACTGACCCATAAATTCCAGGACGTCAGCAAGCTAGGCAGGCTTGAAGTGGAGGGAGGTTATGGGCTTGAGTTCTAGGACAGCACTGAGAAGAAGGTGGCCTAAGGGGGGGGCACCGTACTGGCAGCTGCTCCCTGTCTGCTCTGGGCACAGTGACTGCCATTTGATCTCTCCTCCGCCGAGGCAAATGGCGCTATGCAAAATGGCCCCACTCCACTCGCTAACCTACTTTGGCTGTGGAATTTTCATTCCTGATGCAAATTGGTGGTGGATCCTGCTGGACTGAGAAACAACGTTCACAACAGTGAAAAGGAAAATGGCCAAAAATGTTTAATTCAAATGCACCCGTTCACCAAAGTGTGTGTTCATCAATTAGTGCCATGTAATTGCAGCTTTGAAGGAGAATTTAAAGAATGTAGCATGATTCACATTGATATAAACTGTCGGAATTAATGCTCTCCGGTGTTTGACAGTTGCCTGTTCAAATTAACTAGAATACGAACCATTAGAGTAGAATCTGCTACATCTCTGCTGCCTAAAAGGTCAGCGGCAAACTTATACATTTTAATGAGCTCTTGGAATTCGAGGCTTATTTGCCATAAATTTGAATAAGTGCTGTGCATCTGGAAGCATTGGCTTTTTTGCGCTAAAAATGTTTAAATTGTGACTGTCTGTGATCTGATTGTTGAATGTTTTTATTTTTTTTATTTCAACACCTTTGTGTTATGCCACACAAGGTTATTTTCGTAAACTAAAACTAAAACCAAGATTAAAACGATTGATAAAAACAATTTCGTAAACTGAAATAAAATAAAAATTCAAAATAATTGAAAAACTAAAACGAAACTAACAACAGTTATTGAAAAACTACCTGAAATAAAATAATAATTATCAAAAATAAATAATCGTTTTCATAATCATTACGTTCTCACCCCGCGCTGAAAAATATATGAGCTGTGTGGAGGTTTAGGGAAATAGGAACCTACCTGTAATGGCGCATCGCGCACATGGGGTTATCTGACAGAGACGCAAAGCAGTTTAATGCCTGCACGGGTCCTGTTTGTTAAACGTGCACCAGCAGTACTTAACAGAAAACCGACCCATTATCTGACAGCAGCGCTAATTTAATTCTGTACCAGACCAGAACCGTTTTAACATAAAGACCGCGAGTCGCGACCCGAACCGCCCCCCCCCCCCCCCCACACTGCATTAAATCTTTACATCGGGTAAGATGTAAAAGCAAGATTATTTATTTTTATCATGTAACACAAGCAATCAGACCAACATTAGGCATTCTGAAAAACAGACATGCAGCGCAACATGATAATTAACAGAAAAAAAGATGAGAACGTGCAGTCGATCTGAAAACAATAAAAAACTTTGCCTAGCATCTTGTGATCACTCTACCAGGCTTTCGGACAAATGTGCATAGGCTAAATCAAAGAACATTCAAACATAGCTTTTACTGTTAAAAGCGATTGCAGTTAGTTAGTGAATTTCATTTGTCCCAGTTTTGATTGATGCACGGCTGTTCACGGAAAGTGAGCAAGACACCACAGTTACAATATCATGATTATGGTTAAATAAGAAAAGACATATAACCAAATCAGGCTACATTTATTTTCATACTAAATATCTCAACCCACATCATTGGATATGACATTAAGCGTGACTTGTGTAGACTAATTTAGTAAAAAAAGCTTGCCTGCTTTCTTTGGCGTATATTTGTATACTTTTACTATCTAATTAATCTCAGCATGCGTTAATTTTGTCGCTATGTTTACCTCACTAAGGTTAAATTATGCCTACGTCTTTCTTTTGGCTCTGGAAATGATCTGTTAATTCTGCTAAACTTTAATTAAAACTGAAACTAAACTATATTATAACTAAATAAAAATGCATTCACAAAATAAAAACTAAACTAAAACTAACAAAAATATGAAGGAAACTAATAAAAACTAAACTGAATTTTGTAGCAAATTTGAAAACGATATTAAAATAAAACATTTAAAAATTCAAAACTATAACAACCTTGATGCCACATGCTATTTTACTTGAACTACCATGTGCGATTTAATATTAGACTGCACTGTATATACAAACTATTTCCATTAAACCGTTAACTACAGCTTTAGACTGTGATCATTAAAACATATGCAGACCTCAGGGTGAAAACGTTTTATGTAATTTAATAAAAATAAGCTCTTGAGCTTGGGAGAAGATTTTTCTCTTCCTCTTCAGCTATACAATACATTCAGAATCTGTTTCATGTTAATTTACTGTTTCTGGAAATTGTTCATACACAACCAGTCAGATTTGTTATTTTTATTTTTTAAGTTTAATTAAATAATATTACATTTTTATTGAAATAAGTCTCTTGTGTTCACCAAGGCTGTGTTTATTTAAACAAAAATACAGTAAAAACACTAATATTGTTAAATATTTTAAAGAACTGTTTTCTAATATAGTATATTTTAAAATGTAATTTATTCCTCTGATGGCAAATCTGAATTTTATGCAGCCATTATTCCAGTCTTCAGTGTCACATGATCCTACAAAAGTGAATCTAATATGCTGATTTGATGCGGTTATCTGATAAATCAACCTGAAAAAAAATATTTCAGTTTCATGAAAGGCACACACACCAACAACAAAACAATAAAAATTGAGCACCAAATCAGCATATTAGAATGATCTCTGAAGGATCATGTGCCATTGAAGACTGGAGTAATGACTGCTGAAAATTCAGCTTTGCTATCACATAAATTACATTTTAAAATAATTCAATGGAAAATTATTGTAAAAGTGCAATAATATTGGAAAATATTACTGTATATAAATAAAGGCAGCATTGGGGAGATTAAGAGACTTAAAAAAAAAAAATATTTATATTCCAAACTTTTTTACTGTAGTATATGGGTGTGTTGTTTTATGATAAATGTCTATGGGTTATTCATGTTCAATTGCAAGTTGTGATTTGAATTAAAAATAGTCATTTTTAAAATAATTTCAAATTCCTTTATGTTGGGCGGGGGCAACGGTGGTATCTATTCAACTTGTTAGTGTTGTTGTCTAACCGTTTCCCCCACTCAAACTCCGCCCCCCCCACCCCCCCCCCCCTGGGTGTAGATTTCAAATGGGTCCGATATGTATTGTGGTCTGTGCCAATAAGCACAAGTCCGAGGGGCAGTTGCAGTCCGCGGCTTACGAGAAGCAGACTGTGTGTTTAGGATCCCGTTGGGCACTGCGACGGTTCTAATCCTCATGTGACACGAGAAGAAACCAGCACTTCATTTGACCCAAGCGGAAAGCATAGTTTTTTAGCTGATCTAAATAGTCCCACTTTGTCCCGTTGATAGGTAAAAACGGTGCGGGACAAAGGATAAAAGGTATTTGATACACTCGTCGGGTCCATATCCGATTTTTATTTTTTTTTGTTTACCGTCTTCTATAGCCAAGTTTTTCGTTCCCCACACGTACAAAGGAATGGAGAGATCTGGGAAACGAATTTTTCATCGTACGGTAACCTCAACTGGACGAGACCAGAAGAAAAAAAAAATACAGAAAAATCCCATTGTTATGATTTGTTAATACTTAATTTCCATTAGATTGCATGAAATAACGTATTTGATCACATACCCACCCCAGCAAGACGAATGTTTCGAGCTCTCAACAAGAGACCCTGTTGTTGGTCTTTAAGAAGCCCAATACCTTCATCAACAATTACCTGTAGAGTTATGAACCTGCCGTTGCCCTTGTGGTTATTAATTTCATAGGCCCTTGGCATTTTTGAACGTGTTACCGTTATAAAAGGACAACGGTCCCAAACACCAATCAATCAGACTCCAAACCTTCCACTATGGGCAGACCAAAGACGCTGTATAAGGACACCAGGGACAAAATTGTAGGCCTGCACAAGGCTGGGATGGGCTACAAGAAAATAGGCAAACAGCTTGGTGAGAAGGCAACAATTGTTGGCGCAATTATTAGAAAATGGAAGAAATTCAAGATGACTGTCAATCTCCCCCGGACTGGGGCTCCATGCAAGATCTCGCCTCGTGGAGTATCAATGATCCTGAGAAAGGTGAGGGATCAGCCTAGAACTACACGGGAGGACCTGGTCAATGACCTGAAGAGAACTGGGACCACAGTCTCAACGGTTACCATATTAGTAACACACTACACCGTCATGGAATAAAATCCTGCAGCGCGCGCAAGGTCCAGGCCCGTCTGAAGTTTGCCAAAAACCATCTGGATGATCCAGAGGAGGCACGGGAGAAGGTCATGTGGTCAGAGGAGACCAAAATAGAAGTTTTTGGTATAAACTCCACTCGACGTGTTTGGAGGAAGAAGAAGAATGAGTATAATCCCAAGAACACCATCCCAACCGTGAAGCACGGGGGTGGAAACATCATGCTTTGGGGGTGCTTTTCTGCTAAGGGGACAGGACGACTGCACCGTATTAATGGGAGGATGGATGGGGCCATGTATTGCAAGATTTTGGGCAACAACCTCCTTCCCTCAGTAAGAGCATTGAAGATGGGTCGTGGCTGGGTCTTCCAGCATGACAATGACCCCAAACACACAGCCAGGGCAACTAAGGAGCGGCTCCGTAAAAAGCATTTCAAGGTCCTGGAGTGGCCAAGCCAGTCTCCAGATCTCAACCCCATAAAAAAATCTTTGGAGGGAGTTGAAAATCAATGTTGCCCAGCGACAGCCCCAAAACCTGAAAGATCTGGAGAACCCCTGTATGGAGGAGTGGGCCAAAATCCATGCTGCAGTGTGTGCAAACCTGGTCAAGAACTACAGGAAGCGTCTGACCTCTGTAAACAAAGGTTTCTGTACCAAATATTAAGTTCTATTTTTCTATTGTATCAAATACTTATTTCATGCAATAAAATGGAAATTAATTATTAAAAAAAATCATACAATGTTATTTTCTGGATTTTTTTTTTTGATTCGGTCTCTCACAGTTGAGGTGTACCTACAATGAAAATTACAGATCTCTCCATTCTTTGTAAGTGGGAAAACTTGAAAAATCGGCAGTGTATCAAATACTTATTTGCCCCACTGTATGCTATGTGCCATTCACTATACAGAAAATAATTCTGTGAACAAGTGACCAATTTCAGCCGTAGCTTCAGCATCTATTATAGAAAAATTTTTTTTTTTTTTTTTTTTTCCTTAGGGGGCGAGATGCTTCGGATTCTAGAAAGCATTTGATTGGACAAAGTTTGATGAGAAGCTGAAGTGCAGGGTGATTTGATCAAAATCGTTGATCCATATTGCCTGAAGTGAGAGACTGTACGTTTTGAATGTTTATTTCTTTCAAATGCGAATGTTTTCATTGTTTTGGAGCACACTAGCTTATAGATAACCTTAAGGCAAACATATTCATACCAAAAAAACGAACAAACAAAATCTTCAATTTTGATATTGTGGGGACTTTAAGAGTCATTCTTAATTGAATTAAATTCCATGTATACTGTGTATACCGTACACGGGTCGGGTCAGCACCCACAGGTGCTGCAATTCAGTTTCCAAGTTATTCACAATTATTTGTGACCTTGTTTGAAATATGTATATGGGTTTGTTTGTATCTGTGCAAGGAGAGGTCAGTCTAACATGCTAAAAAGAAACTGCAATACAACAAAAGAAACCACAAGAGGCTTGGCATACAGACTGCACTTTTTTGGGGGGGGAAAAACTTACTATTTCCTCTTTCATCTCTGCTAGAAAAGCATCAAAAAGATTCTCAGTAAATCAAAGCTTTTTATCATCACCTTATTCCTGTTCAACTCTGGTGGAGATTTTCAGCTACTTAAAATTACACTGTAGTTGCTGATGATTGCTGAATGGGGCATTTATATGGACAGCCATAATAACCCGCTTCTTAGAACTGCCGTAACCATCGTTGAGAATCTAGACAGGAACAATAACTACATCAGAGTATGTGAGGTTCATAATTTTTGAGAAAGCAGTCAGTTCGTAAGTGATTACCTTATTTCATCCATTGTGATAAACGCTCTGCTTTACCACTTTGGCAGATGATAGATCAAAAAATGACTTGAAAATTACTGGAGCTCAATGCTAAGCACAGTTCTAGAGGCAATCACAGCATGTGTGTGCATGTGCACTCTTTTTTTGAGATTGTGTGCTGTATATGCTGCAGTTTTGTGGTCCTGATGGCTGAGCGGATGTTTGGCCTGGTGCCGTGGGCCCTGGGCAGTAGAGTAGCTGTGAGAGAGCTGAAGTCTGATCCCGGGTGTCTCTGGCTTCCTGTGCTCAGATCGATCCACCAGTAAGCAAAAGACGGGCCATTCAGCAGTGCGCTGGAGAATGACAGGCCTCCAGCCTCCGTGGTTCCCTAACAGCAGGAAATATACTTGAGGAAAGAGGTCTTTTGAGGCCAAACGGTAAACCACACCAGTGGTCATTTGACAGCATAGGTCTCTGGGAAAAAAAAGTAATGTAGTCAATAATGTGTGTATGCAACCCGTTCTCACTCCCAAGGAAGGCAAAAATATACTGCCACTTGGGCAAGATCACTGCACTTCACCATGCAGACACCAAAGGTGCCTTTTATCATGCTTATAATAATGGTTGGTAACCCCACTAGTTTTCAGCAGACTTTTGCCATTAATACCCTGACATAAAGAGCATTTGAATTTTTTTATTAACATTAAGCTAACCCATGACAATATCCTGTATTTATAATAATAACCAATATATTTTTTTATGGCTGAAGTGTCCATTCTTTTAATACTACGGTTTGTGTATTTCTGAATTTTGATTTATTTTATTTTTTTAAATATACTGTTATATATATACAGTGGGTACGGAAAGTATTCAGACCCCCTTAAATTTTTCACTCTTGGTTATATTGCAGCCATTTGCTAAATCATTTAAGTTAATTTTTTTTCTCATTAATGTACACACAGCACTCCATTTTGACAGAAAAACACAGAATTTTTGAAATTTTTGCAGATTTATTAAAAAGAAAAACTGAAATATCACATGGTCCTAAGTATTCAGAACCTTTGCTCAGTATTTAGTAGAAGCACCCCTTTGATCTAATACAGCCATGAGTCTTTTTTGGGAAGATCAACAAGTTTTTTCACACCTGGATTTTGGGGATCCTCTGCCATTCCTCCTTGCAGATCCGCTCCAGTTCTGTCAGGTTGGATGGTAAACGTTGGTGGACAGCCATTTTAGGTCTCTCCAGAGATGCTCAATTGGGTTTAAGTTAGGGCTCTGTCTGGGCCATTCAAGAACAGTCACAGAGTTGTTGTGAAGCCTCCTTCGTAAAAAAAAAAAAAAAAAAAGAAAAAAAAAAAAAAAAAAAAACAAAAAAATATTTAGCTGTGTTGCTTAGGTCATTTCCTTGTTGGAGGTAAACCTTCGGCCCAGTCTGAGGTCCTGAGCCCTCTGGAGAAGGTTTTCATCCAGGATATACCTGTACTTGGCCGCATTCATCTTTCCATCGATTGCAACCAGTCGTCCTGTCCCTGCAAGCTGAAAACACCCCCCCACAGCATTATGCTGCCACCACCATGCTTCACTGTTGGAACTATATTGGACAGGTGATGAGCAGTGCCTGGTTTGCTCCACACATACCGCTTAGATTAAGGCCAAAAAGTTCTATCTTGGTCTCCTCAGACCAGAGAATCTTATTTCTCACAATCTTGGAGTCCTTCAGGTGTTTTTTAGCCTTGTACTGAGGAGAGGCTTCCGTCGTGCACTCTGCCTATAAAGCCCCGACTTGTTGAGGGCTGCAGTGATGGTTGACTTTCTACATCTTTCTCCCATCTCCCGACTGCATCTCTTGGAGCTCAGCCACAGTGATCTTTGGGGTCTTCTTTACCTCTCTCACCAAGGCTCTCTCTCCCCCGATAGCTCAGTTTGGCCGGACGACCAGCTCTAGGAAGTGTTTTGGTCGTCCCAAACGTCTTCCATTTAGGATTATGGAGGCCACTGTGCTCTTAGGAAACCTTAAGTGCAGCAGAAATTTTTTATGTAACCTTGGCCAGATCTGTGCCTTTGCCACAATTCTGTCTCTGAGCTCTTTCAGGCAGTTCCTTTGACCTCATGATCTCATTTGCTCTGACATGCACTGTGAGCTGTAAGGTCTTAGATAGACAGGTGTGTGGCTTTCCTAATCAAGTCCATCAGTATAATCAAACACAGCTGGACTCAAATGAAGGTGTATAACCATCTCAAGGATGATCAGAAGAAATTATCACCTGAGTTAAATATATGAGTGTCAACGCAAAGGGTCTGAATACTTAGGACCATGTGATATTTGGTTTTTCTTTTTTAATCAATCTGCAAAAATGTCAACAATTCTGCTTTTTTCTGTCAATATGGGGTGCTCCTGTGTACATTAATGAGGGAAAAAAAATTTACTTAAATGATTTAGCAAATGGCTGCAATATAACAAAGAGTTCAAAAATTTAAGGGGTTCTGAATACTTTCCGTACCCACTGTATATATAGATATATATATATATACACACACACACATGTAGCGGGCATGAAGGAGTCCAGCCCAGACAGATGTTTGAATGCCCCAGAGGGTTCTTTATTTAAATAGTGGATGAGGATTGGGGCATGAAAGTGGCTGTGGTGTTCGCTGGCTTTGTGGAATGCTCCTTTGGGGGATCTTGTGAGTGTAGGTGGATTTAGGGATAGATCCCGTCTTCGTGGTGGTGGTGAGAGTGTTGTTGGCTTGGCTGTCCCAGTCACTTCCTAGGAAGAAGGGAACACACATTAGACAGGTCAGTGCACATTGGATACTCTCCGCCCCAATGGAGGTTTACTGTGGCCTTTAAATCTCTTTCCTCCTGATGAGCTGACTGGGGCCGTAATTGCTGTTGCCAGGGGCGATGCTAATTGAATGATGGGCACCTCATCACTCTCTATCTATCTATCTATCTCTCTATCTCTCTTTCTATCTATCTATCTATCTATCGCTCTATCTATCATTCTATCTATCTCGCTCTCTATCTCTCTCTCTATCTCTCTCTCTATCTCTCTCTCTATCTCTCTATCTCTCTCTCTCTCTCTCTCTCTCTCTCTAGTCCTCTCTCTCGTCTCTCTCTCTATCTCTTCTCTCTTTCTCTCTCTCTCTATCTATCTATCTCTCTCTCTCTCATCTATCTCTCTCTCTCTCTATCTATCTATCTCTCTCTCTCTAATTGCATTATAACATATGTGTCCACATTTTTTAAACCGAAGGGCCAAAAACTTGATTGAGGACCATTATTATGGTCCTAAACTATTAATTATTATTAATCCAGCTATACATAAAGCAAAATCATAAATTAGACATTTTTATATCTTCAAATAATTAAAAAAATACAAAGTCATCACGTGCCAACTTTGATCTGTTGGCGCTGGTTTGAGCATCTCTGGTCTAAACATACTAAAGGTACTTATAGGAGGGCCTTCGAATATTGTAACAGACAAAAAGCTGAGAACCACTGGGTTACACATTTAGTTTACCTAAAAAATAAAAATTCTGTCATGATTTCTTCACGCTCATTTCTGAATATTGATGCTGCTCTTTTCCATACAATGAAAGCAAACAGTGACAAGTTTCTTCTTAAGCCTTATTTTAACTTTCTATTAGAAATAGATGAAATTTAAGCCAGGAAGACTTGGAATATAGTGCACAAGTCATATAATCTACTTTTATGATGCTTGGTGTTTAGAGCTTGACTGTGTCCATTCAAATAATTCACTGAAGCAGCTAGAACAGCTTTGATATTCTGCCAAACATCTCTTTTTTTTGTGCTCCAAGAAAGAAATGATGACAGAATTGCAAAATTTTCACTTGTCAGTTATACGGATTGCTATGCTTTTTAGTTTATTAACTCATCCATAGGGCTGAAAGGATTTAATTCAAAGAACAGTCACTATTTTTAAAAGCATAGTTATTTTTCCTTGCTCTTTTTTTCCTTTATTTCTCTCAGAGAGTCAAAGAAAGCTGCCGACTGTCATTCACCTGGAGTGTGCTGATGTGAGACCAGTATAAGCACAAACTGTCAAGAGAGAGTGACAGCTGTTAAGCTGAGAGGTCTTTTAAGTTATTTTTGCTGACTGATGACCCAAAGAGAGAGAAGAAGGGAAAAATAGCTCAGACAAAAAAATCCATGCCTTTAATAAAGCCGTTTTGAAGTTTGTTGTGATGATAAAGATACCAGTCCTCTTTGGATTCCTTGAGATCAAACACAGATGCTTCAGCCCAAACCCTAAGCATACAAAACTTAATAGAAACATACAAATATCTAATATATACTGTGTGTGTATATATATATATATACACGCAGAGCTCAGAATGCTGCTTCTGAAGTAATGCATCCCTAGTATGAGTAACTTCAAAAAAGCTCTGCCCTCGGCTGAACAAGCTCAAAGAAAAATAAAAAATATATTTATTGATAGTGGTCAGTTTGTATACTCAACAAAGATTTACGTCAATCATTTTGTTGTGTCTGGAGGATATTTGAGTGGTTTATTGTTTTAAATGATGATTGGCTGTTTGTCAGACAACAATTCTGCATTCCTACTTTTTTTTTTTTTTGTATTACTTTTTATTCATAACCACACAGAAAACAGAGCATATTTAGTCTGTTTTGTTTATCACTGACTCTTTGGTGGTGTAATTAACTCAAGAGATAAAATATTAAAAATAACAAACAAATATTCAAGGTAATATTTAAGCACAGAGATTTCAACTTGATGAAATGTTGTGTAATTTAAATATTAAATTAAGATTTAAATGATACAAATAATACATATTTTCGGTGCTATTTTAATAACCGGATGTTACTCAAAATGAAGTACCACCTCTCTCCTATTGCTCTGCATCATTTGTCAGTTTTTGTATTTCCTGTGTCTCATTTTATTTACATTTGGTATTAACATGGGTTTTTGCAATTCATATTTTGCACTTATTTACAACAGGTAGTTGACAAAACTGATACATTTGATTTATTAATTCAGTCCAAACAAGGTACTACAATAATATATCTAATAATAAAAATAAGAATAACTGTACCATTGACCAGTCACAAATATAAAACAATGCATGCATAACAACTTTCAGTATTCAGTATAATGTCTTTCAGTATTTTTAATTTGACATTGATATCACAAGAACTGCATTTACTTTTACTGATTGCTGTGCTTTGGGTTCTTGTTATTTTTATTCTGCTCTTGTAATGTGGAAAAAACAAATATTCAGTTTCAGATTAATTCAATCTCTGATGTAATATGAAAGTTTTACATTTTGTACAGCTTAGTGTGATTAGATCTCTATCCGATCACATTTGAGGTGACTTGAAATGCATAGTTTAAATGTAGTCCAGATAATGAATGCCCAGAATGCTATCCGGATATAAAACACTTATTAATGCAAGATGCACTGAGAATCTCAGACAGCCATTGAAATCTATAACAGCCATGACATGCAGATTTAAGTTTGTTGGGACATCATGAGAGCTGGGACAGTGACACGACAACTAAAGCAGAAACAGGAGAGGCACCATTTAAGGTACTTTTATAGTGAAAGGGAATACATGTCTCTTCCTTTCTCTCTGAACACTTCACAGCAGACTCTGCATCTGTTATGACAGCCGTTCCTTCTTTGTTCTCACATTTCATGAAAAAAGAAGTTGTTTTGCTATCAGCGTAGCAGGCTAATTTCTCCTCGCCGCTCACTTTTACCTAAGGGCGCACAATTTCTCTGCAGGAAAAGTGGTAGGAGAGCAACATTTTCCTGTCTGCGAAAAGTTAACTTTCATAGCTCCATTAGCATCTGAGGCATTCTGTCATAAGAAGTCATAAGCCTGGTGTTACACTGGTTTAAAATTAGAGGCCATGATGAATCGTTCAAGGAAATTAAAAGAAGGTGATTCACACCTGATCTGCCATCTGTGAGAGTAAGATACATATGTGACATTACGATGTAGGATGGTGTGACATCTGCAACGTGACAAATAACTTGACACTGTTATTTCTCATGGTCCACCTACCAGTTCAAAGTGATGCAACGTTTGCTGAATATGATGTGAGTAAGTAGTCTTACTTTTAAACTGTCTAACTCTCACAGTATTGCAAACTGTTGCTATTGGGTTTTTGTGGAATCTGGATTTGATGCAGGTACTTTTTGCGGCCACTGTAGGTATGTTTTTTTTTTTTTTTTTGAACAACATGGGAAGTAGATGATAATTACGGCATATGAATATCAACTTAAAGCTTAATGTTTAGTTTAACGTTAATTTAAAAAATTGAGATGGTGTAAGTGAGGCGATGACTGAGAGAAAGGGAGAGAGAGAGCTGTGATTTCAGCAGCTTTATGTTGATAACAAACAAGAAGCAGGGTCCCCATAGGGGAAATACACAAAGCAATTACGGCGAGGGAAAGTTGCCTGGAGAACCTTATTAAAATTTAATAAGCCCAAGGTTCTTTTCTGGCCGTTGTTCTGTGATGGCAGGACATTATGTTTCCCAATTCTCAAATTAAATCACAGAGTGAGGTGAGATGAAAATCAAAACAAAAATAGAGTGAGTTTAGATTGCTTTTCCTCATATCTGTACCATATTTAAAGCATGCTGCTGGAGATGGGGTGGGAGTGGGAGGGTTTTTTTGACATTCTGTGAAGTATGTGTTTGCCCAGAGCTGCTTTGAGGCGTTTGCATTTTGGCAGGGATGCGTGATATCTCAATTCTGGAAGATACTGATAAGCTGATAATTGTTTGAATGGTCAGTATTAAAATTATTTTCTATTTTGTGTAAATATATGAAAAAAAGTGAGAATAATAATACAAAATAAGTAAACAAACAAACAAATCAGTTAAGAAAAACCATATTGGAAAAGTAGTTGCACATTATGAATTGTCCTTCATATTTGTGTTGTCCTTACATTTGTATGTGTGTGTGTGTGTGGGAGTGTATGTTGGTTGAAACCTGTTGCTCTGGCCTGCTGACTCTCAGAGATAACAAGCAACCGCAACAGGAAAAACATAAGCACAGACTCTCATTATTCCACCATCATTACCATACAGTGCACACACACACACACACACACACTCTCTCTCTCTCTCTCTCTCTCTCTCTCTTCTCTCTGCTGCTATCGCGGAATACCTGTAAGCACATGGCGAGTCTTGCCATGAAGCTAGTGCTGAATGTAGCTGAGGCTACTGCGAGAGAAGTTATGACCTGTAACATTAGAACCGAAAGCTTCAAACACAACAGTTATTCCGACAGTTAATCCACTGATGTGATTTGTTGGATTCGCCTAGAAAAAAAAAAGTTTGAACTGCTGCCCTGGAGCACCCTTAGGGTATTGAGCTGAAATTGCTTCTTATACTTGATGGCATCCGGAATATTGGCCTCTGCTTTTGCAGTTTGTTTCTGGTCCCTGTGATGGTTTAAAATATCTGATTTAAGTTTATAGCATCACTTATCTTTTTTCTTTTTCTTCGCAACTGTAACAATAGCAAACTAATACTCATTTTCCATTGATTGGATAGATCCCTTGTGCTGTGATTCATTGCATTAAGATTGACCACATGAGTTTGATCTCTATTGTTGCAGAATGTATATTGTTGAGAGAGGAAATGACTTTGCTCTGTAGTACATTCATTTTTATTCACAGGAATATGTAATACCTGATAGGAGTGTTACAGCTTCTGTGCTCTTCATCCACTGTGACATTTTAAATTCCGGTATTTGTGACAGTATTTTTCGCAGTGATCTATTTATCTGTTAAGGACACATTTAACAAGCAATTGGTAATTAGGCAATTAGTTTCACGTCACCTGATATAAATTAGTTTAAGGTTATGTAGTCTCAGTGCTTTTGTCAGAATACTTTCTGAAATAATACCAGCAATTTCATTTTGCTCATTGAATATATACCAAATGGGCTGTTTTCTGAATGTATACAATGGAACTTTGGTAGTTTTTGATTGCAGTTTGCTTGGAACACAGTTTGAGTCATATTGAGCCTGCTATTGTTTTCTCCATTTACGTATGTTTGTATGTATTTATTTATTTAGTTTTATACATGATGGAATTTTGGCTTTTCTCTGTTTGTTTGTTTCTTTTACTGAAAATGTTTTTTTTTTACCTCTTATTAAAATCTAAAAGAAGAGCATCCTATTGATAAAACAAAAAAATTAATCGCTGGTGAGAGTATCATGTTTGAGAGCAGTCTTCTCAAAAACACTACATAATGATTATGATCAATCTCAGATGAATACAAATGAATTGGCTGGCTTCTCTTGGCTATTGTTGTCCATTCACATCAGCTGCATGTATGCTGCAGCAAATGTGTGTGTTTGTGTGTGGGAGGTTAGGTTCTCATGTATTCCTGCTATTAACATAATAAGAGAAGGACCCTGTAACTATACGTCTAACTTCTGAAGAAACTTTTATTTAAATCACACTTACATGCACTTTTGGCTTAAGCAATGATAGGTTGCACAGAAATATACAATGCACCAACTTGTAATGAAATGTTTTATTTTATATTCCAGAACAACACATTATGTTTCCCATAAGCAACATTGTAATAATATTTGAATAGTGTGAGCTTACTGCAACAAAACATTTTTTCTTCAATGATGCAGATGAGCTGGTTGTAAATTTCACCTGAGCAGATGCTTTGATAAAGACTTAAGTATAACTTTAGAATAACATGCTGTATGCTGATATCTGACTAAATGATTTAATATTAGCATCACTAGTCATAATTGTTAGACTAATTAAGATATTTTAGATGTAAGTATTTCTTATTTATTTTTCATTATTTTTTGAAGCAGTGATTCATTAAAATTAAACAATGAAAAGATCACTGAAAGACTGATTTTTAACACTTTTATAAAAACAGAAATAAACAATAGCTTGTTACTGAAAAAGCTGTTGGTTTTGACTACTCAAAATCTACGCTAGCATTACTACTTTTACTACTGCTAGTCATTCTCTTCATTTTATACATAGATTTTGCCTCTGAAAATGTACCAATAACTTTTTTCCCATGTTAGCAGGTGGTGTCTTTTTGTGCGCAAATATATTTATTCTAGGTTTTGCCCTACAGTGTGCATTAATGACAATGTATTTAGTGACTGAAAGACATGAGGTACTTCACTTTAATATGAAACATTCCATGTGAAAATACGAGATGGCTACAGGTTTGTCTGACTTTACACATTTCAAAGATTCTTAGCCTTAGTGGTTACTTCCACCACATGCTTTGAGCCAAATGCGAGTATTCATTCACACAACTTAATGAAAAATGTACAGTCAGCATGTTTAAATGCTTACAAAGACATCTTTGAATGCCTGAATTGTCACAATCCAGATTACTATCTATCTGAGGTGATACAGTGATGGCTGCTATAGATACGCCAATGGCTCGAACAGAATAAAAGGACTTGAGTAGGCGTTTGAATCACTACAGTAATGTCCGCTACTCAACCCCGTTTACACAGATCATCCAAACCATCATGTTTAATAGCAGAGAGAGCAAACTTCTCACAAGAGATTTAAAATTTTAACAAACTCCCTGATCACTCATGTATAATGATTTTGTACAGGTTTCACACTTACCGCAATGACAGAGAAGATTTGTTTTTTGTTTTTTTTTTTTTTGTTTTTTTGGCACAGTGTTTATTTATTGAACAATCATATATTGTTTAGAACTATGTGATATGGTTTGATGAGTTTATTTTGTTTTTATTTAAAATAGTATTGAAAGAACTACATTTTTTACTGGATTAGCAATCTCAATTCTAGTTATCCAGCATCTGACTATTGGTAGTGAGGTTTACCCTTTTTGTCTGTTTATTCTATATAAACATATAGTGCAAATATAAATATTGTTTGTAATGACAACGCTACATATATCAACTTAATAATCATAGAAAAGTTAGCTGTTGTTTTTTTTTTTTTTTTTTTTTTTTTGGTCCTGCCATGAGCATTGTGTTTTTAAGACAGGATGTCAGTTTAAAGACAGATTAGCTGACTGGCCGATTTTGAAAATATGTTTTAAGTTTTACACATTCCTAGTTATTTATGCAACGCAGTATTCCAGGTATTTTTGCTAGCCTTGCTGCTGATGTACTCTAAAAAACAAATTATTGTTTCCTGTTAATGACTGAAACACTGTTCCAGGAGTCACACAACTGTGCTGGCTGGATACCCTCGAAAAGGCTCAAGGAACAGTGGGGAACAAAGTGCTTAGCTTAGGCCAAGGTTGCTCAGCCATCAAGCAGAGCTGAATCCAGTTGGCTGTAGCTCAGTGATTACCCACCAGCCTAAAGAGATCAATTTCACTGAACTTCCCCTCAACCGAGCAGCTGTGAATGTCAATGGGTTCCTGTGAAAAGCCCCGGTGTAAATCTGAAAGGAATTCCGATGGGTTTTTCTTTCTGGTCCAGGCAGAGGTGTAATTTTAATCGTCCTTTTCAAGACACTGATTTAACAGACTAGGCTGTTGTGAGAGAAAAGCAGGCCAGGGTGATGAGGACGGTCAGTTCTGCAGGATCAGGCTGCTCTTGTTAAGAGAGCCCTTGAGACCATCGCCAACCAAAGAGGTCAGTAGGTGGAGGTGAGCGGAGAATGTGTGGGATTACTGAGCTGGTTTGAAGACTTACCTTCAATTACATTTGACATTTTTGTAGTCCGGTAACCTGTCCATAACTCTCAAAGGGTGAATACGGATACAAGCTAGTGTTTCGATACATCAGACGAAAATGTAGTTGGTTGGTCAAGGGCGGTAATCTCAGTAGACTCAGCTTTTACCCAAGGATTGATGTCTTTATAAAGCTGTGCAGACCATACAATTGTTGAGTAGACATTTCTCGTTGCTGCTTGCCTACTTTTAGAGCTTCAGATCTTGGCTTTAAAAGGCTTTGCTAGTATCTTTACAGTATTTATATGTCAAAACTCAGTGCACTACATGGAAAATGGGCTTTCAGCCCACCCATAGAGCAGGAAGCTATGTTTGTGACTTCTAAAGCGAATGCTAGATTAGCCCTTTAATGGTCTTGATCTGAGAATCCCAACATGAAAGGCTTGGGTTAGACAGAGGCTTCAGTTCTTCAATGGCTGACTGAAAGAGCCCACAGCTGGAGAAGAACCCAGCTACAGAGCGATGAAGTGTGATTGGCTAGTGCTATGAGATCAGATGCTGAATCAAACTGGTCGCTTCACCTCTGATCAGGAGGACGGACCACTGAAATGTCATCTTATTTGTCACCTCCCGCTGAGCTAAATCTTGTGCTAGACCATTTACTTGGTCATTGGTCATTCACTTGGAATTGCTTGACATTTATTTTGCATACAAACTACTATATTCAAAATCTTGAACTCACATGAAAATGACTAAAAATGCTCTGCTGAAATACTGAAAATGTCACATTCAGCAACGTTCTGTTCCTGGAACCACATCTTTGTTTGTTCTGGAACAACAGTCCCATCAACCAATCAGATTTTGGTTGGTATTCTTCAGCTTCTCTTTGATTTTTGTGGTAGGTAATGTTAAGGGTTAATGTGAGGGTTAGGTCTATGTTGTTTGGTAGGAATGTTTCATAAAAAGTTGATTTAGGAACATGTCCTGTTTGGCAAAATCATGGTTACTGAACTGAACCTGTTCACTGAGAACAATTACCCTGTGTGATATTTACTTTATGTGGGTCAAAATGCGATCACATTTGATTTGAATACATTGGGCCTTATTTACGAAATGAACGTACGCCATAATTGGGCTTCTGTTTTTCGAGGGACGAACGCAAACTTAACTTGGAAATTCACACTATGGCCGTGGAGCGCTGGCTGTCTAGATCAAATCTCACGTCTGGTCTCAGCTCGTGTACGCAAGTTTTTGAGTTACCTGAACTTGCGTGCAGCATAGTAAATATGGTGAAGACTTGTAGAATGACAGCATTTTGTTGTTGTCCTGACCGTCAAACGAAGCTCATTAGTCGATCGTACACACAAATAACATTATTCTAGCATTGCCTGACATTTCAGCTGTTCATCTCAAAATAAATGCAGTCAACCAAACACCAAACATAAGTTACACTGTTTATTTTAGGTCCGCTGTAAAATCAGCGTGCAGCGCCCAAACAAACATTTTTTGCACGTGTGAAGGATTTTACACGGATATTAGAACATGAGTGAAGTATAAGCCATGTTTAGGCTACATAATGAATAATAGTTATGCAAACAAATGTTACAAATATGGCAAAAATGGAGTATGAGACAGGCTCGTGAGCCCAATGCCGTTTCAGTTTTGCTTGACATTTGTATGCTGTTTATTATGAATGCCACTATAGCCTAATTTGTGTTTTTATTTTATAGTTTAATATATAATTTTATAACTACTTATTTTTCGTTCTTGTTCTGTTCTGAATACCGTTAATTTTAAAATATTTGTTGTAGAGTGAGGGAAGTAGGTTATAATGTTTGTATTTACCAGTATTTTAATATACATATGAATTGCATAAATTAATGTAGCCTAATTGTTTGCAATTACAAGGTTAATGGGTGTTTTTAGAGTAAAATCAATTTCTCTTTGATGAGATTACTTCCTCTTTTTGTCTGGGTTTCATTTCTCTGTGTCGTAAACTCTAGGGCGAGGCTTCAAAACCAGGGTGTTTTAGGGGCGTGATATTCAAATAACGATTGTTTTCTGCCCCCACTTTTATCACATTGCAACATTCTTACGATGATATTGGCGGCATACACATTTTTCATGAATCACCCGGGAACCTCGTGTAGTTCATTTGTGTCACGATCTGGCGCTAGTTTCTAGTTTCTACGTTAGATTGAAAAATGAGGCCCATTGTCTTTTTGTCTGCATTGACTTTCATTAAGGCTGGAATACACTACACAGCATTTAAAATCGGAACAGATATTAAAATATTAGGCATCATACACTTGCCGACTGGCAACTGGGTATAATACACTTCCAGAGGTTCACACACTTCCAGACTTTCAAGTCATTCCGATAACCACAAACACAAACATTGCATGTTCTAAAATCAGCTCAAAACATTTGACATACCCTCCAACTGGTAAGAATCATAGTCTGAAGCTAAAAAAAAATCATAGTTTGTGTTTTTCTATGAAAGCTGTCGACTCGCATCTGTAGACAGGCTCTGATTTAAGGCAGCTGTCAAACTGTCCAGACTGTAAATCGGCCGTTAAAAAAAGTTAAAAATCAATTACTCTGTGAACAACATTAAAGGGATTTTTACTACCGGAACTCTACTGTTGTGCTCTGTTGAGGTTTCTCGCTATACGTTATTGACACAGCTTTAATAAGTAAATGAAATGTTGCTAGCAATTATCAGATCTGGGGTTTATTATTACATAATGTGAATATCAGTGATAAAATGCTCGCCTGTATATTAGCAGGTTTCCATGTGTGTATTTGAATTCCGACGAGGCTCACGCAAGCTAATCCTTGTAGCACGATGCCATTTGAGCTCAAAAACACTCCTTTTAAGACGAGAGGGGTCTGCTATTGACAGCAAACATCAAAGCGGTCCATAGCTATTCGCTCTCCAAAACACTCCTGTCCTCTACAGCAACAAACAGACAATACCATCAAACACTCACCGCGCTGCCTTTGAAACGTCTGACACTGTTTGCTTTGCTACTGGCACACTATAAAGAGCTTCTCCTTCTCATTGAAAGCAATCTAAAATGGTGTAATGGAAAGGGAAATGAGCAGATACGTGGCACTTGAGAGATTTACTGTGTCTTTGCTTGATTCGGTTTTCCGCAAAGAGTAATCCTTTGACTTTAAGCTACTTTAAGCACAAATGTCCGTTTTCCTGACCGTCCTCAATTATGCTAGTAAGCAGGGATGCTTGACAATGTGTTTGTGTGTAAATATGTGTGTGCTGGAGGCATTTGTGTTCAAAATGGCCCTGAAAGCTTTTGTGTTGAGGAGGATAAAAGAACTAACGGCCGAGTTGAAAAGGTTAAGTGCTCGAAGAGAAAACCTCAGTGAATTTGATTTGTATTGATTATGGTAGACACTGCTCTAACCAGTTACCCTGCTTGCACCTAACAAACAGAGCAGAGGTGAAAGCAAAACAGCTGCAGATGGAGAGGTGATCACTCATGTCATATCTGTTTTGGATTTTCTTTCTCCCTTTTTTAAAAATAGAGGGAAACACACAAAGAAACATAGCCGGTGAGAGGAAGAAAAGCAGAGCCCGGATTCATGACAGAACCCCTCCTCTAAGGAACGGCTTCCAGGTGTTCCCAAGCGCCCAACCAGGGGGGACGGCAGAGCGGGGGTGGAGTAGGGGGAGGGATGGGGGGGCCAGGTCCATGTGCTGGAGGGGGACCTGCGGACTGAGTCAGCACCGGCGGGATGGGGACCCAGGGCAGAAACAGCGGCCACCACAGCAGTGTGTGTGGAGCTGCCACCTTGGAACGGGCAATGGCGGGCTCCCCCGCTTCGGGAAGGCCTGCAACGAGCTCCGCCGCCTCGGAGGGAACATCAGCGGGCTCTGCCGCTTCGGGAAGGCCTGAAATGAGCCCCCCCACCCCAGAGGGAATATCAGCAGGCACCACCGCCTCAGGGGGATCCTGAGCGGGCACCACCGCCTCAGGAGGATAGTGAGCGGGCACCGCCGCCTCGGGAGCATTTGAATGTTTTTGTTAACCAATCCAGTAGAAGCCACGATGCGGCGCTGCTGCCTTGTTAATTACAAATATTGCGGGAAAAGAGAACGTCAATGTGGAGAAGATCTTGTTTATGTCAAAAATGAAACCAAGCTGTTCACACAGAACGCATATTTCACACATTTTTTAGAGGGATATCTATCACTGTTGCACTCGCATCTCGCACAAAAGGACCGCATCTTTTGAAAGCCATGTAAAATTAATGCAAGTTCAACTTTGAAAAAACATATCTCGAGACTTTATGGTGGGTTTTTCCCAATCCCACTGCAACTTGTGTTTTTAAATGAAAAATGTACTCCGTGTGATTGGCTTTCAGCCCTTTGTATTAAACTGCCTCGGATGGAATATCGGTGGGACCGGGGGGGGGGGGGGGGGGGGGGGGGCCGCCTCAGGGGATCCTGAGCGGCCACCGCCACCTCGGGAGAATCGTGAGCAGGCACCGCCGCTTCGGGAGCATTGTGAGTGGGCACTGCCACTTCGGGAGCATTGTGAGCGGGCACCGCTGCCTCGGGGGGATCCTGAGCGGGCACCGCCACCTCAGGAGTATCGTGAGCAGGCGCCGCTTCCTCGGGGGGATCCTGAGCGGGCACCGCCGCCTCGGGATGATGGTGAGCGGGCGCCGCAGACTCGGGGGAACTGTAAGCGTATCAGACCGGGACGCTCTGGGAACGGGCGCGAGGTACTAGGTGCGGCAGACGAGGCCTCTGACACCCTTTGGATTGCCGCTTTGGGAGAACTGTGAGCGGGCTGACTCCACCCTGAAGGCCGAGCCGCTCAAATGCAGAGCCAGGTTCATGTAGTATGGCATCAGGGACTTGAAGGGCTCGGCCAGGCCTCCCCAGAAGATGACCATGAGGCAGGTCTTCTCTGTCTCCGACCGATGAGCCACTCCAAAGAACTTCCTGGCGTACTCCTCAATACTCTGGTCTCCCTGACGGATGTGGAAGAGTCTCCCTGCTGGACCCATGTTGGCTGGCTTGTTCTGTCACGGTGCGGTAAGTGGAAAAACAGGGTCTGCGTCCAAATGCAGGTAAGACTTTTCTTTAATAAACAAAAAGGCCAACAAGGCAAAACAAAACAGGTTCAGGAACAGGATACATTAGATGGCAACACAGCGCATGTATCCAAAACATTAAACAGCAACTACAATTAATAAGCCAGGCAGAGTGGTGAGTGAGAGGATACTATATAGTAGTCGGGAACAATTTGTGAAACAGCTGAGGGTGTAATGGGTGACAGGTGAGTGGAGTTTGGGGAATGGAGTCCGGGAGGACGGGAGATGGCGACCTCTGGTGGTGAGAGGAAGAAATGCAGTGCCCGGACTCATGACAGATATGGCTGAATGTGACGATTAAACTTAAAAAAAGGCTACTTTTTTTTTTTCATTAAATAAACATGAGCACTGCACAATCAAAAACCGGTGCTGCGCTGCTTTGTGTTCTGCCATTACCGGGGAAACATTTATATTTCTACCAAACGCGGCACCTGCTGGCAGAGAATGAGCATTTTCAATAAGCCTGTTGTTTTGTTCAGAGTTCAGACCAATGCGAAAATCTGCAAACACGCAGAGCTTTAAATGTGAACTGGTGGATCGATAAGAAGACAATGCATTATAAAAATCTAAACAGTAGGGTGTGCGATATATATGGTCTGCGATAATATCGTAATTGTTGTTTTAAGGATGTGCATTTCGAAAATATCGAGTACATCGCGAAATGCAAACAAAACAACTGATATAAAGTTGGTTCGACGTTTGACGTTGGATATTAGACAGATATTCAGCCACAAAAAACATCAATTCTTAGGGAATGAGTATAATTGTATAAAATATGGCTTATTTGAAAAGCATTAGAACGTAGAACTGAACACACATCGAAGTTTATTTGTTTTACTCCTCCTCGATATGTTGCAATGCATATAAGCTGTGTCCCAATTCAAAGACCCCCACACGGCCTTCGAAGGACGCTTCGAGTCTAGCCTTCGCAGAATTTCCTGATTGTGCCAGCAGGTGTTCCCGATTAATGCTCCTGTCGCGTGACATCGGTGCGAGAAGAGAGTTGCCATCCTGAGATTTGTTAATGAAACTGAAAATAACTATGGAGCCTGAATTGTTAGTTTTTTTTACTGTATTTATTATACCTTATACTGGAGGAAATGTTGGTGATGGTTCACCCCCCGCACCGCCAGGTGGTGTATTTCAGGCTTAGCCAAGACCATGCAGGTAACAGGGATCCCAAGTTCAAAAAGTACCTCTATCATCTATATATAGATATTATATATATAGTTATTATAGTATATATATATATAATAATACAAAGTGTTTGACACTTTTTTTTTTTTATTTGTCATTTTTGTTTCAAGAAGGAGTCCAAGTTTTAAGTAAGCTAGTAGTTATTTACACATGTAAAATTTTTTTTCCTCATTTTGTGATAGTAAAAGACAAGCTTCCCTTGATGATCCCGTCACCAGTAATTGCCATGTTCATCTGACAGAGGATGTTAGGACAGTGGAAATATGCACTCAAACACTCTGGAGACCATCCCAGATGATATCCCAGTGGCAGAGACCGTACCAGGCTTTCTATTGTGGCAGCCCATCCAGATCCAGCAGCACCACCTCATCTGAATGAAAGTGTACATATTTTTTTTTCTCAATCTTATGTATTGTTCATTTAATTTTTGTTGTTTTTTCTGATGTTGAATTTAAGCTAATTTCTGTCATTTAGAAATTATAAGTTGCTTTGCAAAAAATAAACAATGTTTATAATTATTTATTGTCTTTTATTTACAAGTTTCAACTTATAATACAAAAATAATAAAGCAAACAATGCACAGAAATGACTTCATTTACAAATAACTAATCAAATTACAAAAGTAATGTACAGAACAACTTTCATTTCTTTTTTAAGTTTCCCAGCAGCCCCATGAACTGTCAACAAGACAAAAGCAAAGACTTATGAAAATTATTAAGACAGGACTGCAAAATATGACACCGCAGGACATGCATACAAAATACTCCAGAAATCATATTTCTGGATCATCAAGTTTGCTTAGAAAGTTTGCGGGCATATCTTGCGTGACAGAGCTAAAATAATAACAACAATAATAATAAAAAATAAAAATCACAGCTATTTCAGTACATTCAACACAATCCTTACATTTATAGAACTAAGTGTATTTGTCGGCCGCCACAGAACTGTCACCCACTTTGTTTGAATAAAAACCCAGTCTTCACTGGCGCGCTATGAATTCTGGGATAGGGTAGGCTGCAAAGGATCCATCGGATGTATCCTTCATTTGCCGGAGAAACGGAGGACGCATTTGAAGTCGCGTTCGAATTGCGGCAGCCTTCATTGCGCCGCGGTGACGCAATCGGCCTTCAAATGCAGCCTTCGGAGGATGCATTGTGGATTTTGGGAACTGTCCTCGGCGTGCCAAAGCCGTGACGCATCGCCGTCCAATAATGCAGGCCTTCGTAGGGAACCCGCGGTGTTTGAATTGGACAAACGGCATTCGTCACCTGCCGTAACAATCGCCTTCAAATGGGGTCCTTCGCAGGACGTAGCCTATGAATTGGGACACAGCAATAGACTCTAGCAGGCACCAGCTAGCGCTTAGGCCAGCTAGGGACCGTCTACACAGTACACGTAAAGGATAAAACGATTCATGTTTTCCCACTGGAATGTTTTTTTTTAAATGTAAACCAAAGCAAGAGCATTTGTGCACCAAATCAAGGTCTTTTGAGCGCTTCAAACAGTGTGTAAATCAGTCAAAATGCCACTTCATGGATGCAGCTTCTGTGTTTCCATGCCAAGTAGCGTCTCGACCAATTTGACACACTAATTTTTATTTGATTTATCAAATCAATTATTCATTAGGTTAACACATCGTCACAGTCCCCTCACTCAATAAACTGTATGCCAGGATTTCTGCTGAACACCATTCCCCCTTGGTCACCATGACAACTAATTATGATATCACTGGTTTTATGACTCCCCAGGAATGTGAGAAGGATAGCCCTCTCTTTGTCCCAAGGAAAAGCAGAGTAGGAATGGACTGTGTTCTAGTTAATTCATTGGAAAACCGTTATTTGAATGAACACACATATTTCCTCAGGCCATTGAGTATATTATTGTCAATGTGTATTTTGTCTTTGATNCAATTACAAATGATATATAAATCGTCAGTTTGTTGTTTTATACACATGCACACAGATATTATTTCATACACGACATAGTCGTGTGATGCAAGAAACATAGACATATGGCATGAAATCGGTTGACGTGCCCATGACAACAAAAGACAATATTTTATTGAACTTTTTCTGATAAGAAGTGTGCACTGCAAACGCGAGCATTTTTGACGATCGTTTCTTTCCAGTCTGCTCGTTTTATTGCGTTTAGCCACAGCTATTGTCAGTTTTTTGTCTGGCAGTGGCAGCAGATATGCGATCAAATTTCTAATTTGAGGCTGTATTACGTCGATTCTGGCACCCAACATCACAACACGATGATATTTTAAGCTCATTCTGTAGCCAAACATGCGGGTTGAATGGCGCCTCCGGTTCTCATTTGTTTTGCTGCATCCAGCTAGCGCTGTGACGTCGCTGACCCTAGTTAGCTGTGGTTGGCCTGGCTGTGCGTCACTCAGAAAACAACAGTCCAATCAGAAGAGAGGCTCATGAATATTATTTAGACAGGCCAAAATCGACCTGTTCTTTGTAGAGCTCCTGAGAGAGGAGCTGTAAATATATATTGAGATGGTTTTTGGTACTTATACCGCAAATATATATTCTTAAGGACATCAAAACCTAAAATAAAACTCCAGAAAGGTGTAAAATATGGGACCTTTAAGTTCTTTTAAAAGCAAGTACTTCTGTACTTTTACTTAATAAAAATCTGTCTTTACAACTTTTACATGTAATGGAGTAATATTTGACCAGCAATATCTGTACTTTCACTCAAGTAATAGAATTGAGTACTTTGTCCCATTGCACAGGAATAACACTTTAAGAAACAGTTAATAACACAGAATAACCGACAGCTGTGCCCGAAGACCGTAGTGCCCCACCATGTGTCACTGTTCAACACAGGACCGGCCAACAAAGTGACTGCCGTTGACTCCCCGCAGGGCACCCAGACACTCACAGAAGATCATAACACCAGGGAATACCACCACTAATACACAAGGAAGTAGCAGACAATAACAGGAATAAATCCGTATATACACCGAATACCAGTATTAACACGCAGTATTAACGCAGCTATTAAACACAGTAGAAAAATAGGACTAACACATTAAAAACAGAAATAAACAGTAAAACACAGTGTATAAACACAGGGAATAACACGGAGTAATAATAGAGGAGTTAACACAGTAATAAGTAAAGGAAGTGAACAAAAGACACGAAACAGAACTTCCCCTGGCTAGGAGGCCCACCCCCTCAGCCAAGAGTCTGAACCTGCGAGGGGGGGGGCGAGAGCCACTGTTCACACGTCACCAATCAGCAGCCACAAGGGGGTGGGGCAAGGACCTTTCCAGAGGATCACTGCAGACACACACACCATGTGACCCCACAGACCCAAATGAGCTGGCCAGTGACAATACATCTGGCAACCTAAATACTCTCAGAACCAGAGTCGGAACACGGACTGATCGCTGCCCCAGACACCAAGCAGGGCCGGCCTGAAACTCCCCATGCTTACTACCACAAACTTTGACAAACTTACTCCAAAGCTCAAAATTACCCTGGGATGGCGGAGGACACAAGCTGCAAGAAGTCATCTAGGCATTAAGGCCTGCCGCACAATGCCTAATCAACAGCTGCGTAACCTGACACAGAAGGCCTTTAACAAGCAGCAAGGCCTCCACTAAAGGTGTTTGTCAAACCCCACTGAGTCTGAACTTCACAACTCAGAATCCAAAGCGGGCACCAGAAGGCACCCAGCATTGACACAATGCAAAACCCTTCTACAGAAAGCCCCTAGCCAGAAGAGGACAAAGCCATCACCATGGCAACACACCCAGGTTCCAGACCAACCACTGGGAAAAGGAGTCCTCATCCTGCAAACACCACGGTATGTCCATACAGAAGTCACCACAACATCTCTCCAGGCACAACGGAGGCTACACAAGGACGCTGGATAGCTACTACTGGTTTACAGGAGAAGATGCTGGACACTCGGCAAAAGAGCGTATGAACAAACTTCAACTAAGGAGTAGTGAGGGTCAAACCTCTGAATCCTTTGCCGGCTGGGAGTGGTCATCACAGTATCAGGCCCCTCCAAGGGAGGAGCATTCCTTGAAACAGGTCGACACCCCCAGAAGCAGCCAGACAACGTTGGATTGAGCAACGGGCCCAATAGCGAAAGCTCTACCAACACAACTCAGGCAAGCTCAATTCGGTGCCGCCACAGAGCCAAGCGTCACCGCAAACATCGGATTTCTAGTGACGTTCGGGCAGAACAGAGATCTAACAACCACCTGCTGCTCTCCTGCTATCATCACGGAGGTCAGTCTGAAAACTGCTCGCACGGTGCAAGATCTACCATACCAATTACCTGGCAGGTCCCTGGAAAACCAGCCTAGCGCTCGTCAAGCGAGTGAGAGTCTAACGGCTGTCACATCGTGGGTACACAGATAGCCTACTGGTACTAGCATCAACAAAAACCATCCTGACCCGGACTAACCACTTCAGGATGAAAGGTGACATCAGCCTCGCAGAGAGACAACCTGACTGCATAAGGGCTCGGCGGACCCACCACCTTGCTACAGCTACGTCACCACAGCATCACCACCAGAACAGCATCAAACACGTTTTTGGGCCACAACAGCCAAAAACCACCACTGGTCTCCCAGACGTGAGTGCAAGGTGGTGTTCAGTATGTTCTGCACCTTGACATCGCTCGATTGTGGTCTAGTGTACGGACAAACATAACGCTCGAAAGGGGGGAAATAGTAGCGTCTCGACCAATATGGACACAACTATTTTTTATGGAGATTTAACATATCCAAATTCATTAGGTTAGGACTATCGTCACAGTCCCGCATCAATTAAATGGATGCCAGGATTCTGTTTGAACACCAGGCGCTATGAAGAGTAAGACGGTCACCAGTGACAAATAATCATGATATCACTGGCGTTTATGAACCCCGGGGAATTTGTGAGACAAGGCTTAAGCCCAGCTTTGTGGAGATGGAAAAGCAGAAGGAATGACTGTGTTCTAGTTAATTTCATAGAAAAAAAGTTATTTGAATGAACACAATATTTACTCAGGCATTGAGTATATAGTTGTGTTGTGTATTTGTCTTTGATATCTTAGGACTATTAGTTGCTTGGAGTGTGGAATTCGCTTGGATCCTCGACGTTTTCATATATGTAATCTTACTGTTTAGTAGTCTGGAAATTGCCTGTTGTATGATCGAAAAACGCGTGTACATTAATGGTGGTCATAGGCAATATATATTAGGGCCCGAGAATCGTTAATAATTTCGATTAATCCAGTTTGCAAATACCATGCTTTGGAGAACATAAGGGTCGCCGCTCCAGCAATTGTCCACCTCCCGCTCGGAATTCCATTTGACCATTGGACAGCTACATCTTGAAAGGGCGCTGTGGTGGGGGGGTGGGGGCTGTGGAGTGGAGGATGAATGGTGCGTGTGAGATCTTCTTCCGACCTTAAAGGCCCGGCTCGCAGGGGCCCGCCCCACCCCAGTTGGTGGTTCGGTCAGAAGCAAAGATGATGTGAGAAAAAACGCTTCAGGATACCAAAGCATATGTGCCAGGCCTTTCTTCGGCCTAGTACTTTCCATTCATCAAGTGACACTGACACAAACTGGTTCTTTTCATCGACCAACTTCAGCAAAGATCAACTTGAACCTTCAGATTGCATCAAGACTCTTTCAGACAGACGAGACGTGCAAAAATCAAACTTAGTCTTATTAATTGATAAATTAAGTATCATTTACACCTTTTTACAAAGGTGTTTGAACTCAGATCTGACGTTCCTATGAGGCTTTGAGTGGTTGAGCGTATACATGCAAAGTGTTAGGAAAATCCATTCTTTATGCCTCTATGCTGTGCTGAGTTAAACTTTAAACCTTTCCTATACCAACTGTATGCAACCGGTGTGTGTGTGTGTGTGTGTGTGTATGTTAGACCAGCTTATGTGTTTATGTAGTATGTTAGACTAGTTTAATTGTTTATGTAGTTAATAAAACCTTACTTGTATCAAACTTGACGTGTTCATTGTTTACTCATAACCGGAGTCAAGAATCATGCAGATTTACGTTACAAACTAATAGAATTGTACAGTAAGAAGGTTATGTCCTTTAACCAGGAAATTAACGTTCTAAGAATTGACAAGACAGTTGACCCTGAAAGGTCAAGTAAATATCTACAGCGGATCTAAAATATGAATAGTTAATGCCATAACTAGTATGTTAATTATTCATATTTCCCAGAGCTAATTCGCAACACAAAGATGAATTTTGTTGATACTGATTTTATTTGCTTGGTAACAGCCCAAATGCAAGAGTTTGACTCAAAAGATGGAGCACACTTTTAGAAAAATGGCTTAAAGGTAAAAATGCCAATAAAACTTATTGGAAAAGATTAATTTCTTTCACTGCTGTGAACTGACCACACAGAAAATGAAATATATATCAAAAAAAATTAGGGAGTTGCAGATGTCCACAGTAGTCTTAGAGAGAGTATTAGCAACAGTAAAACACAAAATATATAGTAATTATCGTTTAATCGATAAATAATCCAGGAAAATAAGAAGAATTTGTCAATATCGCAACCATAGAGTTTGGTTAGTTAATTTTAATAATAATTTATTGATAATAATTGTTAAATAATATAGATGTAGTAATACTTGACTCATCCATTTTCTTAAAATTGTTTAAAGGCTGAAATGTAAATTTTTATCATTTTATAAAATTTTGTTTTTGTGAAAACTTGTAAATTAACTGTAAATTATGCTTTCTACAGTCATTTTACAGTTTAATATGTGGCCTATTAGGCATTGCCCTAGCGCCAGCTAAGCTATGGTATTAATTAAATTACCTTTTTTTTATTTAAACAATGGAGATGTTTTGTCAACTACCAATTTATTTATTTATTTATTAATGCTTTTCAGAACTAATTCTGAAATATATGATGCAGTAGGTGACACAATGGCTGCCAATAAATAGGAAAAATATGTATAATTCGCTTGTCATCAGATCAAAAATATAAATTTTTAACAAAACTGTTATGAAATGCTGTTTCGTGGTAAGTTCGAAATATTTATGGCTGAGGTAACAAAAATGACGCTCGTCTATGATATACACTCATTTTAACCTGTTGCCAGCGAGTATCAGTTTATTTTCCCACATCTCACTGTTACCTTTCTGACCTAAGATGGATGACTGTTGTCAACCCAGCAATCACAGAATACAATTTGATAAAGGCCTTGTGAGATCTTTAGAAACACAGGCGAGAAGAAGATCTAGATGAAGGAGGGGGACAAATAATGAGATTGAGATGAGCAAGAGGAGCAATTGTTGAAAGGTGGACATTTAGAAAATAAACCAACTACAAAAAACACACATGAACCAGTTGAAAGGCTAGGAAACATCAGAGCCAAGAGTATAATTAGAGCACACATGTGTTCCTCTGAGCTCTACAGTTGTACTGTTGATGATAACCGCAACAGTGATAGGTGGGTAGTTTGACAGGCAGCCTGAACTCATTACAGCCGAGGTGGAAGAGCAGATCTCAGCACACAACAGTGGCACACACTGCCCTGCACTGCTACCGTTCCTGGAGCCCGGAGAGAGACATGAACACGGGAGCTCATTAAGACCCTCAGTCTAACTCTCCCAGTGTCTTAACCCGAGCCCACATCACATTCAGAGTGTGAGAGATTGACTCTGACTGTAGTGCTCACAGTAGCTGAGCAGAGCTACTGCTGTTGATGATTATTGGTAACTGTAAGGGAAAGACAGAAAGAAAAGAATCCAGAATGATCTTTGTTTCCCCTAGTGATTCTGTGACTTTCAGTCACATACAGGACCTTTAGAAGAGGGCTGTGTCTTTGTGTATGACTACACCACATGGTCCTCAATATGTCTCAAGCCTCTTTCATATGACTCTTCAATGCATCTTTGGAAAATTCCTGGTCGAACCAGGTACCAGTTGCATAAACTTGGCCGCTATGTTAAGACTGGGTCTTAAAATATTAGACCAAGGCCTTTGCTAGGAATTCTGGGCCCTGTGCACTGAATTTGCTATGGTGCCCTGCCATGGGCCCCTGTTACTCTGTTCCTATTACCCCCTGTCCGGCGCCCCTGTATTAGACTAATATATGTTTTTACTGTATGTAAAAAAAGATGTAAGACTAGTCGAAGGATTTCATGCACACGGCCACAGGAATTTTCAAACTGGGGTTCAGGGATATTTTATTTCCATCATTCATTCATTCATTTGCAAATAAAAAAAATTATTTATTTTAAACTAATTGTTCATCTCTCCTTCTGTCATGCTTACGTCAAGAGCACAAACACGAAGATAACTCAATATAGACTTTTAATAAGATCTCCAAACGATGAAGATTAATCCAAGACAGTAGGGAACACAAGCATTCACAACAATAATAACCAGCAACTGAAACAACCAAGGAGAAATCTTAAACAAGGCAGTAAATGAGGGATACACAGGTGCTGAGGGTTAACTGATAATTGACTAATGCACTAGTGACAACGGGAACAGAACCAAATATGGGTAAACAGGAACTTAAACCAGAACAGAAGACACAAACTAAATGAAACACACAACAGAGTTAATATCTGTGACATCACACCCCCCTCCCGGAAGGCGCGACCTCGTGCCGTAGAAGGTGGAGGGAGGGCGAGGGTTCAGGAGGAGGGTGAAGTGCTGGAGAAGGGCAGGCAGGGAGGCACGCTGATGACCAGGGTGGCTCTGACGGAGGGAGGACCCACGGATGAGACAGGAGTGTGTGGGGGGTGATCCGTGACCAGGAGGAGTAGACGGAGGAAGGAGCCAGGACGGAGACAAGAGGGAGCTGGAGCAGGAGGAGTCAGGCAGGACCCAGGCCACAGCCATGAAGGCGCCCACGGTGGAGCCGACGGAGGGAGGAGCCATGGTGGAGGAAGGGCTGATGACTGCGGAGCAGGTGGTGGTGGAGCCCGATGCGGAGACGGAGAGCCAACGAGCCATGGGGATGCCGAGGATCCGGGGGGCCAGGGTGGAGCCGAGGGCTATTCGGAAGGTTCATCAGGAGGCAGAAGATTCAGGCATATTGGCAAACTCATCCAGATTAATTCCTGAGTCAAGTACTATCTCACCCTCAGCGGTGTTGCAGTGGGTGGTTTGTTTCAAGAACAAAAAACAAAGCGAGGGGAATACGCCGCTTACACTCCTTTATAGGCCGGTTATTCTGTCACGCTTATGTCAAGAGCACGAACACGAAGATAACACAATACAAGATCTCCAGACGATGAAGGTTAATCCAAGACAGTAGGGAACACAAGCATTCACAACAATAATAACTGGTGAGAGATCTTAAATAAGGCAGTAAATGAGGGACATACAGATGCTGAGGGTTAACCGATAATTTACTAATGAACTAATGCACTAAAGACAACAGGAACGGAACCAGATATGGGCAAACATGAACCTAAACCAGAACAGAAGACATAAACTAAATGAAACGCAGAACAGAGTTAATATCTGTTGACACCTTCCTTGGCGTGTATGTTTAAGAATAGTTTGAATTTGTATTCAAAAATATTTTTAGCAATTTTCTCCTCGCAGATTTTACCTTTAGCTCACTCATTGAGGTTTTTAAAGCACTGATCTCTCTCAATATTCTTTGGATCAATATTTCTTATGAAAAACACTAAGAAAATAAATTAAATGGAAATATTATTAATTGAAAATGTTTTCCTCCAGGTTTATATATCTCACATCATTAAATACACTATAAAAATATCAACATCCTACTACTATATTAACATTCTGCTACTTTAACATTCTGAATACGATGTAAATATTTGCATATAGTATTAGTATTAGTAGTAGTATTTAATTTTGCATTTATTTAATTTAACTTCTCATCATAATACTGTCCTTACTAATTTCATCATACAATATTTAATTTTATTTATTTATTTCCTTATTTTGCACTTAATAATTTTTCTTTCTCAAAAGAAATAATACATTTCAAAACTTTTCAGCAGGGGCATTGGTATTTGGTACGTATTTCTCTTTTAAAGAACTGCCATTAGTTTGTCACTAAAGATAACACAATCGGAAGACATTTTGACTTTTTCCCCCCCTTGGTACCCTGTATTTCATTTTAGAACATTTATATCTGATTCAGTTTAATTAAGATTCCGTTTCTGTTATCATGGCACTATACTGTAGACTTAGCATTGCAGATTTAATGTGATAATTATTCTTTAAATGCCCTGAATTACCTTAAATGTGCTAATTGGCTGTATGCATCTCCCACCACAGATATATTTTTGAGTATTTCCATCAGAAAACACATAATGCATAATTTCCTGCCATACTGCCTACTTTCTGGAAAGAGCCTCCCCCACACGAGCCTACACATGGTCTGTTTTTGGTCTGCAGTTGAATGCACATTTTAAACTTGAAGTAATGTCCTTATTCTTACCTCTGTGGGTGTCTAGATCGCATACAACATAAAAAAATCACGCATAAAAAGTGAATTCGCTTGAAAGGCATCAAGATACCCTTCTCCGCACCACTGAATGATCCCTTTCGATGGAAACCGGTGCTTCCGCAGGCAATAAAATTACTGTTGATTCGATTACCTGCCGTTTCATCACCTGTGTTCATGGAGGTTATCGATAGGGCGTCACATTACTGATTCTGCCTCAATTCAATTAGCTGAAAAGATATGTGAAACGCTCTCTGGTCATACCGTGCTAACGCTGTTAGCATCACCGCAGTCCTTGCTTGAGGATGCTTTGTATGGTATGGTGGTGAATGTTTAAGTGAGAGAACAAGACAATATCTTTATCTTGCACCTACACCAGCTTGCCCGAGTAAAACATAATGTATTTCTTATCCGAACAGCCAGTGTGGCTCACAAAAGGAGCAGTTTTAAAGAGAAAAAAGCAGTTGAATACAGCTCATGCACAGGTGTGAGGTGTTTGTAGGTTTTTTCACTTTTGTCGTCCTGCTGTGCGCAACGTATATCAAGGCTGCTAAGCAATTAAGCTAATTGGTCACAGAGGCATTCATTATTGATGTGTCATGCTAAACACTTAGCTTTTGGAGCTGCCGCTGCCACATTAGTCGTTTTGAACGGAAATGCGATTTCAGAGCGAATGCAAAATAATGTTACTGGCACTGTTCCAGCTCACTTACTCAAATGAAATCTTCATTGAATGCATTAAATGGCATATTTAAATGTGGCTATAGCCGATTACAGTTCTCACTTAAGCTTTTATGGATGTAATAGAATTTTCAAAAAAACATTGAAGGTTCAAAGGCCGAATCTGTGAAGGACTTTAATGTGTGTGCCTTTGCGTGTATACATGTGTAGCCTTTGTAAGGCTGTAGGAATGTGTCATCCGGTACAGATCCTGCAATGCTTTTTATACCGCAGTATATCTTCTGTAAAAAATGGATACATAATTGGAATGGTTTCTTTCTGACATGCTGGGAGTCCAGTTTAGACACAGTGTAATTGTAGGAGCATTATTATACTAATGCAATAATATAGTTACTATAATAATGTATAATTTAACAGCCATCACTGCTATTCATATCAGCTATTTTTAAAGTCTTGTTTTGGCTTGTTACATATGTTGCTCACTACCATTTAAACGTTTGGGGTCAGTCAAGGTTTTTTATTTTTATTTTATTTTTTTTTACTTTTATTTTTTTATAAATGCTGTTCTTTTGAACTTTTCTATTCATCAAAGAATCCTGAAAAAATTTGTTTCCACAAAAATATTAAGCAGCATAGCTGTTTACAAAATTGATCATAAGTTATAATGTTATTGAGCAATAAATCAGCAAATTAAAATGATTTCTGAAGGATCATGTAACACTGAAGACTGATGGCTGCTGAAAATGTCTTTACATTGCGTTTTAAAATATAGTCGATAGAAAATAGTATTTTAATTGTTAAAATTAGATTTCACAATGGTACAAGTTTTTTTTTTGTACTGAATTTTGGACTAATATAAATATAGTTTTATATATATTTAAAAAATCTTGGTTATTATGTTCTCTAAAAAAAACAGTGGGGAAAATATCTTAGAACATAATGCATACAGGCATGTATTTGCAAGAATAATAACTCTATACCATATCTAAACAACTTGAAGATTTTGGTCATACTGCCCGATTCAAGTCTAACATAACTTAAGAGTGTCAAAGAGAATGGTAAACGGGCAGGAAAAGAAGAGTTATGGATGAGAAAAAGAGGGATGGGGAAGGGAAATGAGAGGAGGAATATGTCACAGAGGACGAAAAGAGTGAAAGCGAGGTATGGGGCTTTAAGATAAGATGGAAACGGACACAATCAGAGGGGATAAGCTGGCCCGGAGTGGCCGTATCTTCCTCAGTCAGACCTGATGGGTGAAGATGAAAGTGGGGTCGATATTATTGAGGGTTAAAGTTCTCTATTTCATGTTAATATCCATTGATGAATGGGCTATATTTTTTTTTACCTGCTTTTAGCTCATGGATGAATGAGTGGTGGGATAGCTTCATCAGGCATAGTCACCTTTTCAGGGACATTTTCTGCGGCAGCAAGTCCATTTTTCATCAAAGATAAGATGTATCACCTCAAAAGAGTCCTTTCTTGACACTTTTATACATTGGAAGTCATACTAGGTGACTTGTGAATGAATGCGGTCATCTTAACCATGCTAACTATGGTTAACATTCCTTTTTATCTATATAATGATATGTGATATTGGTTTCAAGTGTCAGACTTTATTTCTCCTAAGCTAATATGTCAATCTCTCCTTTTCTCTTGAATTTTGTGCAGTGGTGTTTGAAGACTGCGCTGGAAATGAGGGTGTGGAGTTTGAAGTATCAAACCCTGACTTCCTAATAGACGAGAAATTGAATCTGGTTCCCAGAAGAGACGTGATCGACAGCGGAGATGTCATGTTTGTCCATGGTGTCAACAATCATGTCGATGACATGGCACAGGTGACCATTATGGGAGCACCTTCCAGATCTCCTCAGACACTCAGGGTAAGCGTTTCTCTGTGAGCTGATTTTGTGTGTGTCAATTTGTTAAATGGCCTGAAGTCTTTAATCTTGTCATTTTAAATGGTCTTCTACGCTGGGGACATCGTATGTCTGGACACCCATGATTCTGTTCTTTCAGAACTGCATGTATGCGTCAGTCAGTGTGTCTTTACTGCCATCATATTGACAGACTCCAGCTCAGACTAGAAATTACCCATCATGTCCTGTCATGGTATCCATGAGGACAGTCACATATGTGACCCTGGACCACAAAACCAGTCTTAAGTCTCTTGGGTATATTTTTAGCAATAGCCAAAAAAACATTGTATGGGTCAAAATTATCGATTTTTCTTTTATGCCAAAAATCATTAAGATATAAAGTAAAGATCATGTTCCATGAAGATATTTTGTAAATTTCCTACCGTAGATATATCAAAACTTAATTTTTGATTAGTAATATGCATTGCTAAGAACTTCATTTGGACATTTTTAAAGGCGATTTTCTCAGTATTTAGATTTTTTGCACCCTCAGATTCCAGATTTTCAAATAGTTGTATCTCGGCCAAATATTGTCGTCATCCTAACAAACCATACATCAATGTAAAGCTTTTTTATTCAGCTTTCAGATGATATATAATTCTTATGACTGGTTTTGTGGTCCAGGGTCACATATTTCATTTAAAGGAGACCATTGGCAGAAATTAACCTTTTCTTTTTTTATTAAGGGGGAGAAATTGCCCCAGTGGGGCTTTTTTATGTTCATAAAGGCATTTTTTTCTCTAACCGTATTAAAAAAACACAGCGTGTTGTCTAATTATGTTAAATACTTCATTTGAATCAATTCATTACAATGAATTGTCAATCTGACCAATTAAGACTCTTACCCTTGAAATTAAATTAACATTAAATAACAGTAGATGTACACCATGCACAAGATGTTATAACATATATACATTTAAAATAATATCTTGAATTCTTTTTTGGAGGGTTTTCTTGGTTAATATTGATTGTAATTTAATTTCAATATAGACTATATACTACTGTTTAAAATGATGGGGTCAGTAAGATTTTCTCTTTAAGAAATGAATACTTTTATTCAGAAAACATGCATTAAATTAATCATAAGCGCTATTAAGACTTTCACTTTGGGATAAATATTTCTAATTCCTGTGCTCCTTTGGGGACTTTCCATTCATCCAAAATCCTGAAAAGAGTATCACGTACCATGCAAATTACGTCTCAGCACAACCGTTTTTTTTCATGTTTGATAAAATAAGAATATCTCTTTATCAAATCAGCATAGTAGAATGATTTCTAAAGGATCATGTGACACTGAAGACTAGAGTAATGGCTTCTGAAAATTCAGATTTTCATCACAGAAATAAATTACATTTGAAAATATATTAAAGTCATAATGTAATTATTTTTCACAATATTACTGTTTTCTTAATGCATTTTTAATCAAATAAATAGAGCTTTGGTGAATGTAAAAAACTTCTTTCAAAAACATTAAAAATCTTTACTGACCAAAAACGCCTTTGACAGTAGTGTGTATATCATGATTTTTCAGGACAATAACAAAAACAGCTTAAACCAAACTTTAAACTTTTTTTATTTATTTAAAAATAATTCCCCCCCGCAACATTTAGGTCATAGCTGTATTATATTGCATATAGTGCCATAGTGAATGAAAAGCAACTAGCTCCCACCTCTTTGAGATAATAAACTATGAATTATACTCTCAAATGAGATATATAGCATGAGTGAAGTGATTGCTATGCGACACAGCTTGGGGAGAACAGCAGCGTGTAAAGAGGCTGAGGCGAGAGCCTGGAAGCAGGGTCATTATGGATCATACATCCTGTAATCACAGTCAGACTAAGCCTTCAAAAATAAACCTCACCCCAACCCACTGGTTTGTTCCCGGCAGAAAACCTTGCATCAGCTAGTGATTGCCGAAGGGAAGCTCTTCTTATTGATGCCATATTTGACTTAATGCCCATTTTATTGGATTTTGATTATTGATAAGTGCGAGTGGAAATGGAAAAGGCTTCCGTCTTTCCCCAGAGGCTGACGTGATGTAATTCTAGCTGTCGTACAAGCACAGCACGCCTGAAGAAAAGGCCTTATGAGAAAAGTGTGAATTCAGGGTATAATTCAGTATTTTACAGAGGATTAATATACAAATTAATTTCATGATTTGTTTTCCTTTCTGGTGTTTCTATGTTTGAATGAGACAGTCTTTACTTGTGGTACCACCAAATGGAGTGAAGAATAAAAAAAATGCTGTGAATTTGTAAGGCCTTGACATTTCATACTCTTCAATTTGTAATCTGCAGAAATATACCAGGTTCTTTCTTTCACAGTCATTTTTCATTTATTCTAAAGAAGAGGATGACCTGGTCACAAGGTTACAGGTCGGAAATCGTTCTTGTTTATTGCCTTTACTTGTTTATTGGCCTTTCTGGTGTCTTTAGCCTTGGCCGGTGGTAGTAATGTAATCTTCGTGTTTTATAGAAAGTGGTACATCATGAGTGTTAAGTTGCTTACCGTGCTGAAAAATAAAACATCTGAAAGCATTCTAAGGTTTTAGCTTGTCTGGTTTGATCGTTTTATTATCATTTTAAGTACTTGTCATCTAGAAGTTCCTGAAAGTTTGGGTTTACACAGATCTTTTGGGAAAAATTACTACAGGCAGAGAATCTGCAATGCAAACCCTGAGGTTTCTGTCTGGCACTCTGACTCCTCTCTCCATCTGGATAAATGAGAAGTCAGAAATGAGTAATGATATATCCCAATAGGGCAGTCAGCAGCAGAGTGGCATAATTGACAAGGACGCGATGCCTCTGACAACCCTGAGCCCTAATTATTGATGAGTTTTGATGACTTAGGAAAAGCAGATTGAGGGTTTTGATCACATTTGAGCATTTTCTGCACTGTTAAGAAGACTGAAAGGTTTTAGGTGTTATAAAGCATTTCTCAACTTTGTTGACACTATAAGACCGTGGGAACCTAGATACTTCAAAGACCATTGAGAACCAGTGTTAGAGGGAAACCAAGTTTATAAAATTGCAAATGGAGAGCTCAATTAAAGATCAACTATGACTAACGGGTCTAGTTTTGGCTAGTTAGCATGGGCCAGTTAGTACCTGCATCTGTCTTTATTGACAGCCATTAAAAAGTAGCTGTACATTTTGACTAAATCAATTTATTTATTTGCTTATTTTGAAATAATAATATAAATTGCAAATATAGTAGCAGTTTTAACTTTTTTTGGTGGGAGGGCGCTTAGAAGAATGAAATGCATTTTTTCTCTGTCTGTTTTCTTAGACATCACAGCTTAGGATAGTTGCTAGTGAAAGCTTTTGATTGTGCTCTTTTAGTGCAATCAAACAGACCAACATTGTGAGCATGTCAGACTGTAATTTTCCCATAGTTATTATTCACATTGGCATTAGGTGATTGCCTTTACAAAAAAAATTGTGTGCCCAGGAGTGTGTGCCATCTACATTTTTGGTACCCACAGCAACCAAACAACTGCCTTTGAGATGACTGTGAATAACAGATTTTTTTCAGGTATTATAAACCAGCTCTTTGTCTTGGGAACTCTCACAGCACAGCCACAAAGGTTCAAGTGCCCATTTTTCAACACTACGCCATTAGCAGCAGCATTGATGTTACTAAAATAGCCATTATTACAATGATTCACTTTGAAACCCACAACAGAAACCCTCACCATGTCTTCTGTCACCTCTCTCTTTAATGAACCTCCCTAGCTTGTTTGTCTTTTCACAAGTTTTGACAGTTCTGGGGGCAATCATGGAAACCTTTGAGATGTATAGATATCTTATATTAAAAAATACTGTTCAAATCTCCGCCTCTCTCCCTATCTGCACCTATTTCACTTGAAAGTGGTATAAGTGTCATTTCACACTTATTACCATTAATTTCTTTAATGTATATTAATATTTAGTCTGTCATACTCCTCTCTCTCTTTATATATATTTTTCGATATCCAACATGTCATTAGTAATTTAATTGATTATTAAATAATTGAAGAAAAACAAGTTGTTTTATAACTTTGCACTTCTTGATTCTATTCTATGCTATATTTTATTTTATTTTATTTTATTTACAGTCAAGTGCACATACCGAGGTATGGGTGACAGTGAAAATTAGATTAGGACATGACCCAGGTCAGACTTGAACTTTGGTCCCCATAAACCAGCAGCTCATTTTGTGATGTTAAAGTTGCTTGCATTGCGGTTTTGACCAGAATTTTCAAAAGGCAGCTTGGGTGGCGTAATGGTTGAGGCAGAGAGCTGTTAACCGAAAATTTGCTGGTTCAGTTCCGTGCAAGGAGCTAACCATGAGCCGTCAGATGATTGCAGGGATTGAAAATACGCTAAAACATATTAAAACTGCTTAACGCACATAATTTATTTGCTAAATGGTGGGAAGAATTTCAAAAACCGTAATCCTCAATGCAGCTCAGTGGTGCAATGTACTCTATGGCTGGGATTCGTATGCCACTAATCTTTAAGCCGCCCTGTTTCAGTTATTAATGAGAGCTCAAACTAGCTCATAGAGCAGAGAAAGCTGAAGCAGGGATGATTGTACCTCTGTAATTTATGAACAAAAACCCAAGGGAAAAAAAGCATTAAGATTCTGACTACTTCTTTTCAGCATGTCTCAGCTCTAGCCAACAGTGTTCATCACTGCAGAGTGAAGGCATAGCGAACACATATAAGAAAAAAAAAAAAAAAAAAAAAAAAAAACAACAACCTTGCGACTCTGTTCTCAGTAGCGGCGCGGTGTGCTTTTTTTTGTCTTTGAGAAGCGGCGGGGGAAGAGTGGCACAGAAATCATGCAATAACCTCACGCATACCTTCATTTTTCCAACAGAGAAGGTTCTTAAAGTTCCATCAGTCTTTCTCATTCTCTCCATCGCTCACTGCAGCGAGTCGATGAGTTGACGGAGATGTTTCATCTTCACCGTAAGACCCGTCACTCTATCACTTATGCCCCTTATGTAGTGGATGAGAGTAACATAAACTCCCCTTATGATGGGAGGACATATTGGTGACTATCTCATGGAAAAGGGCTCTCAGCCAAGGTGAAGGGACTGATATGATGTTCTGTTCTGGCATGTCATAAGTTTCAATACAGTGACTGAAAGACACATAGTGACTTTAAAGCAATCTCTGAAAGGTGAGCTATAGACTGTATGATTATAGTTTGAATCATTACACCAATGACAATGCTGCATTTCCATAGAAAGGTCCTTTAAAGAGACCGCAAAATGAAATCCTCATGCCATTCCAAAACTGTATAACTTAACTTTCTTCATATAAGATGTTATGAAGAATGGGGTCCAAATCATGCAGGTTTGGAACAATATGAGGGTGAGTAAGTAATGACAGAATATCAATTTTTGTGAACTGTCGCATTAAGAACCATGACATTTGAGATTTTATGCAAGGTTGTGTGTTTGATATTACAACTTATTTGAATGAATCATTTAAGTGTATGATTCAATGACATGCTTGTTTCATTTGAATCAATATTTCTGAATGAATCGAGTGAAATATTCAATGACTCCCTCATAGACAACAATCTGTTTCCTTTTTAATGATGCAGTTAGATACTTTACAAATAGAAAGTAATTCTACTCATGCGATTATTTTTTATTTGATAAATTAACAGATGTAATACGAAAGAAAAAATATATAAACATTTGTTACGTCTTATATAAACTAATTTGTGTCAAAAAATAATAATATAAAACAAATTGCTCTGACACTGCAAAAAATGCTTTTCTAGCTTAGACCTTTTGTCTTGTTTCCAGCCAAAATATCTAAAAATTCTTAAATCAAGAAGGATTTTCTAGACAAGTAAAAATTATTGTCTTGTTTTCAGAAAAAACAAGTCGAATTCAAGTGAGTTTTTGCTTGAAACAAGCAAAATAATCTGCCAATGGGGTAAGAAAAAATAATCTTGTTTCAAACAGAAAACAAGATTATTTTTCTTACCCCATTGGCAGATTATTTTGCTTGTTTCAAGCAAAAACTCACTTGAATTCGACTTGTTTTTTCTGAATCTAAGCTAGAAAAGCATTTTTTGCAGTGGACACAGATTGATTGAACGAGCTTCAAAAGTTCACGATATATCCGTAAATGGATCAGCTTGCTCCATCTCTGAGTGTAGGTATCAAATATGGCCAGGCTATGATTCACATTACGTGGTGAACAAATGACTGTGCAAACAAATTCTGTCCGTTCTATTCCACCTTTGTCATCCTGACAGCCTTTGGGCTCCAGCAGCTCTGAATCCAGCCTCTCACATTACCCCATGACTCCACCGCTGCTACACCTGACCAAAGACATCCAGCAAGGACAGGACATGCTGTGCTTCCGATGCAAATGGAAAGTTTGTGACCGCACCCCAACCATTTCCCGCCCAACAAAAATGACATGAGTAGGACACAATAAATAGCTTGTCAAGTTAACTCTTTGTCTGTGGAGTGCATGTTTAGTGGGTTGGAATTTAGAGAACAGGAGCAAAAGAGATAAGCTAACAGAAATAGAAATAGATGGAAATCGAAGCATAAAAATTACTGGATTGACAAAAAGAGCCTTCTTAGTGGTGCTTTTCCAACCTTGACAAACTATGTAGTCATTGTAGCTGCTGTTTTCCAGTTGCTACGAGGTGACATTCTTTTTTGCCCTCCCTCTTTCTCCCTCCTCCTCGTTCCGCCTTGTAATGCAGCTCAGATTGGTTCAATGTTGTAATGAGTTCAGATGGATGCTGGGATCTGTGTGACGACATGCTGTCGTCGTGTCCTCAGCTTCAATTCAGCTGAAAGGCTGCTTATGTGAAGCGTAAAAAAAGGGTTTCTAGAGCCTTGCTGAACAAACAGAAATATCATAATCCTTTTTTTCACTATAAAGCATTTTAAGACTGTTAATACGTTGCTCTGATAATAAAATTCATCTCTGTGTTGAATGGAGTTCTTTTGCTCATGACAGCAGGATGGTGAAAGTAATTCCCTCAATAAAGGGAGATTTTGGAGAGAAACAGTAGTGTGTATCTGCTAATGACATCAAAACAACAGCAGGCTGTAATAATTCATTTAAAGAACAGATTTAAAAAAAAAAATGAAATACTATTAAGACTGATCCGTGGGGATTTATGATACATTTTTCAGTTTTGCATATCCTGAAAAACATCACTCATCAATCTTAATATCAGCCTGAAAAGTACTCGAGACACTCTTGCTCACATTAATAGCTCAGGCTGTCCCCAGAGATGGTGGTGTGATGTATCCATTTCACAAATGGAATCTTCTGTCCGGGAAGATCAAGATGGGCCATTTAGGTTATAATGCGATTTGCTAATGTACTTTAATTGTTTCTCTGCATTTGGCCATTTATGTTTAACTACTGCTCAAATTGCATTTTATTTTTGAGATAAAAAAACTTTGAAATGACTGGTTTGTTGAGAACAAGGTGGTCTGTAATGGCTTGGGAAAGATATCTGTTAGCATTCACATTCATCTCAATGGCAGTTGCTTTCCTAGCACAGAACTTCCTGGAATTTGTTGAGCTACACTGCAAAAAAAGTTAAAAATATAAATGTCTAAAAGTTCTTGAAATAATATAAATTTACTTAAGAAGCAATATTGCATAAAATATTAAAACTTGCTTTCAGAAAATGTATCTTGAATACTAACATATTTTCCCCATTTGTTATAAACAAGTTAACAGTTAAATTTATCGACTTAAAATACATGGCAAAATACATGATTTAAAACACAAAATGCGCTTATATTTAAGATACAACCAATGAAAACAATTCTTTGTCTTATGCAGTGTTGCTTCTCAAGTAATTAATCTTGTTATGGATTTCTTGATATTTCTCCTGAAAATAATCATTCTTGTAACAACTCATTAAGTATTTGGGGTCAGTATATTTTTCCTTTCTCCCCCCTTAGTGTTCAAGGTTTTCTCTTTTAAATAAATACTCCTGAACCTTCCTGAAAATCCTGAAAAAATATTAAGCAGAGAATTCTGAAAAATGCAGTTCCAGCGTCTACCAGTAGGCCAATAAGCTAAGCCTTGGGTTTGCGGAAAGCATTTTGATCCAGGTCATCAAAAGACATTATAGGGCCATTTACTCCTGCCACATGGCCGTCTAGGGCCAGCGGGAACTTGCACGGGTTGCTGCCACCGTGCTAATATATTCCGTTTCAACCTGCTGTCAATGTTGAGTGACAAATATAATTTGCGCTGCCATCTAATTTTCCTTAGGGGCTGTAATTGCAACAGTGTTGACAAAGAAAAGAGAATAGAACAAAATGGCGAGGAAGAAAGAACGGATCAGAGAGGGTAACATGAGAGACGCTGATTAGCTTGGTTATTGAATTGAGATGCTAATAAACTTCAGTAGTCACAAGGAAGGCTGAGACCCACGAAAAAAACATTTGCTGCATTTTTACACCTTAAGTGGGATGAGATCTGTGGCTCAGATTGCATGTTCTGCATCTTTATAACTATTTTATCTGGAATACTTTATTCTGATTGGTTGTGACATTCTCTGGTCAAATATTTTCCATAATGACTACTTAACTATATAATTGACCATTACCCATGGCAACCGGTGTAGGAGACAGTATTAATGTCTCTCTGTGCTCTTTTTTTCTTTGTTTGCTAAAATTATTTTAAACTAAATCAGTATTTCATTTCTATGTATTTACTTATTTGGTGTGTGTCTGCATAATAAGCCAGATAATGTACAGTCAGGCGGCCATTATCGCAAAATAAACCCCATCAGTGTGACATAAAAGTCATATTGAGTCAGTGATATTTTGTGATAATGACCAGCTGACTATACACTATCCCTTATACAGTTTAATGTCTCTTTTTGTCACTTCAAGGCTCAGTCTTCACTTAACTCCATTTAGAGCTGCAGAATGAAAGCTTGCAACATTATTTGCTTAGTTTAATTTTCTGAAATAGGACATGGCTTTCAATTAAGCTTCTATCTAAATAAAGGAAGCAATGGCATGCAAAGGGGAAAACCACAGAACTGCTGTAATGACCACTTTTAATGACTTTGGTAAGAGCACAGCGTGCCTTGTTTGTATTGATGTACCTGCCAGAGATTTATATTAGCGCTATCAGATGTCTGCATAGTTCAGTAACCCTAATAGGATGTATTGTGGCTGTTTTTCTATCCATTCAAATAACATTATATGGCCATATCCAGTGTAAGAGTTGGTAGTGTCCTTCATGAAGGGATTTACATTGATTTTATGAAGTATTCATAACATTATGGGACTAATGTGATGTATAATAACATAGTGGTTAAAGATCTGGGATGGCAACTGAAAGGTTATATGTTAAAACCCTCCAAGGCATGATTTATGATCCATCACCGTTGTCCTCTTGAGCAAAACACTTAGTCCAATAAATGTTCCTGTAATAAGTGTACATGAAGTCCCTTTGGATTATATTAGCTAAATGTCAAATTACCTCTTAATATGTTATATTTGACATTAAAGTAGAGTGACACATAATTACACATGAATTTCTTACATTTAAACTATTTTCAGTTTTTTTGTCTTGTCTGTGCTGTGATTTAGGAGATCCTGGGTCTGTCAGACATGATGCCATACCGATCCAAAAGATCCCTGCTGGTGCCCCCCATGTTTGTTCCAGAGAACCAGCGAGCCCCCTTCCCAAGGTTAATTGGAAAGGTAAGACCTTCCATTTACCACTATGGTCCTGGTCAACCATATTTTGCTGTGTGGACATAAGTGTGACAGTGCTACCTGATGGTTTAGATAAGCCATTATTCAGTTCTTTGGTTTTCAAGCTTACTTAGCTCTGGTTCTAAAAATTCAGATGAATTAGCAGAGAAATTATGCTTGGAATTATATATTTTCGTAGACCAACCCGGAAGTTAGCATCACCCAGGTTCTCACGGGGAAAAAATCTCAATAGGATTTTTCATTGGTTTTTGGATTATTGCAGAAAATAAGCTTTGGGACCAATAAAAAGTTTATGATTCTTACACTTTTTTATCAAGGTAATCTTCACAAACAATCACAGCTTTTATGAAGCCTAAATACAGTCGACAGAATTAAAAAGGAAAAGTTAGGCTATAAATGAACTGCACAAGAGTCAAATGACTTTAACTTCAGCATTAGGCTTCTGGAAAGTCTTTCAGTCTTCATTTAAAATCAGCAAGTTGGAAAGTTTGAGTTTGTAAGAGTGCAATTATAAATACAACGAGGCTGTAAAAGTGGACTAGTGAGTAGATGAGTTTACCTGTTAGTCGTGATGATATTTAGTCTCCCGACAACCATTGCAGTTCTCTTAAGCCACTTGCTAGCAGCCACCTTTCAAGACACATGAAAACAACAAGTCGAGTAGGGTAGCACTGATCATTTTATGGGTGATCATTTCACAGGGGTGTCCAGACCTGCACCTAAAGGGCCACTGTCCTGTAGAAACCTAACGCTACAAACCCTGAACACACCTGAACCAAAGTAATCAAGGTCTTCAGACTCACTAGAAACTTCTTGGCAAGTGTGTTGAAGCTGGTTGGCGCTAAACTGTGCAGCATATTGGCCATCCAGGAGCAGGACTGGACACCCCTGTCACAGAATAAATTGTGTCAGTATCTTGTTTGTGTTAAACACAGATTTCATTTCAGGCATTTAATCAAAAAGCCATTTAAAAATAATGTTGGGATGATGGAAACAAAAGTGAAAAAGAACTCGTTTCTGGGTTTAGGGCTTATTCTGGCAGCACTCTATTAGTGAAGAAAAACTGCAAAATTAAAATTTTACTGCTGAGAATACAGATCATTGCTGCCCTAGCCAGTTTTTTTTTTATGTTTTCCTTTAAATTCTCCAGAGTAACCTTTGGTCTGATTTGCATTGCATTGCTGTGTCAGTTTGCTACGGGGTTCCAAGGCTGCTCTTTCAGCTGTAATTGTTGAGCAGAGTGAAGAAACACGATGAAGATATGCGTTGAAAGTAATTCTACTGAACTTGAATTTTCTTCTCAGGAACATATTTAATATTCTATGAAAATATTAATGAAAATTCCTGGAATTTGTTGAATTGTTTGTGTCATTGTTTCGGTTGAGATTCATGTATTTCACGTCCTTTGTTTGGTAGCTTTTCTTGTCTTCTTGGTTTTCTCAGGTCTGTAGTTTTTCAAGGACCTCTGAGACCAAAGATGGTGCAGAAAAGAAAGCAAGCAAGCATAGAGGAAAAATTGTAGGAAAATACAACAAAAACCAGGCTTTGCACATCATACTTGATTTGCAAGCTTGAGATATGGGAGTTTTGCCCTAGTTGTGCCCCTGCCCATTTTTTATAACATCCAAGCCTGCATATATGAATTTCCCAGAGGAGATACTGTAGATTTTTGCAGAATATCACTGTTTGGGCTTTGAGGTGATGCCATCGGTTCAGCCCTGGTTTTTAATACAATAGTCAAGTGCTGTTTTACCATTCAGGGAGAAAGATAAAAGGCAATGGAAAAGAATGTTGGAGAAAAATTATTTGTTTTGGAGATGTGTCTTTACAGCAGGAAACTAAGGTAGAATCAAATGTTTTCGGCACATTCCTGTTCACTTGCTTTCTGTGGCTGTGTCTCAGCGTGGGCTGGGGTTATTCCTTGGCAAAATAAAAGTGCTAGATTACTGTGGCACAGTGAATAAACCACAGTGTCTGCTATTTTTTGTGGTCTTTATTCTAGTGTTGAATGCAAGGGCTGAAATATATTGCAATTCCTCCCACCGACAGAATAGCCCCTCTATACTGCGCATAGATTACGATACTTCAACAGGTGGCAGAAAATACAGCAAGGTCCATTGAGAGTCTGATGAAGCTGACCTTCATTCAGTCTCTTTCTATATACATCTACATGTCTACGCTTTCTCAATCTATAGTACCTATTTTGCAGCATTTTCACTATAATGAAACCATACAAGGGGGGACTGGCTACTGTGACCAATTCATTTGATAGCGCTGCTGTATATTGGAAACCGGGCAAAATGAATTTTCCACATGGATAAATCTTGTTTCCTTGTGCTGTTTACCTACCATATGGCGTACATTCATTTTTCATAATTTTCACAGAACGGGAAGACTGAAGGAAATTGGGAATCGCCCATTAGGATGATGGAATCTTGAAGAGAAACAGAGGGGTTTCCCAGATGTTTTCTCTCTGGGAAAGGCAGTAAACATGTTCGGTGTCTGGGAAAGCCTTCTGTTTCTTTTTCAATTTCTGTCATTCTAGTGGGGCATTGTTTATTTTTGTTATTGCCATACAAAGATGAATCACGCTGCCGCTGATTATTTACTCGCAATTTTAGAAAAGCCACTAACTGAATAAGAGACACTGTGATAGATTTGCCATCACAATCCTTCAAGGCACATTATATTATAAAATTGTGTACAGTCTCTTTGGTTTCATACTGACACCTACTGGTGTGGATGTATGAAGTTAGTTTTTTCATTGGGGCCACTTCACACAGATACAATTTATAAAATATTTTCCAAAAGTACTGTCCATATATTTATCTATAAATTCTCTAATGAGGAAAAATGCTCCTCCTATCTTTTTGTTATTTTTATAGTGCCAGAGATATGTTGATCCCTGTCGGAAGAAACTGTAATACGATTGCTTAGAGGGGTTTTGAAATTAATCCTTTGTGAACCTCTCTGTCCACCTCTTTTCTGTGTTTCCACATGTTTAGTCATACAATGGGGCAAGTGGTTTTACTTTGGCCCTTTCTGTAAAGAGGAGTTCTATTGGATGGTGTTGACTTGAGATCCACTCTCGGTTAAGGGGGCTTGAAGTATTGGAAAAGTAATAACGAACAGATTTGCCCTGATTCCTGCTCTGGCTTTGACATTAGTCTTCTGTGGGATCATGGGGGATTTATTATGGTGGAGTGTTCACCTGTAGCACTGCAATCTCACAAATGGGAAAAAGTCCAGAGGTTCCCTCTCGGACCTGCTAGTAATTGTCTCTGGGCCGGTTTTTATGTGCAGTGCTGGTGTCTCTCTGTTCTATTATGTCCTGGAAAAACCCTCCCCACTGCAATTGAATTGCTCAGTTTCTGTGTATTTTTTGGCTCCCAGAGCAGAAACACTGTCAATATTTTGTGGCTTCACAGTTACATGCATTCTCACTCTCTGCAATACTTTTCACAATTTAGAAGGGATAACTGTAGCATAATGTCTCACACTGAAGTGTTGATAGATGATGAGGGATATGTGTGTTTATTTGTCTGTGCAACATTAATACTGCTGGGTGCTGATTATCTTTCATTCTGCTTTGACCTTGCACTAACAAACATGAGTCTCATGTGGAAAGTGAGAGAGTTCCTGTGCTTTAGAGTTAGATAAGTGCTCTTTGTAGATGTCTTTGTGCTACTTGTTTTGCACTTTAGAGAGTGTGACCCCATCCCTCTCTCTCTTACTACTAGTTCTCCCTGTCTTTATTTCTTCTCTCAGGCTGAAAGCCACTTGTTAGCAGCAGACATAAGAACTGAGAGATTGTTTTGAAAGAAATTAATACTTTTATTCATCAAGGTTGCATTGAATTGATGAAAAGTGACAGTAAAAAAAATTAAAAGTTATTTTAAATTGTAAAAATATTTCACAATATTACTGTTTTTACAGTATTATTGATGTAATAAATGCAGTCTTTATGAGCATAAGAGGCTTTTAAAAACATTTAAAAAATCTTACAGACCCCAAACGTGGATGGTTTGTTTTGTTCATGTGTCAAATTCCAATTCATATCCATCAATCCATCCATCCATCCATCCATCCATCCATTCAGTTCATGGTATGTTGTGGGCCAATTACTGCGTTTTTTTACTGTGTTTTTGACAAAATAAATGCAGTCTTGGTGAGCATAATAGGCCTCTTTTTTTCAAAAACATTACACAAATCTTACTGATTCCAAACTTTAGTTATTTTATTTTACTAGACACGTCATTGTTTATCACAACAAACTGGCCTTCTTGGTGTACATAGTGGCTTAGAAAAAGTTAATAGCAAGTTCCTCAGCAAGCTGGACATATTTTAGGTATGTAACTTCCACACACAGCAGATGGGACGTTTAGGTCAAGTATAAGTACATGAGGTTCTAAACGACTCCAATAAACGCCACAATTACTGACGAAGAGTACCTAGCTGTTCTTTGACATTTCCAGTCTATAGCATAAGCCGACACTTTTCAGCTTTCCCTTATTCTTTTTTTGGGATTTGTGCACACTTTAAAGGTAAAATTAAGTACTCTGTTTTTAATTAACAGCCTCTTTGACATCAGTTTCCATTCAAAGTAAAGCATCCATAAATCAAAGGAGATTATACACTACTGTGCTGCTCATACAGCCAAAAGCTATCACAGTAGAAAGAAAGAGTGAAAGAATATGAAAGTGAGGACATATCCTCTCCTCCCCTTCAGTGCTGTATTGTCAGAGAAGTTTGAGTCGGGTCCCTCCTTCCTGTCATACACAGGCAGTGGCAAGAAACGGCTGCTCTTTCATGTCCTCCCTGCTCCTAATGAGAGCTGATAGAAATAGGTGAGTGTCTCCCCCAGGGCTGTTCGCTGACATCTAATGACTGAGAAGAAAGCCAGGCGAGGCTGTGTAGGCTTGTTTACGTTTGTGTACATGTGTTTGTTTCTACGTTCAAATAAACCACCACCTGTGAGCACGCCGTAAACAGCGAGGCAGCGCCTGCAATCCGTTTCCACGCCTCTATTGCTCCACCCCACCAGTAGCCTTGATCATTCTAAACTTGTCTCGTAACTTTCCAACAGTTCCTTGTATTCTGCTGAAAGTTTGACTGCTACAATCACGCCACACATTGGGTGAATTATTTTAGAAAGTAGGCATCAGTATGGCCTACTCACTTTAAAGGGCACTTGAACAAGATTTATTTTTATTTTTGTAAAATGGTAATAGATTTTTACTTTATATTTTTTAGGAGAAAAAAAGGCTCAGTAAAACTGCATTTATTTGATCAAAATTTTACTTTTGAGTATATTTAATATTCATATTTTTTAGCCATTACTCCAGTCTCTAGTGTCAGATGATCCTCCAGAAATCATTCTAATAAGCTGATTGGTGCTGCTATTGATAAAAACAGTTGTGCTTGCTGTTAATATTTCTCTGGTGAAAACTGCACATATTTTTTTTGTCTCAAATTGTTTTTTTGATAAAATAGAAGTTCATAAGACACAATTTACTTGAAACGCCACAGACACACACACACACATATATATATATATATATTTGTGTGTGTGTATATATATATATAGATATATATATATATATATATATATATAATAAGATACAGTCGCATCTCAATAAATTAGAATATCGTGGAAAAGTTCATTTATTTCAGCGTAATTCAACTCAATTGTGAAACTCGTGTATTAAATAAAGTCAATGTACACAGACTGAAGTAGTTTAAGTCTTTGTTTCTTTTAATTGTGATGATTTTGGCTGATATTTAACAAAAACCCACCAATTCACTGTCTCATCAAATTAGAATACTTCATAAGACCAATAAAAAAACATGTTTAGTGAATTGTTGGCCTTCAGGAAAGTATGTTCATACAACTACTGTCAACAGCGTTAATCAATACTTGGTAGGGCTCCTTTTGCTTTAATTACTGCCTCAGTTTGGCGTGGCATGGAGGTGATCAGTTTGATCAGTTTGTGGCACTGCTGAGGTGTATGGAAGCCCAGGTTTCTTTGACCGTGGCCTTTAGCTCATCTGCATTTTTTGGTCTCTTTTTTTCTCATTTTCCTCTTGACAATACCCCCTATATTCTCTATGAGGGTCAGGGTCCTGGTGATTTTTATGCCTGGCCAAGTCCAGCACACCGAACACCATGGACCATAGTTAACCGAAACTATTTGGTGCTTTTGGTGCAGTGTGGCACGGTCCAAATCCTGCTGAAAAATGGAAATATTACATCTTCAAAATCTGGTCGCAGAACAGGATCATGAAGTGATCCAAATTTCTTGGTAATACGGTCTCAGTGACGTTGGTTTATTTCAAAAACCACAAATGGCCAACACCAGCAGATACACAATTACAACACCCATCATCACTGACTGTGGAATCTTCACACTGGACTTCAAGCAACATGTTTTCTGTGCCTCTCCACTCTTCCTCCAATCTCTGGGACCTTGATTTTCAAATTAAATGCAAAATTTACTTTTATCTGAATTGAGGACTTTGGACCACTGTGCAACAGTCCAGTTCTTCTTCTCCTTAGCCCAGGTAAGACGCCTCTGACGTTGTCTGTATTTCAGGAGTGGCTTAGCAAGAGGAATACGACAATTGTAGCCAAATTCGTTGACACGTCTGTGTGTGGTGGATCTTGATGCCTTGACCCCAGCCTCAATCCGTTCCTTGTGAAGTTCACTCAAATTCTTGAATTGATTTTGCTTGACAATCTTCATAAGGTTGCGGTTCTCTCGGTTGGTTGTGTATATTTTTCTTCCACACTTTTTCCTTCCTCTCAGCTTTCTGTTAACATGCTTGGATGCAGCACTTTGTGAACAGCCAGCTTCTTTGGCAATGTATGTTTGTGGCTTACCCTCCTTGTGAGGGGTGTCAATTATTGTCTTCTGGACAACTGTCAGATTAGCAGTCTTCCCCATGATTGTGTAGCCTAAGTGAACCAAACTGAGAGACCATTTTGCAGGCTCAGGAAACCTTTGCAGGTGTTTAACTTTTGTTAGCTGATTGGCATGTCACCATATTCTGATTTGTTGAGATAGTGAATTGGTTGGTTTTCGATAAATGTGAGCCAAAATCATCACAAAAAAAGAACCAAAGACTTAAACTACTTAAACAGTCTGTGTGCATTGAATTTATTTAATAACCGAGTTTCACAATTTGAGTTGAATTAATGAAATAAATGAACATTTCCACGACATTCCATGTATTGATGATGCACCTGTACTATATATATAGTCCTATACACAACACACACCCACACACACACACCCACACATTGAATACAAGTATTATTTTTCTTTTCAAAAGAGAATATACAAATAGTAATCCAAACTTGGTGAATTGTAGTCTATGTTTAGAACACCATCTCTTTCCTTTCCATTTAATCATTTAGAGACGCTTTTTGACAAAGCTACTTACAAATGAGTACAATAAAAGCATTCCAAACTACAATGAACGAGCAAAATATATAAGTGCAGAACGGACAATTCTCGGTAGCCCAACGCAGTACACGTAGCCAAGGTGTGGTGTAAAATATTATACATGTACCCTACACACATGTCATACACCCACCAGAAACAAGTAGATAGAATGAAAAAATAGAAAGCTAGTGGGTTTTTTTTTACAAAAAAAGAAGATAAATATAGACAAAGTAGAATTAAAATAGAATAGAAAATGCTAGAGTTACAGGGTCAAATAAAGATGGAACAGATGTATTTTTAGTCGTTTCTTGAAGATGGCTTATCGCTCATGGGTCAAATAGTGAACTAATTACCAAACTAGTTATCATTAATTATAAATATTTAGATCCACTGTAAGCATTCATTTGACCTCTCAGTGTTAACTCTCTGTTATTTCTAAGAACGTTAATTTCCTGGTTACGGGAAATAACTATCTTACTGTACAATTCTATAAGCTTGCAACGTAAATCTGCATGATTATTGACTACGGTTATGAGTAAACAATGAACACGTCAAGTGTGATACAAGTAAGGTTTTATTAACTACATAAACACTTAAACTAGTCTAACATACTACATAAACACATTAAGCCGGTCTAACATACACATACACACACACACACACACATACAGTTGGTATAGGAAAGGGTTAAAGTTTAACTCAGCATAGAAAGAGGCATAAAGAATGGTTTTTATGGAACACTTTGCATGTATATGCAACAGATCAAAGCCTTCAGGGATACGTCAGATTCTGAGTTCAAACCCACCTTTGTAAAAAGGTGCAAATTATACATAATGTATCAATTAATAAGACTAAGTTTGATACTTAGCGAGTCTCGGCGGTCTGAAAGAGATTCCTGATGCAAATCTTAAAGCTTCCCGTAGATCTTTGCTGAATTCGGGTCGATGAAAAGAACCAGTTTGAGTCAGTGTCACTTGATGAATGGAAAGGACTAGGCCGAAGAAAGGCCTGGCACAGATGCTTTGGTATCCTGAAGCGTTTTTTCTCACATCTTCATCTTTGCTTCTGACCGAACCACCGACTGGGCGGGTCACTTGGTGTGTCAGCTTTAAGGTCAGAGAATATCCCCGCCTCTCAAGATGGGCTTATCCACTGAGAAAGGCCGGAATCCCAAGTGGGAATTTTGAGATACTGGGGAGTTTTATGACTCTTTGTGTGGAAACATGGTACTTTAGTATCTGAAACTTTGATTGAAAATACTAAAGGTTCTCAGGGCACTAATATATTGCCTACGTACCAACAAATAATATACATTCTTGTTTAGATCATCAGAAGGCGAATTCATAGATACTAAACAAGCTATATGTAAGGTTATATGAATGAGTGGTTTATCGTAAGCACGAATAAAAATAGTCTATAAATACAACAGATTAAATACAACACAGCAATAATACACACAATGGCCTGAAAATTTGTGTGTTCATTCAAAGAAAGGTTTTTCCTATGAATTAATTAGTAGAACAGTCCATTTCTCCTGTGCATTTGTGTCCCTTTTTTTCTGGAGAATGCAGCTAAGTAGTCGGCTCGCATTCCACTAGGTTGTAAATGTATCGGGTTACCATGAAACCAGGGTCTTGTTCGGCGTCCTGGGGTGTTACAAAGTATTTGTGAAATCTAGCTAACAAAATATATATTGTGTGTTGGAGTGTCGCAAAGAAAGAAACCTACATTGAATATGGGTAAGGACGCAAATTAAGTTGGGGGCATGGGGTCATTCCACCAGGAGGAACAGTTAATGAAAAAGTCAGTGAAAGTGGTTTTGTGCCTCTTTGATATGGCACAATAATAAGCCGTTCACTTGCAGAACGCAAGCTTCAAGAGCAACATAAATCTGAAGTAATGAATTTAGGTAAATTGGTGCAGAGCTAGTGGTGGTTTTGTAAGCAAACATTAATGCCTTGAATTTAATACGAGCAGCTACTGGTAGCCAGTGCAAAATGATGAACAAAGGTGTGCTGCGTCTTGTGTTCCCTCCTACGACTAATCATGCAGCGGCAGCTTTGTTTGAATTAATCTGTGATGTGGTTGAGAGAAGTGGCTTGGAGTACCGAGGCCAAGGTGAGCATGGTCAAATCGGCCTCCCGTGATAGAAGAGAATTTGGAACAAGTTGAGTTGTGTTTGCAGGTTCTGTACAAGAAGTTCCCTCTTCTAACTGTGTATAAAGCAAATCTGCAGAGACCGGGGAGTGTTAGCAATGTGGTATGAGAATTCAGTTTATCATCAATCCAACCCTAGGTTACTTCAGCTGTTTTTTTTTGAAGGAGTATATGTTGAGTGAGCCTAGACTGCATATCCAATCTTGATAAAGTGATGGGTTCTTTGGGGGGGGGTGTTGAAACCATAAGCAGTTCTGTCTAAGCCAGGTTGAGTTGAAGGTGATGGTACGTCATCCAACAAGAAAATTTACATGATGTAAGACACGCTGATATTGTGAGATGCTATCGTGTACGGATCATCAGGATGGTCAAATGAGAGGTAGGAGCTTGATCTGGGTCCCATTAGCATAGCAGTGGTATGAAAAGCCATGTTTCTGAATGACAGAGCCTAGTGATGCCATGTTGACAGAGAAGAGAAGTGGTCCAAGTATTGAGCCCTGTGGCACCCCAGTATCTAGACTTTGCGACTTGGACACTTCACCTCTCCCAAGATACCTTGAAGAACCTATCTGAAAGGTAAGACTCAAACCACTGTAGTGCGGTTCCTGAGATGCCATTTGCCAATAAGGTTGACAAGAGGATCTGGTGGTTAACCATGACAAAAGCAGCGGACAGATCCAGCAAGACAAGTATTGAAGAATTGGAAGCCGCTCTTGCCAGTCTTAGGGCTTCAGCCTGACAGCAAGGCATTCGCGGTCGAATTTCCACATTCTGAATCAGAATTGTTGCTTGTCCACACGAGGTTGATACTTCTTAAGAAAGATGCTTGAAACTTGGCGTTGGACACATCCAATCATCGTTTTCCACTGTGTTTTTGCAATGTGACAAACACATATAGAAAGGGAAACCAAAGAATATCCTAGTGTTCTCTATATAGTTTGGGTAATAATCAGGGGTTTCTTAAGAAGTTGGGGATATATCACCTTCACTGTTTTAAACTGTGACTGCGCGGAAACATACACCAGTTTGACCCAGGGGGATGTGTAGCCATTGTATCATGTGATTGCAGTAGCAATAGGGTCTAAGAGAAATGGTCTTTGAAGGTAGATGATTTTGACAGACAAGTAGTAGGGATATAAATATGACAAAAGATGCATAAGGAATCGTTTTTATGAGCTTCTTCTTGAGGTTCGGCCCTCAAGAGAGGATGGAGAGAAGACGCAAATAGAAGCGTAGGAGTTGTATGTCGTTGTACCTGCTAAATGTGCCTTGGATCAGTTTTGTTGGGTGGCAATGGTCTGACTCCTTTGTAGATGTGTTCGTAATTTTATTCTAAAGACACAGAATGTGGCTCAGAGTCGTCAGCTGTTGATAGTTATGATGCGGAGTCGACTGTGGAGCAAAATGTGTGATGACAATACCAGAGCTGCTAGGAGTCTGGACATAATTGTTTCCTACTTTCTCTTGAGATTAAGTATGTTATCCTTCTTAGGCAGGATTGCTGGAGACTTAGCGTAGAAGAACTGAGAGAAAGGATCGATTATACATTAAGGTACAGGTCAGGATTTTGTGAGGTCGCCTACGCTTTCTGCACCACATCTGAGCTTAGAACGATAACTCAGTCAGTGGGAGACTAATCAGAAATATAGCCAAGGGCTCAGCAAGAGTCGATACGAGAGCTAGGGGCTGGCCTGTAAGACAGGGGCCGACAGAGTCCCGTTCTAAACAAGGGACGTACATAGTGGGGAGCAGAAAGTAATCGTGGCAACTGTTTAACATCAAGAGAGGATAACTGTTCAGGGGGGGGGAAGGAAGCCAGGAGCTGTAAAATTAGCCGATTCTGCGCACATGGGGGGTGAGAGTTAGCTAGCATGTTACTTGTACTAAGTATCTGACGTGTCGAAAAGTGACGGTGTAGGGTATGTCGGGTTGTTTCGGAGGAACCCTGTGTAGGTTCAGGGTGAGTGAGAATGGACGGTGATGCCGAGGGTGTGCAGTGGAGTAACCAGTACAGTGATCAATTGGAGCATAGGTGTGTGGTGTCTGATATAGTTCCAGTTTGGTTGCCCCTGATTTGTGAGTCAGGCCAGTAGTTAGAACAGAGGTACACTCACTTGTGAATCAAAAGGGCAGGCAGGAAAGGGTGGCCAGTCATGGCAATCTTGAGATGTGCTTGCTCCAGGCTGCAGTGAATTATCGGAACTTTAAAAAAAACACTAAAATCAAAACATACATCCATAAGCATCATAAATGGGTTACCAAAAAATTGATAACAAAAAGTAACCTAACCTTGACAAAAATTTGTTATTTGGTAAATTTTTAAGAATTGCTGAAGCAATAAATATGTTGTTCTATAGGAAAGTCAACAGCGGGGGGGACAAACAGCGAGTCGGCGGGTGAGGAGGAATCTATAAAGTCAACTTTATAAATCAAAAGTCAGTTACTCACAATCAATCAATCAAGAGAATCAAGCAAATCAATCACTCAATCAAATTCAATCAATCAATCAATCAGCGTTCGAAATTAATCCATGCCCGTGTGGTGTGTGGTAAAAAAAAAACATTTTAAAAAAAAAAGGAAGAAAAAAAACAACTAGGGACTGCAGAAAATTATAACCATAAAAAGGAAGTTTGGTTTAACATCAGACAAGGCCATTATTTACTTATATTAGAGAGGATACACGCAATCATATTGGAAAGCCATTAATTATTATAGAGATTACAAATCAGTATTGGAAATGTAATTGTTCATGCTCATTCCCTCATTCTCATCTAAACTGTTTACATGTTACGATTACTTTTTTTTGCCATATAATGCGTAACGTTACACAATAATTTAATAAATGATCAATGCTTCAGGGCCAAGTCTCTCAAAATGACATTATATTTTTTATTGTACGATTATAATTTATTTTGTATGCCTACATCGCATTACAGACAGGAGATGCGTTTAAAACACCAATATTTAGTTTTTAGTATTTTATTTTTAATCTGTTTAGACAAACTAATCCAGAATTTTAATGTGTATTTTTTGACTTTCTGTCATGTTTATAAAAATAATTCTTAGGCTTAGTAGATAAAACTAGAGATTGTACTGGTCCTCACGTTGAACTACTGTGCAATCACATTTTCCTCTGAAAGTCCTTGAGGGCATAAAAGCATTTGAGCACTACTCAAAGTATAATGCCTTTCCCCCCTGTCCAATTTCCACCCATGCTTCCATCCAGTTGCTCATGCACATCACTTCAAAAAGTCGGTCCTTGGGGCTATTCCCGTAGTCGTTTTGTTCCTCTCTAATTCTCTTTCGTGCTGAAGGAGACCATTTCACCTTTAATAAAGCACCTCTGAAGTACAGAGACAAAAGTTGTTTCATTGTTTTATTGGATCAATATCACAGCTGTGTGCAGCATACAGCAGAACGAAAACAAGCTCCGTAGCAACCTCTAACAAGACACACCCGGAGCCATTAAGAAGTTCTTCACAAGGCCGAAAACAGTGTAGGAGGAAAACAGGCACAACAAGAGGAGGAAGAACTGAGCTTGATGGACTCTTGTGGCGTGGGACTCCTCTAAACAGGTGACACTGCAGTTTGTCCGGGGTCATCTTTTGGCGATGGGCAGAAGAGTTCATTTACAGATGACCTGCGTTGGGATTCAATCATAACTATGTCACAGGTATACCTGCTCTATAGGAAAGTACTTTGCTGGCCTTCCTGCCTTCGGCTTTTTAGAAGAAACTGCAACCCTGCTGAAAAGAAAACAGCTTAAGCTAGCTGTTTTTTTGTGAGTCTTAGCTGGTTTAACCTAAACTAGCTGGTCTCTAAGCCTGGAAGTCTAAGACTTTTTTGTCAGCTCCCTTCCTGACTTATATGTAAACATATAGAAATAATTATTTATTGCCAAATGGCTTGTTACATCATTTATATGCAATTACATGCTAATTTGTTCGATAATGGATGCATTTAAGGAGATTGCAGTGCAGGTGCTATTTGCGTACATGTTTAGTCTGTGTGTGCGCCTAATACAGGTTGGGGACAAATCTGTTAAAAAACTGTGCAAAATGTGACAGCATTGTTTTGGGAATGTTTTTTAATGGAAATTAGATCACAAAGGTTTCTTTTTGTATGTTAAAATGCACAAATGTGTTGTGTGTTGTCATGAAAAAGGTTAAATTATGCTAGGCTGAGTATGTTAGGCTATGTTAGCCGCAGTGTTGGGCAAGTTACTCTGAAAATGTAATCAAATTACTGATTACTGATTACTCCTTTTAAAAGTAATCATGTTACTGTTCTGATTACTTTATTTCAAAAGTAATTAGTAATTAGTTACATTACTAGTTACGTTACTTTTTTCTCCATTAAATTTATGAAATCCCAGTATACACACTCCCGATAAATAATTGTTATTAAAGCATCAACATTCACAGAACACTGTTATTTTTAACTAAAGCAAGTGGCTGCTGCGTGCATGGTTTGGCATCTTTATAATCTCTAAAAGACATCTCAGTTCCCTTTCATTCGGTCACTCCGAGTCACGAGGAATGACGAATTGGAATCTCGCTTAGAGAAACCAATCCACTTTGAGTGTAAACTAAATGAGCCAATGCACATTGGCATGCGATGATTGCATCCAGCTGCCGCTGATCACAGCGTGAGCATAAAAAGGCAGTCGGTGCAACGCATACCAGCTTTTCGCCTCGGAGCCTAGCGATCACATTGTTCTGATCCTACCAAACTGCTTCGTGTGTGACAAGTCTATCGCGCTCTCGGCAGCTTTTTGTGGCAGCCGGCGAGTGGGTTGCGCACTTCAGACTGCACTTCCCCCTGTCGTGCTGCAAACGGTTTCCCTGTGCGTCTCAGCACGTAAAAGAGCATGTCTCTAAAAGAGGCAATTCCTCTAAAAGAGTACAATAAGCGGATGCGTCTTTGTAAAGACGACGGATCAACCCGTGCGTTTCTGGATGTGGTCGTAACCTGGTGCCGGGTGATGGTCACGATCGCTGCCTCACATGTCTGGGCATTAAACATGTGAGGTGGCCTTCGTGGATGAGTCATGTTCTCATTGCGGGAAGATGACCATCTCGGAACTGCGGACCAAGCTTTGCTACCTCCAGGGGGGCGAAGTTCCGTTGCCTCTGCCGCGCTCTAGTGCTCGTTCTGGTGGCGGCCAGATGAGGACTACTTCCAGCAGTAGCGCGGGCGGTCTGAGGGTTACAGTGGTGGCAAACCCCTCAGGGAACCAACCCTCGGAGGACCATCACTCTTCAAGCGCTTCGCAGCCAGTTGAGCCGCCAAAGGAACGCGCTGGGCCCTCTTCAAAGAGCGTATCAGCGGTATCCTTTGGTGCTCCTCCCGACGACCGGATGTCGATCACTGCATCGAAGAGAGAGCTCTCTGGAGAGGAAGTTTTGGCTGCGCTGCCACCCTCCGGGACGGTGGCAAAGCCTAAATCGGATCTGGAGATGACAGCTATGCTTTCCCGGGCCCTCGGGTTGGACAAATGGTTTCTAAGGGGGGCTCGTGCTGGTTCTCAGTGCCCCCGCCATCGTGCCTTTATTCCCGGCGGGGCATGAGGAGCTCACCAGGTCAGGACGGCACATTTACTGCCGGAAACCGACCTGTGGTTCATCCTCCGCACCACCCTCGACGGTGGTGCAGCTAGGGGGTATACAAGGGTCCCCCGGTGGACGGGTCTGTAGGTACTCGTCTGGCCTGTCCGGTGATGCTTATACAGCCTGTTGAGAAGCTGCCTCCGCCTTACATGCTATGGTGTTACTGCAGGTTCTTCAGGCTAAGGCACTGAGGGAACTGCACGAGGGTGGTCATGATCCGGAGGAGTTGGGTCCCTGCGTTCCACCTTGCTGCCCCACTGCGGGTACAGCGTTGGTTCCGCTGGTCCCGCTTGCATGGTATCTGGGTGCCCGGCTAACACTACCCAACCCGTCTCGTTGGCTTCTCTGGACCATCAGCCTCGGCTACGCGATTCAGTTCGCCCGGCATCCCTCGCTGCGTACCATTCAAGATGCGTGACGCAGAAAGCACCTTAGGGTGATACGTCCATAGATTGGTTTGCAGCAATCGACCTGAAGGATGCGTACTTTCATGTGTCGATCCTTCCACGCCGCAGACCATTTCTGCGGTTCGTGTTCGAAGGACGAGCATATCATTACGAGGTCCTGCCCTACGGGCTGTCCCTGTTGTCCCGTGTCTTCACTTAAGTTGCGGAGGCAGCCCTTGTTCCCCTGAGAGAACAGGGCGTTCACATTCCCAACTACCTCAATGACTGGCTCATACTAGCTCAGTCTCAACATCAGTTGTGTGCACACAGGGACTTAGTGCTTTCACACCTCAGCCTGTTGGGACTTCAGGTCAACTGGGAAAAGAGCAAACTCTACCTGACGCAGAGGATCACTTTTCTCGGTATGGAGTTCGATTCGGTCGAACAGACAGCACGCCTCACAGAGGAACGTAGCGACAGGTCGGGCTGAACTGCTGACATTCATTCAAGGGCAGGACAGTAATACCACTGAGACATTTTCAGAGGCGCCTGGGGCATATGGCAGCGGCAGTTACGCCGCTGGGGCTACTTCATATGAGACCGCTTCAGCACTGACTCCATGACCGAGTCCCGAGGTGGGCGTGGCAACAAGGCACTCACCGGGACCAAGTGACACCGGCCTGCCACCAAACCTTAACCCCGTGGTCAGACCTTGCGTTCCTCTGGGCAGGAGTGCCCCTAGAACAGGGCTCCAGGCATCGGTGGTTTACATGGAGGCCTCCACACCGTATGGGGCCACGTCCAAGGGCGCACGCAGTGTCGGGGTAGGATCGGGCCTCCCAACTGCCACGGCATATTCACTTTCTACGTTGTTAGCAGTACGCCTTGCCTTGAATCGTCTCAAAGTGTGCTTACGAGGCAAGCACGTGCTGGTCCGAACGGACAACACAGCGACCGTTGCGTACATCAACCAACAAGGTGGTCTGCGCTCCCGTCACATGTCGCAACTTGCCCGCCACCACCTCCTTTGGAGTCAGAAGCTTCTGAGGTCACTTCTTGCTGTTCACATTCCTGGGCTGCTCAACCTACGGCCAACAGCTGTCACGAGCTACGCTCCCAGGAAATGGGACTCCATCCTCAGATGGCTCAGCTGTTTTGATGGAGATGTTTTGAAGACGACTCAGGGAGACTGTTTGCCTCTCCAGAAACCTCACTGCCACTGCCTGACCGAGGGAACACTTGGCACAGACGCACTGGCACACAGCTGGCTGCGGGGCCTGTGCAAGTATGCGCTTACCCCAGTGAGCCTTCTCGCACAGACACTGTGCAAGGTCAGGGAGGAAGAGGATCAGGTCCTGCTTGTGGCATCGTATTGGCCCACTCTGACCTGGTTCCCCGAACTAATGCTCCTCGCGACAGCCCCTCCCTGGCAGATTCCTCTGAGGAAGGATCTACTGACTCGGAGACGGGGCACCCTGTGGCACCCATGTTCAGACCTCTGGCTGCCCCCGAAAGAAGGCAGACCCCACCCTAGCTTTGCTCTTTCCCGTCCGAGCCTTAAGGTGCTACATAGACCAGACACAAAGCTTTAGGACCTCAGACCAGCTCTTTGTCTGTTACGGAGGCCGGCAGAAGGGGAATGCCGTCTCTAAGCAGAGGATGGCCCAATGGATTGTGGATGCCATCACCCTGGCTTATAAGGCACAGGGTGTGCCCTGCCCGCTCACTCTACTAGGAGTGTTGCATCCTCCTGGGCACTGGCTCGTGGCGCCTCACTGACAGATATTTGTAGAGCTGCGGGCTACAGGTTCGCTAGATTCTATAGCCTTCGTGTGGAGCCGGTATCCTCCTGTATTTCACCTCAACCGGGCATAGGAGGCGCTGAGATCCCCGGTTTAGTGGCGGCTTGCAAAACTGCTCCAGAGTGTCCGTATACTGTAGGCCCTGTCGAGCTCCTCCGTCTCCTCGGCAGCCAGACATGGCGGAACGTCCGGGAACAGGCCCTCACTCGCTGAATCCCGTGAGAACCGGTAGAGGGGCTGGGTTCAAATGTAAAGGCCTAAGTGGTTCATATGTGTAACGTACACGGTATAGCCTCAGAGCCCGTGTTTCCCGGCAGACTTCTTCCATATGCACCTAAACGGATCATATGTGTAAAGTGCTTCGGAAACATCCTTCGGGCAGATGGGGCTTTCCGCAAGTTCAGTTCCAATGTGAAACGGGTCGTTTTCCCAGTGTAGCCAATCTCACTGAGTGGGTAGTGCTCGTCGCAAACAGTGAAGGGTCTTCTGTTGAGGGAGGCCCTGGACTACATAACAAGGGGCGGAAGCGCCTTCCACGTATCCATGGCGTTGGTAGGATCCAATTGCGTCGGTCACCAACGTGACTCGGGTGACCGGACTGAAAGGGCACGTCTCTGTTACGTAGCTAACCCTTCTCACTGAAGGCGGGAATGGAGAGGCACGTCCCGTCGCAAGCGCTGCTATAACCCACTGAGCGGTGGCCGGGTTCACCGGCTCGGTAATACTCAGCGAAGGAAACGGTCTGCATGCAGCCGGCTACATTTTTATGCTCACGCTGGTGATCAGCAGCAGTGGATGCATAATCGCATGACATTGCATGAATGGATCGTTTAGTTAAACCTTGAAGTGGGATGGGTCTCGCTAAGAGAGAGCTCCCAATTGTACGGTCACAGATCGTACGTCTCGTGGTATCACTCCGAATTACGAGGACTGAGGATACATAAGTAACCGAGACCGTTCCATCGCAATGCAATCTCTGTTATTACACAATAAATATATGTATAATGAATCTTTCATAATATCTACAATTCGTGTTATAATGAGAGGATTCATGAGCACGCAAATTTCAGCACTGCATTGCTCAACGCTGCAAACACGTGTTATAGCCTAAATAGAAAATCTGCATACTCTTGCACCTGTTAATCCTTTATATTTTATATTAGTTCATTTAGCTTTTGTGCAATAGATGAATAACAAATTATTTGTTTCAGATATTTTATGTTTACATATTTCTATTTTGCGGGAGTCCCGTGAATCATTTTATTCTCCCGCATCCCGCACACACACGAGTGTCTACCCGCCCGCACCAGCACTCGCCCATCTTGTCCCGCACTGCGCTCTGTTGCGTCGGGTCTCGTGGGAGAACAGGCACTTACTCGACAGTGCGTGTGTAACAACCTTTTTACAATCCCTAGATTATAAACCACTGCATTCTGTCAGCAATGTAACGCCGGTCGCTAGTAACGTATAGAGACTTCTTCGGCTTGTAACTGTTCCTCTAATTACTATTTGAAATTATAAGCGTCGTTTGAAATTACCTCCGGTTACTAAAAAGTATCAATTACCAGTAAGCATTACTAAGTAATGCGATACATGCAATGGGGTTTGCTCTTGATGAAACAACTTTTAGGAAAGGGGCTACGTTTATTGAAAAAAAGGGGGGGGGGGGGGGTTATAAGAGGCGATTGTTAATTGGATTTAAAGTCATTAGGTGAAATAAAGCTGAGTTTATTAGCGAGGGAAGTTGGCTCGCATCTAATTTGCACAAAAATATGCTTTACACAAAAGCCAAATGAACTGCAGGTGGTTGCACTGGTCACACTAGCCAATGAAAGATGTTTTAATATACAAATGGATGTTTTACAAGCTTCAGCTGCTAGTATATTAATTAATAATCATCTGGAGAGTGGTGTTATATCATGATTTAAGACTTCTCACTGTGTGTTCATCATTGCCAACAAGAATCATTTGGTAAATAATTCTGAATTTAGATTAGTAAGTAATGGGTTACCGCTAAGTAATGCGTTACTGCCCAACACTGGTTAGCCGCAAGCACCTTAGCCTAGCATACTTCAGAAAGAAAAATGATTGGCTCTATCTATCTATCTATCCATCCATCCATCCATTCATCCATCCATCCATCCATCAAAAGTAAAAAAGGAAGCCAATAATTGTATGATCTAGGTTTGTTTCAAGCAATACTATCTAGCTTTACTTTAAACAATAGAGACAATGTGAGTGTATACGTGTGTGCTTGTGCTTCTGTCAGCATGACTTCTTGATTTGTTGTTTTCACGATCCGCTTTAGTCCATGTTACATTCGCTTACATTAACAACCCGTCCACTAAACAAGACAGCTCTCATTGTGCTATAAAATTCTGCAATTTCACATCTGTTTGCCGGCCACAGTAATACACCAGGATTTGAAGGCCTCCTCCGGTGAAACCTGCATTTTTGCTCGGCAGAGTCTTAGCTAAACCACTCGGTGCATTTCTTAGAAATAATAATGTTCCCTGGGTTAACAGAGCCTGTAATTATAAAGGAGAAAAACAGTATTAGTGTATGATCTGGCAGAAAGGATCTGTGTGGGGAAGATAAATAAAGCTAACAGGGGCTTTTCGTGTGGACAATTACTTTGCCTGGATTCATTTTCTAAATGGGATATTTCATCTTAAGCTTAATTACAAGATATGGGAAGGTTCAAGGTGGGCAGCCTCTGTGATTCGATACATGCAATGGGGTTTATTGCTCTTGATGAAAACAACTTTTAGAAAGGGTGTTTTATGAAAAAAAGGGGGGGGGGGGGGGGGGTTCATAAGAGGCTATTGTTCATTTGTATTTAAATTCATTAGTTAATAACTGAGCTTTCATTAGCGAGGGAAGTTGCGGCAATCTAATTTGCACAAAAATATGCTTTACACAAAAGCCAAATAAACTGCAGGTGGTAGCACTGGTCACACTAGCCAATGAAAGATGTTTTAATATACAAATGGATGTCATTTACAAGCTTCAGCTGCTAGTATATTAATTAATAATCATCTGGAGAGTGGTGTTATATCATGATTTAAGACTTCTCACTGTGTGTTCATCATTGCCAACAAGAATCATTTGGTAAATAATTCTGAATTTAGATTTAAAATATGAGATCAAGCAAACAAGTTTATATTTAGCATGTGTGCATGTTTTATTCACAACTGTGTTTGCCTGTGAGTGTGTGTAATTAACTTTTCTTGTTTTCTTTGCTTCTAACTTGCAACACTCTGATGAAACACAATGGACTTTGCTGCATTTATCCAGTCGCATGTGAGTTCTGCTGATAAACTTGAACAAATTAAAAATCTACACAACAACTGACTTTATACTGCTTTGTGGGTCAATATATTGACCAATATAGAATATTAAAATTTTTAGGTGTCCAATATCACATATGTACGCCATACAACAACTTATTGGTTTCGATTATTGTTTTTATTTTCAGTTTTGGCACAGTGATAACTAAATTATCAAATTGTACTATTAATAATTATAGTAAAAATAATAATAAACAAAACAAATAATGAGAATAATATTAATTGTTGTTGTTGTTGATGTTAAATTTAAATAATTCGTGTTTACAAAAGGACATTTGGCATTTCTTATTAGCTTTATTTTTATTTCAGTTTTAGTTTTAGTAATATTAGTACTTCAACCTATTTAATATCAGTTAGTTGCCAAGGCAGCATTTCTAAGCTTTTTAAGTTTATTTTATATTTTAGTAAAAAAATAAAAAAATTAACTAAAATAATTGTAATATTTTTAGTTTTAGAACAACACTGACATTTAGAGCAATTATTTGAGGATTTATTGGTTGATACAAAGTTAAGGAATGATAAATAGATATTCATATTTAGGTAATTAATAAAATGATGCATTTGTTTTGTTTTAGGCTTAGTTTTAGTGTTTTGTAACTGTACCATTTCAATAACGTAAACATTAATATGATTGTGGGTACTATCCTGTGATATAGGTGATCTCATCTGACATGAAGGAAGACCACATCTTCCGTCTGACAGGAAGGGGAGCAGACCAAGACCCTAAGGGTGTGTTCAGCATCAACCGACTGACGGGAGATGTGGCAGTTAGCCGAGCCCTGGACCGAGAGGCCATCGCATACTACCATGTGAGTGAGATATTAACTCTGTTATCTACTGCGTTCTGCTTTCCCCCCTTGCATACTGTCAGTAAGTATGTAGAAGTTCAGTTAAAGAGCTCAACATTAAACTGCAGGTTTATTTAAGTCATATTAGACTGTCACACGAATAACCGAATGTCCCTATTCGAAAAGAAAATATGTTTTTGCTTCACCCCATGCATCAAGGCGATTAATGGCTGTAATGACTCGTGTCTCTTTGGCAGCCAGCGAGCGGCTCAGTGAAGGAAAGCCGAATGCTGTACAGGATGTGGGACTCCAGTTAGGCAGTTATTCTACAAAACGTGTGTGTGATCAATGATGCAGATGTCAGCTGGCCTGTCAGACACTCGGCTAATGTGTGTTGGGAGTTTGTGCTTGTGAACATGTTGGCTCCTTTCCGTTTTTGCATTAGCGGTCTGATGGTGACTTTATCAGGTTGACTGATAAAGCTTTGTAGAGGGAAAAAAAAAGTCTCTTTAAAAAAAAATGTTAAATGAGTAAATGTGTTACTCAAAAGTTCAAAAAGTTCAAAAGTTTGAGTTCAATAAGATTTTTATTTAAAAAAAAAACACGTTTATTCAGCAAAGATGGATTACATTGAGCAAAAGTTACATTTAAGTCCCCCCCCCCCCCCCAATTATCATGTTACTAAAATATTTATATGCAAATATAAATGTTCTTTTTAGCTTTCAATTGATTGCAAAGTTACTTGACTTATCAGAAATGTTACTTGAGCACCAAATCAGCATATTAGAATGATTTCTGAAGGATCATGTGACACTGAAGCCTGGAGTAATGATGCTGAAAAATCAGATCTGCATCACAGGAATAAATTACATTTTAAGATGTATTAAAATAAAAAACTGTTATTTTGAATCATAATATTATTTCACAATATTACTGTTTTTAGGTATTTAAAAAAAAAAAAAGTAGTGTTGAGACCATTGTATCCTAGTTTACTTAAAAGTTGACACTTCACTTTTAGCGTCTGTAATACCTGAAAAAAGCAATCTGTTCCTATTTATCTTAATGGCAGTTTGTCAGCTCTGGTGCAGGTCTAAAGCTTATTGGCTAGCCCTTCAATAAATCCCACCCCCTTCCTGTTTTAATAGGCAATGCATCAAAACATGAAACGATTTCTTAGGGTCTTTAATCGGAAAAGGATAGACCTTTCAATATGTAGAGCTTTGCCAAAGAAAGGACCACCCAGTGGTAACTCCAGATAACAAGATATACAATACGATTCCTTTGAATTGTGTACTCAGTTGAGCGAGTTGTTACTTTGATTCGAGAAATCCAGAGCTCTTGTTCTCTTTCTCTTTGTGTCCTCTGCCATTTGACAGATAAAGGAGGGTTTACCTGGTTTCTATCCCCCTGTAGAGGAGAACTAAAGCGGCTCTGCTTAGTTTGATATCCACCTGTCTGGCTAGGAACAGATTTAATAAAAAAGAGTTGCTCTTCTTCCGTCCTCATTTTTTTCCGCCCCACTGGAATGCTCCGATAAAGTGTTCTTAGCAAGGTTTTTGAAAATCTCTGACAGCCTGACGCCTTGGGTTTGTCTTTTCAATAAAAAATCTTCTTTTCCTATTAAGAGATCATTCTTTATAGTATTGCTGCTTTTTTGGAGCCGTTGCGTACAGGCTGTTCTTGCTAGGGGCATTACAAAAGTCGAACAAGTGTGTGTGTGTGTGTGTGTGTTTATTCTGGCCTAAAAAGTTCTGTGAGGAAAGATGGCAGATTCCAAATCACATACTTCTCGGGTTTGTACTGTCCGCTGGCTGAGGAGCTGCCTTTGAGATGGAAGGGAATGCTAACACAGACAGTACCAGACAGTTTTGGGAAGTAAAAGTAGCAATGCTTACATAAGTTTTCCAGAGTAGCTCTTGTGGTAGCCATTTATTTCTATCCAGTAGCCGTGTGGCCTCAACAAACAGTACATGACTCTTCGTAATGTCGGAAGGAATAATCAAACACACTCGCCTAAGCTTTTCTCTCTCAAACTGTTCAAAAGTTGTGTGTCTGTAAGAATTTTTAATGTTCTTGAAAGTCAAAAATATTTTCTGTAAATGTTCTTTTTAAATCTGCTGATGTGAATTTTGTCAACTTTTACAAGTAAACTTGGACACAAGGGTCTCAAAACTACACTATTGTTTAAAAGTTTGAGGTTAATGTTTAAAAAAAAAAAAAAAGTGTTTTATGTGTGCCAAGGCTGCATTGATTGGATCAAAAATATAGAAATACTGTGAAATATAATTACAGTTCAAGATACTGCTTCTGATTTTTTAAATGCAAGCTACACTGTATTGGCAAAGCTGATTTTATAGCAGCCATTACTCCCGTCTTCAGTCTTCAAAATGTGATGAATAGAAATCAATCAGTCAATCATAAGGACCCCAAAGTTTTGCATGGTAGCCTGGGAAAGTCTGATCTAATCTAATGAGTCTTTCCATCCTAAATGATTCTTTTTCTCAAATGTAGCATTGTAAAGTATTGGATAGATGATGTAAATGAAAAAATAGAATAAAAGGTGAATTCATTCAAGTCCATGAACAGTATGTTGAATTATATTTGACTTGGTTATGAACTTTCTGTTTTATTTAGTACAAATTTAGCATTTGAAGTTTGGCACTGTCACCGTCTGAGAGTTATTCATTCATAACTCCTCATTGTTTTTGTGCTAGCAAAAATGCAGCTTGATTAAATCATACATTGTGTCATGGGATAGTTTTTGTTTGTAGCGTGTACTGTACCTGACTACTTTTTCTAAACAGTAGCTTGACTGTGGTTTAACAGCTTCAAATTACGATTAGCTTGGAGCTACAGTTCCATTGTAGCTGCCCCAACACTGAGGATGGCTTTTACACTATTGTATAACCACCATAGTTTAGGTCTGCTGGTCACGGCAGAGTGGGTGTGTGCTCTGAAGAGGAGGGTAATCTCAGGTCCGCAGACCCCAGTCGGGATCAAAGCCCTCACTCGGCAGAGCACTTGACATTTACATCTCCTTATCTCCCTTTCTCTCACATCCACACCACCCGCAATCTAAAAAGCGTGCGTCAAGCACGTGCACATCAAAGCTTGACATTTTACAGCACTAATACTCACACACTCCTATCTTGATGAAGGAATGATGCTAACCACAGCTGTTTTTGCATATGGCTGTGTCTTTCTGAGAATGATTACTCTTTCTGTTAGTGAAGCATTGAAATGATTTTTGTTACTAAAGCAACAAAACTGACATTAAAGTTTTAATTTAGCTAAAAACCGAAACAGAAAATTAAGTTTTGGTAATTAATTTGGGTAATTGAAATCAATGTGTTCTTCAGGGTGTTGTGTTCTCAACTGATATATTAAACCAGTTGTTCTTCACAGTGTTGTTATAGTTAACTAAAACTGAAATTAAAACTAGAACCATAAAAAAATAATTACTTGAAATAAAAGGATTTTACTTCAAATTATATTTAATTATTTATTGAATATAATACAAAATAAAATACTTTTATTTCGGCTAGTTGGCAAAGCAACATTTCTCATTCTAGTTTAGTTTATCTTGATGTACTAAAATAGCTAAAGCTGAAATAAAAATTAATGCAAACTATACTGTGTAACTACTAAAAATGACAAAAACACAACAAAATTAATAAAACTTTAAAATTAAATTGAAAACTGAAAATATAAAAATAAAAACTGATTCAAATTATTAATAAAAACTATTATAGTAATACTCTAGTGTCTCAGTGATAGTTTAAATAGCTCTGTTCTTCAGCAATATATTTATATTTTAGTTTAACAAATTTTACACACACACTTTAATATAATTGGTCATGTACAACGCGTACCTGTGGTAACTTATCCACGTTATGTGCACAAAACAGACACTGAAACAGTCAAAACACATCATTGGAGGAGAACTAATTAAACATCACTGTTTCGGTCAATGATTTTGCCCTTCCAAACCCACTTTGTCCAAAACCTTAAATTATTTTTTTTCAATTTTTCGGCCGGTTAACTACATTTTAGTGTATCAATATCTACTGTGTCTTTCTCGTTTCTCGCCTACAGTATGTTGTTCCGAGTGATTTTGCGAACTAGTCGGACGAGCAGGCATGTCGGTATTGAAATAATCCACTGGCTCACCTGCTATGGCAAAGAGCCTTGGAGCCCCTGACCTCTAATTTCGTGTTGTTCTCCATCTAATCACACATATGGGCCAGTTCCCCCTCGCATCGACCACCTCACGTACACATATGTAGTGCAACACCTCAATGCTGCCACACTTCACCTAATTCCCATGCCATGCTGGTGGGAATAACCGCATTTTCCGGCTGATCCCTCTGCAGCACATCAGGAGTAATTACACCACAGCTAATTCCAGCCAATCTCACACTAGGAGTAATCACAGGCGTGTTGCAGCGCATATGGGGAGGGGAGTGGTGGGTGATCCAGGCCAGGAACTGTTTTCTCAGGCGGTGCCGCATCGCTGCTGTGTATCTTAGTCACCGGTTCCGCAGGAGTCAACTCACAGCAGTTTCTGGCAGCAACTTTTTCTCTCCACTGCTTATTCCTTCCCATTGCTGTGTGTATATGAATTAGTTGTCTTATGAGCCTTGTGAACCAACAGCATTTTTACTGTTTGAAATGAAATTTTTTTTTAGGGTGTTGAATTGGGGTTGTTAAGGTTTTTAGCATGTTACTAAGTGGTTGTTAGGGTATTTTGGGTGTTTGCCAAGGTGTTGCAGTGTTTAGCATGTTGCTGTGTAATTGCTAGCGTGTTGCAGTGGGGTTGTTCAGGTTTTTAGCATGTTGCTGTCCGGTTGATAGGGTGGTGCAGGTGGTTGCTAGGGTGTTGCTAAGATTTTTAGAATGTTGCTAAGCAGCTTCTATGATGTTTTAGGTGGTTTCCAAAGTGTTGCAGTGTGGTTTTTAAAGTGTTTTAATGTTTTAGCATGTTACTGTATGGAGTCTTTTTGGTGGTTGCTAGAGTGTTTAGCATGTTGCTAAGCACTTGCTTGTGTTGCAGCATGCATTCTAAAGTGTTTGGAGTGTTTTAGCATTCATTGTTCTGTTGTTAGGGTTTTGTTGGTGGTTGCTAGGGTGTTGCAGTAGGTTTCTTACCATTGTTTTTCTTTAGCATGTTAATTAGTTGCTAGGGTGTTTTGGTTGGGTTCCAGGATCTTAAGATTTTTAGATGTAAAGATTTTTAGCATGTTACTAAGCAGCTGATAGGGTGTTTTAGGTGGTTTCCAAGTTGTTACAGTGTGTGTGTGTGTTTTCTAAGGTGTTTTGAATGTGTAGCATGTTGCTATGTGGTTACTAGGGTGTTGGTGGTGACTGCTACGGTGTTGCAGTGAGGTTGTTAAGGTTTACAGCATGTTGTTAAGCATTTGCTAGAGTGTTTAGGTGGTTTCCAAATGGTTGTAGCATGTTGTTTTAGCATGTTTTTTTGGGGTTGCTAGGGTGTGGCAGTTGGGTTGTTTGGTGGTTGCTATGACATTCTGGTTCCTGAAAGAAATGGTGATGGATAAGGACTCAAAAGAAAGGACAGACAAATCATAGTAGGCTGACAAATAAAGACCAGTTGCAACATTGCATCTAATGAATGGATATTTATTCTCACATTACAGCAATCGACTGAAGCCGTTTAATTCCAACCGTTTTTGAATCCAAATTTACATCCCACAGATCCAACTTGTAGGGAGAACACATACACACTCTCACACATCGCATGAATATACAGAGAGTTGCAATGACTCTCATTTACACATACATGCAAACACAGAGGTGTCCACACACATTGCATGTGAAGACACACACAGACACACGCAAATCCCCAGAGCGATTCTTTCGTATCCCCAGACCGACTAACGAACCATGCAATTGACATCTTAGAAGTGCTTTCTCTCTGCGAGAGCCACAAAGTGACTCCTTAATTACATTCTTCTCTGTGGTGTTCATGGCCAGACTGCTGCAAAACACAAGGCCATGATAAAGGCCCTATTATTGGACTGGAATCAGGAATCAGGCTTCCGTGTCATCCCTTGTTAATATCCTCAGAGTCTTCTTACTACAGGGAAATCACACTGTAAAACGCTGAGCATCAAGGACCTGTGATGAAGGACCCATGTTGTGATCGCTGTATGAGTGGCTGATTCCAAAACAGCTTAGAAAATAGGAGATTAAAAGAGCATGAGTCTGTTGTACAACAAGACGGCAGATCAGATAAGTGTGAGTAATAATAAAAAATAAAAAAACAATTGTGGTTGGAGCTGTGGTCTAGTGGTTAGCAAACACGAATACTACAGATACTCTATCAACCTTTCAAGTTAGGTAGTGTATTGAGAGGTTCTGTGGTTGTTTTGGATGCATTCCTCTGATTGGTTTTCTTGCAGAATTATTTCTGTTTATTTGTAAATTCTGGTTAATTCAAAATTGGTTTAAGGTTTTTAGTAGGCTGTTATCAAAAAAAAATGTATCAAAAAAAAAAAGTTTTCCACCAAAACAAAAGCTCTTTGGTTTAGTGTTTGAAGCAATAAATTAATGTAAAATATTATTTATTAACAAATAAATTAAAATATTTTGCAGAACCAGGCCAAATAAATTAATTTTGTAGGAAGACATACTTAATGTTAAGTGTAAATATTGTAATTTTTTGTAATTAATTTAATATTTTATATTATTATTTTGTGTTGTGTTCCTAAATCAAACCAGATTTGAACATTAAATGTACAAATATATTTAATAATTATTTTAATTGTTATCATTACAATTATTGTTGTAGTTGTTTTTATTTTGTATAGTCATATTGAATGGGTTCTTTAAAAAACAACAAATGGGAATGTAGCCTGGACAATTGAAGTCTTCTACAGTCTACTATAATAAGCAAGATATCTAATAAAAGACTGAATTTAGAAAACATGAAGTATAGTTCCTGAGTATTGGACGGTTTTATGGTCATTTTGGAGCTTGTACTATATAGAAACCATTCTATCCATCCATGAGCATCTTGGACATTCTGCAAAGTAACCCCTTTTGTATTCCACAGGAAACAATTGCGTTTCTGAATGACATAAGGGTGATTAGATTTCTATTCATTGAAAGAACATGTTGCTCATCTCTGTACATAACTCTACTCTCAAAAACCATTCCTCATTGTCAGCCACATTAATAAAACAGCAGAGAGACACCTAGTCGGAGAAAAAAATTTAAAGCAAAAAGATGAAAAAGCCACTCATGCATTAATACAGAACATATGGATGATGTTTTTTCCTGTGTAGCTGCAGCCAAATGACAGTGCCGCTCCACTGCCTGCAGAAGAGTCACATTATGATGTGTCGAGGGGTGTTTTGGTGCCTTGTCTCAGGTAGACAGACTCTGCGCTCGCCCACAGCGGGTTGGCACTGTGATATCACGATGGTCTCTCACAAATAACTGCTCCGGGCCACCGTAGGGCTGACACAAGACCTGTGTGTCTAACAGCTGTTTGTTTGCCATGGACCTGACACACACCCATGATCCTCGGGGCGCTGCCATGCTGCGTTTGATGGTGGGGGAATGGCGGCATCTGTGCGTGTGTGTTTTTCTATATGTTTATTTGTGTGTGGGTGCGTGCCATCTGTCCTCCGAGTAATTGCTGGTATTTATATGATCATAATTGTATACTGAGTACTGTGTGCTCTCAAAGCTAGTTTAAATTGAACTGTTTTAAGAGATATTAGACGCTAAACGTGAGAGATCCATCTGTGTCGGCTTCTGTTTTTTTTATGCGCTGTGGTTTGTGCATTTAACACTTAGACACATACTTCGGGAACGCCATCCACAACCCTCTCTCTCATACATTTTTTGAAGTTTAGACCTCCATCGTCTTAGTATTTCCTTAATTTTTCCACTATAAACAATGACAAGAAAAAAATAAAAGTCTGTTTCCCAATTTTTTAAAAATTTTTTAAATTTTTGGGCGGTAGTATTTATTTATTTTTGGTGCAACAATGTTCAATATCTGATGTCTCAATAATTGTAAATCGCCTTTATTTTTCAAAGTGGCGACTTGTAAAAAAATTACCACTGTCATAAAACGGAAGAATTTTAAAGATGAGATTAATGTATCAAAAGGTTCAGATCAAGTGATGGTTATGATGAAGCAGTTGCTCAAAACACCCTTCCAAGTTTCCACCCTTCCAAGTAATTGTTATTAAAATGTCAGAACTGTTTTATGCTATTCGGGCAGTTTAGAGATTCATCCATATACATTCCAGGTCGCTGAAGACCCAAATATGTAATACTGATTGGCAAGGGTTAAACCTATTGCTTCCCACATTTGTCACTATAAGGACCGTTTGTCCTCTGTCACATCTCAAAAACTGTCCTTTTGAGTGCAAAACCCAGACTTTTAGGTCAGCTGGAAGTGGCCTAAGGTAATATTCCGTTGTAACATCAATTAGAGCTCTCATTATGTGTGGCCTAACACTAATTACTGCAATTATTTCCTGCTAACAGTTATGATCCCTGTAGTGGCGTATGCCGAGACGGTGTCTCATTTTTTTAAGCATTTGCGGAAATGGCACTCTTTGTCCACCGTGACTTACTGTTCCCCCACTGAGGTTCATCCATCGGGACAGCTGTGTGCTTGCTTGCGCATTACAGTAATGACCTTCACGGTTTTCACAACTGTGAGACCGGCGGTGTCTCTTTTTTCAGATTGTACTCTGATACCTAAAACCAGGCCAATAGTCGCATTTAATAGCGGCCGCTGGTATTGCTGTCTAATCAGCCCCCTCCATACAGCACCAGTCATGGCTGCGGAAATGAAACATTAAACATTTAATGGGAGATTAAAACCTCCATTAGTCTGAAGAGTTCTGAAGTGTCGAGGGAAAATGGTCAGGTTTCCAGATTTTACTGTGTCCTAGTTTATCACATGAAGGTCAGAGCCAATCATCCTGTGTGTCAGCAAATAACGATAAGAAGTGAAGGCAGCGCTGCATTGATTTTGGTGATAACTGAAGGCTGAATGAATGTTTTAATTACAGTGCTTGCATGCCACAATATACTGGTATTCCCCCTAACCTTCTAAGCTTAAGTATTATTTTATTTGTTTGTAGATAATTTTAATAGTTTTTATTGGATGGGATGCAACATATATATAAGTCATTTTCATTTAACCGACAGTGACGTTATCATAATAAATGCATATCATATATTTCAATTTGTCTTTCTTACTTTCATTTACTTTCCAGATTGTCTTCCATAGATTCATAGTTGCCTTTACACAGTGTCTACATTTTGATACTTGTGAAAACAAGTCATGGCTGAGTGTCATGACAACAGCAAAGCAGCTCTGATTCAGCATTTCATTTAAGCACAACCAATGCCTAAAACTCAAGCTTAGCTAAATCTTTAATGCTATTCATTTGCTGCATTGCAAGCACTGATACTTTTAAAAAAAAAAAAGGTAATCTAGTTGAATATCCTTGAAAAGAATATGTTGTTTTTTTGGATGATGGTGTGCTGGTGTCCCAGAAGGCTTCTTAACTAGCTTAACTAGCAAGATTGTCTCAATCAACCCACTTTATCAGGCCATGCTGATCAATTACTCCTACCAGCTGAGATTAATATGGTTAGACCAGCATTAACTAGTTTTTCAGCAAGAATTAGAGTGATTCCTTCTCAAATGTGCCTTCTGAAAACACTTATCAAGCCTGTGTTTTCCCATTCAGTTAGATAAACATGATGCTATACAACCAGTCAGTCAGAACCAAACAATCAGAACCAATGATCCTTGAATGTGACCTTATACTTTTGATGTGATTGCGGTTTTGTTCAGAGTGAGGCTTCATGAAGTGAGTATGGTGTCAGTTCTTAGCTGGCAGTAGCACCAGAGGCCTTCTCAGGTCTGGCCAGTGGTTGAAAGCATTATCTCAGTGGATTAATGATGATGGATTCCTGCAAGGTCACTTTGTAAACTGGCATATTAACCACAATACTTGTGATAATAAAATCAACATGGCTTGAAACACTGCACACACGCAGAAGGTGTTTACAAAAATCTGTCCGAGCAGAGAAACAGTTTGTGTAACATCTGATGAATTTAACTGAAGCTGAGGGACAAATTGTGGCCTGTTCCTTTTAGTAATAATATATTTAATTTTAATTTTAATTTATTTTTAGTTTTTTCTATAACCCAAGGACACTTCACAGTGCTTTTTAAAGTTGGAAATCTTAAGAAATCATAATTTACCTTTGTAAATAATGTCACTTGAAATTCTATTAATTTTGAAAAAGGTTTTCAGTAATATGTATAATTAATTCTGTATTTCTGTGGAGCAGGGAAACCAACATTAGCCATTTTTTGAGCTCAGTTTTGGCCTGTTGTGACCTTGAGTAAAGCACTTAACCCCAGGTTGTTTCAGATGGATTTTGCTTACAAGCAGTGTAATTTAAGTTGCTTTAGAGATAGTGATGTTTAATGGACATGAACAAAAATGTACCTTTCTGTGGTGTGTGTGTGGTGTGTGTGTGTGTGTGAGAGAGAGAGGAGAGAGAGAGAGCAAGCCAATTTTAGATGACACATTTAAGTGGAAGCTTTTATAGCCATCGTACAACTGTGCAGAAGCACTTTGCACAAGAAAACAAAGTTTAAATGTGAAATACATTTGAGAAATTAAAGAACAAATATTTCCCAAGAAGAAGAAAAGTAATTTTGAATTTGAATCAAAATCAGTAGAGAACAGTGAAAAAGTTTCAAATATTAAGGAACAAATGGAATGCAAAAAGAGAACACAAAATAGATGAGATAATAAATGTGCTGAACAGTGTCATGTTATGGTCATGTCATGATCTTTTCTTTATCGTAATTTAAATGTATTTTTTTCAAAGGGCACGTGCTAAAAAAAATGCAGATAAAATAGCATTTGAGATCTGCTGAGTGCAGCTTTTGAGATGGATCGAGATGACAATATGACTGTGGGCTTGGCATTGGCAAGTTTGTGAAACATGAATATACATTTTAAAAAACTATTAAATATTTGAATTTAATGCTTAATCTTATTGTATGAAGTAATTTCAGATTTTTTGATGACTAGAGATTTAAAAGCGAACGCATTTATTTTAAATAGCTTTTTTGTATTCATTTTGATCAATAGATAGCATCAGAGAAATTAACGTAAACGTCTTCTAAAAACAAAAATTTTGAATGAGTGTGTTTGTGTGTGTGTGTGTGTGTGTGTGTGGTGTCAAGGCCAGTTTTTTTTAGTAGCTCCGCTTTGTGAGTTTTTATTGCGATAATATCTGACTGTCTGTTATCCCTACTGTATGTACAGTATCAGAATCAGAATGAGCTTTATTGCCAGGTATGTTTACACATACGAGGAATTTGTTTTAGTGACAGAAGCTCCACAGTGCAACAGAATGACAGTGACAAGACAGGATGCAGATAATAAAAAGAATAATATACAAAATAGACAATGTACAAAATGGCAAAAACACAATATATAATATAGACAATTATGTTTGTATATAATGTATACGTATAAGGATTTTTTTTTTTTTGGACAATTGTCTTCTGTTTAGCTGTTGTCTCCTGCCTGTGCCAGTCTGTGTTATGTTTCATTCTAATTTGAGGGTGTCAATAGATTCTACAACAACTAATTACCTGTATAATGCAATTAAAATACAGTGGATTCCAGTCGTAAATGCTCAGCTCTGTTTGGAAATAAAGCTGAAATGCAGAAACAGACCTGCTCTTTTTCTGTAGTGTTATGAGTTGCAAAGTCTAAGGAACCTCTCTTGAAATTAGTGGATCATCATGTCACTTACAAGGTTCTTAGGGAAGTGATGATTTGATGAGTAAGAAAAAAAGAGGAATAGAGGGGAGAGGAGGGATAAGTGTCTATAGACAGCTTTTCTGTAGATGCTAGATCTTAAGATGTCTCTCCACTGGTAGAGCAACATGTCTCAAATTTCTCTCTGGGGACTCACATCTCAATACACACACACACACACACACCTGGTGAAGAGGGTCTCATGGGAGCCCATCTGGACTGATAACAAAACACACACATCACACATGCTAACTTTTTATAAAATTATAATCACAAATGTCTAATTATGTGCTGCTTCCACAAATTTTAGATTAGATGACTCAGTGGCTTAGGCAGAATAAAATTTTTGCTCGGGCCTGGGCAAAAGTGAGTGGGCACTAGTAGCTAACGGACGGCGTCGGACTCAATATTCAGGTCATTTCAATCTTCTTTTCTTTGATCCTATTGAAAAATAAACTGTAGAAAATAATGGAAGACACACATAGTAAATGTACTGTGTCACCATCAAGAATGTGCCCATTGTCAACATAACCTAAAATCATTCACAATAGCCCCAATCCCGAAATACTGTTGCAGATTACAATAGGCTACTTGAACTATAAAGTTAGATGCTGCGTAGAAAGAATCTCTCACTCCAGGTCACTAATGCACATCTGCTCAACTAATACAAATACAAAACTCAGACGTGAACTTGTATCAGTTGTCAATACAGATGTCATACAACATCGACATACAAGAAAACTGTGGCTACAATCTGTCCACATACAAAACCTGAGTAGCAGTTAGAACGAAAATGTAAATAAATACTGCTTTGTTTATCCCGAAACAGAAGTCATTTAAAATGTTATCTGTATATTTTAATTTTCATTTCATCAGTCTACAGTTTATGTATAACGCTCCCAATATGTTATGCTGCCAACACTGGAATCTCTGACTGTAAAGATATTCCAGGCACTGTATTTCCTCATCATATGTCCTCAAATACAGGTGCATCTCAATAAATTAGAATGTCATGGAAAAGTTCATTTATTTCAGTAATTCAACTCAAATTGGGAAACTCGGTATTAATAACTTAAAATTCCCACAGACTGCAGTAGTTTAAAGTCTTTGGTGCTTTTAATTGTGTGATTTTGGCTCACCTTTAACAAAGCCCACCAATTCACGATCTCAACATGAGAATATGGGACAGCCATAGCTAATTAACTCAAAAACTGCAAAGGTTTCTGAAGCTTAAAAATGGTCTTCAGTTTGGGTCACTAGGATACACAATCATGGGAGACTGTGATCTGACAGCTGTTCCCGACGCCAACATTGACACCTTCACAAGGCGGGTAAGCCACCCCATCCTTGCAAAGAAGCTGGCTGTTACAGGAGGCTGTATCCAAGCATGTTAACAGAAAGTTGAGTGGAAGGAAACAGTGTGGAAGAAAAAGATATGCCCACCCACCCCGAGAGAACCACCGCCTTATGAGGATTGTCAAGCAAAATCGATCAAGAATTTGAGTGAACTTCACAAGAATGGACTGAGGCTGGGGTCAAGGCATCAAGAGCCACCACACACAGATGTGTCAAGGCATTTGGCTACAGTTGTCGTATTCCTCATGTTAAGCCACACCGGAACCACAGACAACGTCAGAGGCATCTTACCTGGCCTAAGGAGAAGAAGAACTGGACTGTTGCCCAGTGGTCCAAATTTCTCTTTTCAGATGAGAGCAAGTTTGTATTTCATTTGGAAACCAAGGTCCTAGGAGTCTGGAGGAAGGGTGGAGAAACTCATAGCCCAAGTTGCTTGAAGTCCAGTGTTAAGTTTACACAGTCTGTGATGATTTGGGGTGCAATGTCATCTGCTGGTGTTGGTCCATTGTGTTTTTTGAAAACCAACTTCACTGCACCAGTTTACCAAGAAATTTGGAGCACTTCATGCTTCCTTCTGCTGACCAGCTTTTTGTAGATGCTGATTTAATTTTCCAGCAGGACTTGGCACATGCCCACACTGCCAAAAGCACCAAACGTTGGTTAAATGACAATGGTGTTGGTGTGCTTGACTGGCCAGCAATCTCACCAGACCTGAACCCTATAGAGAATTTATGGGGTATTGTCATGAGGAAAATGAGAAAAAAGAGACCAAAAAAATGCAGATGAGCCGAAGGCCACTGTCAAAGAAACCTGGCCATCCATACCACCTCAGCAGTGCCACAAAAAAATTACCTCCATGCCACGCCGAATTGATGCAATAATTCATGCAAAAGGAGCCCCTACCAAGTATTGAGGGCCAACAATTCACTAAAAAAGTTTTTTTATTGTTCTTATGAAGTATTCTAATTTGTTGAGATAGTGAAATGGTGGGTTTTTGTTAAATGTGAGCAAAACATCACAATTAAAATAACCAAAGACTAAAACTACTTCAGTCTGTGTGCATTGAATTTATTAATACACGAGTTTCACAATTTGAGTTGACTTACTGAAATAAATGAACTTTTCCATGACATTCTAATTTATTGAGATGCACCTGTATATTAGATAGGGCCTATAATTAAAGTGTATAAAATTGTTTTATTCGGAAATTTCATGTTTCTGATTTTTTTATTTGTTATTTAAATTAATAGGACTACATATTCGGAAACAGGTGCAGGTAGCCGCTGGTGTCAGTTGAAAATATAAAAAAAATAATCTTTGTGTAACGTTTTCTAACACACAACTGCAAATTACAGATGGTCAACAAATCATCAAGAATATGCAAAAACACATTTTATTTAGATTAGTATTTGAAATGTTACATTAGTTGTGTAATTGTGTTAAAATAGGTTAAACAATTATTTAACAAATATTATATTTGTATAATAAACATGGTGGGCTATGCCCGTCAGGCCCGTCTGCTGGCTACGCCCCTGAAGTGACTAATAGTTGTGGGTTGAAATAATTTTGTGTAAATTTTTTTTTTTTAATGCATGCAGTGCCAAGATGTTCCTAAAGAGTGAACGAGAGAATCTCACCTCTTTTTCTGTACATTTTTATGCGTAGGTTATATATATATTTTTAAAGTAATTATGTCCTTTATTTTCAGAATCGCATGGTCTGTGGCTGTGCTGTCATTTCACAGTTTCACATTAACGGATCAGTGGGCGTTTACGGGCAAGCAGCTTGCTTGGCTTGAGGATAAAGGGGTGGTACTTTTGGGGGGGATTTCCGATTAATCCGAGAGGCAAGTGGAGGGCTTAACAGGAAGAAAAAAGTTTGATTGTGGTGCAAAGGCGGCCTTGAATTCCTCCGACGGAGTGCGCCCGTGTGAGAAAAATAACCAGACAGTTGTCCACTTCATTTACGACTGGTTTTGGAGTTATGTCCAGAGGCAGGTGATGTTCACCTCCGAATCTCTCTCCTCATTTCTGCTTGGTTGGCCAGTAATATACTAGGCATTGGTGAGCAAGGCATGCTGCCCTGCACACAGGAAAACTGTCAGTTTTATTTTTCAGCTTCTCTTTTTTGTGTTTTTCTCTCTGAAGATAACACCTCTTCGACAACCTTTCAAGTAAAACTCAATATGTACCAACAGACACGTATAAATATTATATGATGAAAGCAGCTCTCGTGTTTTAGAAATACACTTTTGTCTTGAACGCTTCTTTCATGAATCTACTTATTTTTAGGCTTTAGAGAACCGAAAGGATTTTTGTAGGGTTGCCGAGCAACAAATTCCATGAAGTGTACTTTTTTTTTATCAGTACAAACTGTAGCTTGTGTGAACGTATTTCCCATTTTATATTTTCTTAAAGTCTTTAGATGCTTTAGTGCCACAGAGCAATGCTTGTCAGAGGTTTCTGTTTGTACAAAGTCAAACTGAGAGGAGACTGAAAGTCAAACTGTGATTTTTCTTTAAAGAACTACTAGTATCTGTCGTATAAAAGTCGTGGCAGTACAGTATTTTAAAAAGTTATTTAAGTCCACCCGTGTCCATAGTCTCTGAAAATGTGATTTATTTGAGTGTTCTGTTCTACTATCTGGAATAAATAAGTTTAAGCACTAAAATTACTAAAACTGAAAATAAAAAATCGGATATATATATAGATTTTTTTTTTTTTATAAATGATATAAATAATAAAAAAAAAAATGTTGGTCTGATGATCGCATATAAAAATCTGGCACTTTGAATCTTATTTTGATTATTTTGAGTTATTTTTGGGTTTAGCTGAACTAATTGATAATTGATACCAAAATTATACTGTGAATTTGTTTCCACTCTGGCAAATGTTCCTGAAAAGTGCTCATAATCTCTCAAAATATATTTCTGTTTCTGCTGTGTTTGTGTCTTTTACAGTATGTGTGCCTTTACTTGGGGGAGTGCTTTCCTAATAGAAGTGTATCAGGACAATTACCAGAGTGTATGTTTTGTCTGACTCTTAAAAGTGGGAAAAAATGACCCTTTACTATCTGCTGCCCCACTGGTCTCTAAAGGAGTGGGTGTTGAGAAAAGGGAAGTGCTGATCTCATGTCCAAGGACTCGGGCCCCCCCCCCCCCCCCCCCCCCCCCCCCCCCCCCCCCCCCCCCCCCCCCCCCCCCCCTGGGCGAGATCTGGAGCTGGGCTTTGAGGCTCCAGGGAAGCAACACCAACAAATGTGCATTAATAAGCCTTTAGAGAGGCAAGAGCCAATGCTCTAGTATGAAACACCTCCCAAAGCCCTGGTGACTGTTTTTTTTTTCTCAAGGCATTTCAGCAAGCAATTATTTTTATCTGGCTGCTGCTATAAAGGATCTTCCCCTACTCTCATCGTCACTCTTTCATCATTTATTCCATCACCTTACCTCACTTCTTTTTTTCTTTTAAAGTCAGTCTTTTTATACCTATGCGAATCAGTATTTAATATAAAAAGCGAGATTCTGATGTATTTTTTATCCACCTCCTTTTAATTTATTTCTCAGACCTTCAAAAATACATTAAAGGAATAGTTCACCCAAAAATGAAATTTCTTGACAATGTACTCATCCTCAGGCCACCCAAAATGTAGATGAGTTTGTTTTTTCATCAGTATGGAGAAATTAAGCATTCCATCACTTGTTCCCCAGTGGATGGGTGCGTCAGAATGAGAGTCCAAACAGCTGTTAAAAACATCACAATTATCCACACCACTCTAGTCCATCAATTAATGTATTGTGAAGCAAAAAGCATGCATGCTTGTAATAAATAAAAAACATTTAAATGATGGATTTATTACAAACATGCAGCTTTTCACTTCACAAGATGTTAATTGATGGACTGGAGTGGTGTGGATTACTTGTGGTTTATTGTGATGTTTTTATCAGTTGTTTGGACTCTCATTCTGACGACACCCATTCACTTCAGAGGACCCATTTGCGAGCAAGTGATGTAAAGCTAAAAGTCTCCAAATCCGTTCCGGAGAAGAAACAAACTCATCTACGTCTTGGGTGCCCTGAGGGTGAGCCAATTAAATTTTTTTGGGTGAATTACTCTTTTAAATGGATTGTTTATGGTCATGGAGAAAGCAATTTTTTGCCTTATTTTTACGCTCACTAATTATGTGTACTTGATACATATTCATGAATATTAATGACTCTTTTAAAATACAGGTAGTGATATAATCAATAAGTGTTCAATCATGATGCTTTCGGCATTCTAAGTATCCCCACAGTACTTAGTGAGGAAGGTGAGGTTATGTTTTAAAAAAACACTCAGTCTTGTTTTATGGATTGCAAATCAGTTAGTGTGACTGGGTGAATATTGCATCAGCTAATATACATGAGCCAAGCTGTTAAGGTTTATAATTAGTTGCTCCCCAATTTTCACAATGTTCCTATATGCTACTTTGTTTCTGGAATCAGTGTTCAGAGTTTATATTTAGAATGAGGTTATCTGATGATAGATTCTGCATGATCAGTACATTTTAAGATGTTGGCAAAAGTATCTGAATTGGTTGTGTAAGGTTGTACTCTCTCGTTGGGAACTTGCAACACCAGGACATTTTAGCCACACTGTAAGTTGTAAAATAAGAGCAAACATGACAGTAGAATACATTAACATAGAAGTTACAATAAATTGTGTATGGTGGAAAAAATCCAAAACTTGTTTCCAAACGGCAGTGGCTTGTTGTTCGCACATGTCCGGGCTGTTCCCTCAGGTCTGGTTCTTCATGCTTCCATATGCCGCTTTGATAATGGATGTAGTTCGTACAGTCTCTAATGTACAAAGTAAAGAGGCCTACAGTTTGCAGCACTTGCACCTGGACTATATTTGCAGCAAAACAAGATGCATGGTTTCTTCATAAGCCAGCAAATACTCTGTGCACAGTAATATTGTGTAACAGCTGCAATAAATTTCAAGTTCCTTAGAGTGTTTAGCTGTTTCAGTATACCTTTGCTTTCACTTTTTATCGTCCAATTAGCCTCTCTCCTCTTTACTCTGCAATGAGCAGCAGAAACAGACAGGAAATGAGACTAACGCCGGTTTCACACTGCAAGAGTGAGCGGCGCGTGAGCAGCGCATATTTTTTTTCGGCGTGCATGTTAACAAATGAGTGCATTCACACCGGGAGCAGGAGCAGAGCGTGAGCGTCAAGCAGGAGCATCGCAGGAGTGTCGCTTGAGCAGCGCTGCAGCGATGGTTTCGGCGCCAAGTCTATTTTTGCTGCGCCGCTCACGCTCAATTAAAGTGACAGCACACTTTTGATGGACAAAATAAATATGATTTCACACAAAACGTGCTAAAAATGCACAGAATAACCATGTCTAGTGTGTTTTAACACGAATTGGAGTATGCCAGGAAAGAAAATGAAGAATCAAAAATATTGTATAGAAGATTTACCCATTTTAACTTGTTTTTAATTTTTAATTACCATAAGCAAATTATAACTTAAAACATTTTATCAAACTCACAATGAACAATTCATCTAGCTCAGGATCTTAAGTTACAATGGAGTATATACATAAGAAATTCATTATTCATCCATTATTGACAGCTTCTGTAAATATTGTATTCTGTAAATATTGCACACGTGTTCACTTATGATTGATTTGACAAACTTAGGCTACGCCTTTTATTTATTTTCAGTTCTTCAGTTACAGAAACGGAGCTATAGACACATGAATGCACATGAAACATACTGACATCTTCAACATTCGGCCTAATAAAAATATTATGAATGCTCAGCATGTTCACCTTGGTTAGAAGCATACCTTTTCATTTTTTTAAATGAATCTCTATGAACAAATAATGACTTAAACATAATATTCTCACTTAATAATTAGCTAAAATAGAATTAATAATTATATAGCTCCAGGTCTTCAGTTAGGCTACAAAAACGGACAACAAGGCACACATTACAAATAAGTACACAAGATGAACACAGACACAAAAAAATCGTATAAATCATATTGACAGCTTCTAAGAAATATATTAAGCTTTAAATTACGATTGGCTAGAAACGCATAGCCTACTTTTTGTTATTCAGCTCTACATAAATAATAACATTCTTAGCCTAATGATTAACGAATAATTCACATTTCTCCCGATCAGTTACAAAAACGGAGCTTAATCACAAGTAATTTACATAAAGCATATTGGCAGGTTCTATAAGAAATGGACATGGAGATTATGGACACACACTGAGCTATAACTTGGTTAATAGCACATATCTGGGTAAGCGCCTATGGGTAAAAGTATGTATTATATAAAATAAAAACATTGTTCTATATTTGACTGAAACGACATAATAGGAGCTGTTTTTGTTGTTTACCACAATGCGAACCCCCGTGTTAACAAACTTTCAAGACTTCAAAACATTCAAGTTTATAACTGACCAACCTCTAAAAACAAATTTATAGTTGTCTTTGTAAAGAAATATGCAGCTTTGGAGCCACTGCTGTGACGCTGTACAAACGCTTCCAGTGTGAATACTCTCGCGCATCTGTAGCTGCAGTGACGATGTAGTTACGCTCACGCTTGCAGTGTGAAACCGGCGTAACACTCAGGCTAGCTCAGCTGCTCTCCGATGGCTCTTTGAAATATTTAAAGTCCATGCAAACACACAGCAGATGTGAACAGGAATTGTGGATTAGAGATTGTCTCACAGGAGTTCCCTGGCAAGATGCCCCAAGTCCACTTACTTTGCTCGGTGTACAAAAAAAAAAAAACCTGACATACAAGATCAGTTCATTTAGCTTTCAGAATAACTTTTATTTTCTGTAGGAGGCATGAAGCCTGACTTTATCTTACTGTATCTGTTCTCCCAAGAGCAGCTCACTGAGTTTTGAGATGCAGCATAAGCAATACAGTTGCATTCCCAGTGGATAGAAGCATACATGGATGGATTCATGGGTAGATCCAGGGATGGACGCATGGACAAACATACGGATTCATGATGGATAGATGGCTAGCTCCACTTGTTTTGCTACAAGGAGCAAGTGCTGCAAAATATAGGTCTCTTTATTTTGTACATTAGAGACTGTAGGAACTACTTCCATTATCACAATGACAAACAGAAACGTAAAGAACCAGACCTGAGGAATCAGCCCTTAAATGTACCAATACAAGCCACTGCCATTTGGAAGCACAATTTGGATTTTCTCACCATATACAAAGCATTGCAACTTTCATTTTAATACTACTATCATGTTTGCTATTATTTTAGTCTTCTATCCTTCTCTTTCCCTCAAAATATCTCAAAGGGTAGCCAGCCTCCGTCTGAATGTGGACATCTTACATGAGGGTTTCTGTTTCCAGCTGGATGGTCTTCATAGGAAGTCTGTCCACTATATTCTTACCAGCCGGTTCTTTGTATTTGAGGGTCAACTACAAGTGCCCTTCCCATATGGCTTTTTTATTCATGAAAGCTAAGCATTCTGGATATATCTTAACAGCATAATGTCTTGTTTTACTTCTGTCATTTGAGTATTTATTGTTAGATTCAATCAGAGTTTTTGATTAAAGTTGTATTTTTGGAGACAACCAACAGGTTTGTGGTGGTGTGTGTGTGTGTGTGTGTGTGGTGTTTCTTGTTTTAGAATTCTTTAGAATTGCTTTAGAATTCTAATTTGCTGTTTTAACTTAAATGAAGGACATTCATTCCTACAGCCACCCTATTAAGTATTAAAGTTTCCCGTTCATTTTTCTATAATACTCATCTGTCATTTCCTCCAATGCTGTCTTTTATTTCCACAGGCTTTTTTTCTGACCGCAATAGCTCAAAACTGCTAAATGTTGCTGAGAGTCACTCGTGTGATTAAATGTCACCTCTAGACCCATTTCCTGAAGATTTCTATTGGGAGAACCTCTCAAAATCATCCAGCTGACAGGAGTCTCAGAGGAGATGAGTAAATCTCCAGAGAACGCATATTGAACCCTCTCCTTATGTATAGCTTCCTTTACTTATTCACTACCTCTTTAATAGAATGTTAAAACACCAAGTTCAGCAGCTGTGTGCTCTAAGAGAGCCCAAATTCGATAGATACACCTCAGAGGGACATTGCCTCCTGGAGGTTAATTAATCCACTTTTTCTGATGTTTGTACAGCTGAGATGTAATTACTCCCTTGATGCTTTTGTAAGAATACAGTAGAAAGATCTAGTGGAACAGAATGTCTTGAATAACATGACCTTATATATTTTGTTCCCTTTGGAAATGTTTTTTTAGGTCAAATAAAGAAGTTTTATTACTTATTCATTGTAACAGATTGATGAATATGACATGGATTTAAGCAAGCTATTTTACATGGGTATAGTCATTCAGGCAAAATATGAAAGGGTTCACAAACCTTTACTCAAGACTAGGCATTCCGCGGACTCTAATTAATAGAAAACATGAGACTGTAATATTCTGTGCAGAGAAAAATTGGAAGGGGGGACTGTATCCTTATCAATTCTGTTTTATGAAGACATAATGAGCTAATGAACATGGCGTAATAGTGTCTAGAAGCTAATTTTGGCTAGAGAAGCCATCGGTGTGAACATCTATAATTTTCACTGTTGTGAGGACCCCCATTTCCTTAGTCTCTCTCTTCCTTCACGTTTAATAAGTCATTTTCATTGAAATTAAATCCCTGTCTGCTCATACACTCAAATTTTCGTTTGGGGAAATTTCTAGGGACGCTAGCAGAAACTACTGCCTCGCTGGTATAATGAAACAACAGGCATTGCAGTGGGCTGAAATGAGGAGGAATATTTCTTCAGGCGTACCGGGATGTGGTGGCTGCTGGCGGCTGCTGTGACCCTGTCGGGAGAATTTAACCTTACAGGGAGGCTTTAACATGAACATGGATCTTTATAATGTTTTGAACCATGTCAGTGGCAAAATGTCACAGAGATGTTCATCATGACACAAAGCACTGTGCACAGGATCCTGAAAAAATTAAAATTCTGTGAAGATAAATATCATTCACAGATATAGCAAGAGTGTAACGGTTCAGTGTTTTTTGTGCTGAATGAGTTTTCTAATCTTTGAAAGCCAAGTTTACATTCCGAATGGTGCTGGAAAGATTTAATATAAATCTGGGGTCTCACAGGAATGAACTAAAGAACAAATAAATGCTTTCATGTTGGATTATCAGGCTGATATTGTAGTGTTGTTCAATGGAAACAGCACTTGGGTGTAATGTTCTTTGATAGTTTACACATAGATTCAACTTTTAACTGACTGCAATTATCTAAACCTTCACCTTTATGATGTATATAGTCCAAATTAGTTATTCTGTTGCTTCTTATATAGTTTCTTATTCAGTGTATGGAATACAATACACTACTGTTCAAAACACTACTGTTTGTGGTCTGTAAGATTTTCTTTCTTTCTTTCTTTCTTTCTTTCATATACAGTGGGGCAAAAAAGTATTTAGTCAGCCACCAATTGTGCAAGTTCTCCCACTTAAAAAGATGAGAGAGGCCTGTAATTTTCATCATAGGTATACCTCAACTATGAGATACAAAATGAGAAAAAAAATCCAGAAATCACATTGTAGGATTTTTTAAGAATTAATTGGTAAATTCTTCGGTAAAATAAGTATTTGGTCACCTACAAACAAGCTAGATTTTTGGCTCTCACAGACCTGTAACTTCTTTTTTTAAGAGGCTCCTCTGTCCTCCACTCGTGACCTGTATTATGGCATCCGTTTTGAACTCGTTATCAGTATAAAAGACTTCTGTCCACAACCTCAAACAGTCACACTCCAATCTCCACCATGGCCAAGACCAAAGAGCTGTCAAAGGACACCAGAAACAAAATTGTTGACCTGCACCAGGCTGGGAAGACTGATTCTGCAATAGGTAAGCAGCTTGGTGTGTAGAAATCAACTGTGGGAGCAATTATTGGAAAATTGAAGACATACAAGACCACTGATAATCTCCCTCGGTCTGGGGCTCCACACAAGATCTCACCCGTGGGGTCAAAATTATCACAAGAACTGTGAGCAAAAATCCAGAACCACACGGGGGGACCTAGTGAATTACCTGCAGAGAGCTGGGACCAAAGTAACAAAGGCAACCATCAGTAACACACTGCGCCGCCAGGGACTCAAATCCTTCAGTGCCAGACGTGTCCCCCTGCTTAAGCCATTACATGTCCAGGCCCGTCTGAAGTTTTGCTAGAGAGCATTTGGATGATCCAAAAGAGGATTGGGAGAATGTCATATGGTCAGATGAAACCAAAGATAACTTTTTGGTAAAATTCAACTTGTCGTGTTTGGAGGAGAAAGTTGCTGAGTTGCATCCAAAGAACACCAGACCTACTGTGAGCATGGGTGTGGAAACATCATGCTTTGGGGCTGTTTTTCTGCAAAGGGACCAGGATGACTGATCCGTGTAAATGAAAGAATGTATGGGGCCATGTATCGTGAGATTTTGCGTGAAAACCTCCTTCCATCAGCAAGGGCATTGAAGATGAAACGTGGCTGGGTCTTTCAGCATGACAATGATCCCAAACACACCGCCCGGGCAACGAAGGAGTGGCTTCGTAAGAAGCATTTCAAGGTCCTGGAGTGGCCTAGCCAGTCTCCAGATCTCAACCCTCTAGAAAATCTTTGGAGGGAGTTGAAAATCCGTGTTGCCCAGCGACAGCCCCAAAACATACTGCTGTAGAGGAGATCCTGCATGGAGGAATGGGCCAAAATACCAGCAGCAGAGTGTGAAAACCTTGTGAAGACTTACAGAAAACTTTGACCTCTGTCATTGCCAACAAAGGGTATATAAACAAAGTATTGAGATGAAATTTTGTTATTGACCAAATACTTATTTCCACCATAATTTGCAAAATAAATTCTTTAAAAATCCTACAATGTGATTTTCTGGATTTTTTTTTTCTCATTTTGTCTCTCATAGTTGAGGTATACCTATGATGAAAATTACAGGCCTCATCTTTTTAAGTGGGAGAACTTGAACAATTTGTGGCTGACTAAATACTTTTTTCCCCACTGCATATATATATATTAGATTTTCATTATTATTAATGTAATTCATTAGCTGACTCTTCAGCAGCCTTTCTGGTCTTCAGTGTCACATCCCTTCATGAATATCTAATTTGCAGATGTGAGTGCTTAAGAACAATTATTATTATTAGTATTAGATTGACTAATTATTTATATACTTGATCCATTGATACATTAAAGGATTCTTTGATGAACGTAAAAGATACTTGATGAAAAAAAATTACATTTTTAAATAACAAAAGTAACATTTTAATATTTGAAATATATTTTTTTGTATCATTAAAATTGTATTTACTGTCACTTTTGAATCAATTTGATCTTCCTTGCTGAATAAAATCATACATTTTGAGTGAAAAACAAAGTATGTTAAAATTAAAACATATAGTTCAGAAAATTTATGAAAATGATGAAACATTGACCAGAAACTGACAGGTTTCTGGGTCCCGTCTGCCACTGTTTAGTTAGTCGTTCTCTAGTAGTAAACAATCATGTTTTTATTTTGTTGTCATGTATATGTTTGTTAATAACCGAATGGAGATTTTGGCAAAGCTACCATTTAAAAATTTTAACAACTACAGTATTTATTCTTTTATTTGTTGTTCGCAAATAAATGCATTTCCTGGTGGCTTGCCAAAAATTTAAATGTAAACTTCTAATAGAGTGTCATATTGAGAGTAAAATTCTGTATTAAATATAATAATGTTTATTTTAAATCTGTAATTATTCATATTAAGGTAATTGAAAATTGCTGTTTACATGGCAACGTGTTGTTCATATAATTGTCTTAGTTGAACCAATAGTCAGATTATTGTTGCTATTGTTGTAAACACAGCTAATGAGGTGTAGTAAGACAAATGCTGTATTTTCAAGTGTTTGCAGTTTGCAAACACTGTATGCATGACCAGATTTCTTAATTGTGTCATTGTGTCATGACTCAGTCACTATCAGGCATATTTAAAGCCCTTGCAGCATTGTAATGGTTTCTGTGGCAATCGTTTCCATCCATCAGAGCAGATAACAACCTCCATAGCATGACAAGTCCCTCATTGCATAGCATGTCTCTCATTGAGTAGCACGACAAGTCTCTGCTTGATCTTTTGTTGCTTTGTGATGTTGTAGTAAATGAATAATAAATAAGTGGACTGACTTGCATTGCTAAAGGCCAAACGTGCCCTGTGATGTTATACTTATAATATAAAATTTTATAATACATAATTTTTATTTTTATTTTGGAAGGTCATATGAGCAATTCTGATATGTTAAGTGTATTGGATAAGGCATGAATGTGCCATATGTGAAAGAGGTTTCTTGAATAATGAATTGTTTTAAATAATAGAAACACACCCCTTGACTGTAGAGATGGCACTGCTAAAGTGAAACCTAGGTTTGTCATATGTGTCTACTCTCTCTTGCACTCCAACACTGATTCTTCTGTTATCTGGGACTGGGATGTATACACCAAACCAAATCAAACCTTTGATGAATGTAAAAGATACTTCATGAAAATTTAAAAAAAAATTATATTTGAAAAGACATGAGGGTGATTTTTTTCGGAATTTTCATTTTCAGCTGAACTATCCCTTTAAATATACAGATAAGAAACCCTCTCTTCATACGAATGCGAGAGCAATGAATATATAGTAGAAAGGTCCAGTGGGAAAGAGTATGGGTGAATAATATTTGCATAGTATTAGCCAATAATGTGTCAACTGTGGTCCTTTTTTTTGCTGTAATCAGGAACAGAACGCCGACATGAAGTGAGTAGGAAGCGAGATTTGGAAGAAGATAAACTCACAAGTGAGGCTGGAAATTCACTGAAGAAATGTGGACAGATGTGGTCTAAGCAAAACAGACAGACTGACACTGGCTGCATGGTAGCATAACAGTCAGACCGCACGTCAATGGCTGCATGCCTGATCTGAATGTAAAGTGATGCATCTCACCAGCACAGGCTATGAGCACTAAACAGCATTAAAAACTTAGGGCTGTTTATTGATTACAACATTTTATTACATTTGCATTCTGATAATTTCAGTTGTTAATGCATTCAGTTCCCTTTCAGTCGGTCACTCCGATTCGTATCGGTGACCGACGAATTGGGATCTCGCTTAGAGAGACCAATCCACTTCGAGTGTAAACTAAACGAGCCAATGCACATTGGCATGGGATGATTGCATCCAGCTGCCGCTGATCACAGCGCGAGCATAAAAAGGCAGCTGGTGCAATGCATACCAGCTTTTCGCTTCGGAGCCGAGCGACAACACCGTTCTGCTCCTGCCAAACTGCTTCGTGTGTGACGAGTCTAGCGTGCTCTCGGGAGCTTTTTGTGTTGGTGGACGGCGCTTCAGCGGTGGTCGTTCCTCTGTCGAGTGGGTTGAGCACTTCAGGCTGCACTACCCCCTGTCATGCTCCAAACGGCTGTTTCCCCTGTGTGTCTCGGCACGTAAGAGCATTTCCCTAAAAGAGCCAATTTCTCTAAAAGAGTACAATAAGTGGGTGCGTCTTTGTAAAGACGACGGATCGTCTTTTTAAGATGCTGTTTCACCCATGTGTTTCTGGTTCAGTCGGTAACTTGGCGCCAGTGATTGTCACGATCGCTCTCATGTGTTTGGGCATTAAACATGCTGAGGTGGCATTCGCGGATGAGTCATGTTCCCATTGCAGGAAAAGGGAGCCATCTCGAGCTGTGGCCAGGCTCCTTCCTTTCCCTCTGCCCAATCTAGTTTCGTCTGACAGCAGCCAGGCATGGACTAGTACTTCGGCGTAGCACGTGCAGATCTGAGTTCCAGTGGTGGCAAACCTCAGGGAACCAACCCCGGGGGCCCATTGTCTCCTCTAGCGCTTACAACAGGTGATCCGCCAAAGGAACGCTCTGGGGGCCTCTTCAAAGAGCGTGCTAGCGTATCCTTCGGTGCTCGACCGGGATGTCGATCACTGCATCGGCTTGGATCTCTCGTGAGAGGACGTTCGGCTGCGCTGCCAGCCCTCGGCGGGACCCTGTGGCAAGGGCCTGAATCGGATCAGAGATGTTGGCTATGGGTTTTCCTGGGGGGTTCGCCGAGAGGGGAGGGCTCGAGTGTAAACCTCCACTGAGTCCTGGCCCTCGAGTTTGGAAGATTGGTTTCTTTCTCGGGGTTGCTTGCGCTGGTTCTCACACCACCCCCTCAGTGCCTTTTTTTCCCGGAGGTGCATGAGGAGCTCACAGGTCATGGACGGCACCTTTTACTGCCGGAAACCAACCTGCTGGTTCCTCCTCCTCAACGGTGGTGCAGCTAGGGGGTATACAAGACTCCCCCCGGTGGAGCGGTCGGTTGCGAAGCAGTTGTGTCCAAATACCAACATCCACCAGGCAGGGTGACCGTTCCTCCCTCCCTCTGTAGGTACTCGTCTGGCCTGTCCGGCGATGCTTGTACAGCCTGTGGAGAAGCTGCCTCCGCGTTACATGCTATGGCGTTACTGCAGGTTCATCAGGCCAAGGCACTGAGGACCTCACCGAGGGGGTCCATGATCCCTAAGTTCTGAAAGAGCCCCGAACCTCTACTTGACCTCGTGCTCCGACGCGAAGGTCACCGCGATTCTCTGGGTCGAGCGATGTCCCACTTGTGGTCCAAGCGCCATCTCCTGGCTGTGTTGTTGATATGAAGGACCTTGGCATCCACCAAGTTTCTGTGGCAATACAATGTTAGGACAGTGAAGGCGGCTGATGCTCCTGTCTTGCATGCGGAGATCGCAGTCCTACTTGCGAAAGGATGCGATAGAGCCGGTACCTTCAGCCGATATGAATACAGAGTTTTACAACCCTTATTTCATTGTAGCCAAGAAAGGCGGTGGGTTATGACCAATCTTGGATCTGCGTGTCTTGAACCGGGCCCTTCGCTGGTTACCATTCAAGATGTTGACGCAGAAACACATCATCGGGTGCATCCGTCCCCGAGATTAGTTTGCAGCGATCGACCGAAGATGCGTACCTTTCATGTGTTGATCCTTTCCGGTATCGCAGGACCATTTCTTCGGGTCACGTTCGAAGGACGAGCAATCAGTACGAGGTCTTTCCCCTCGGGCTGTCCTGTTGCCCTGCTCACTTAATTTGCGGAGGCGCCCTTGTTCTCACTGAGAGAACAGGGTGTTCGCATTCCCAACTACCTCGACATCTGGCTAATACTAGCTCAGTCTCAGCATCAGTTGTGACGCAGAGGATCTCTTTTCTCGGTATGGAGTTGGATATTTATATATACGTGGTGGAAAAGGCTTTTTGCCCCCTTCCGTTTTTTTTATTTTTTGCATATTTGTCACACTTAAAAGATTCGGATCATCAAACAAATTTTAATATTACACAAAGAATGCAAGTAAATACAAAATGCATTTTTTAAATGATGATTTCTTTTATTAAGGGAAAAAGCTGTCCAAACCTACGTGGCTCTACGTGAAAAATTAATTGCCCCCTCCTGTTAAATCATGAAAGAACTGTGATTTACCACATTATTTTAGAAAGCTGAGTTAAATTTCACTAGCCACACCCAGGCCTGATTACTGCCACACCTGTTCGAAATCAAGAAATATCTTAAATAGGACCTGTCTGACAAAGTAAAGCATGATTAGAGAGCAACACATCATGCCGTGATCTTAAGAAATTCAAGAACAGATGAGAATCAAAACAGTTGACATGTATCAGTCTGGAAAGGATTATACAGCCATTTCTAAGGCTTTGGGACTCCAGCGAACCATGGTCAGAGCCATTATCCACAAATTGAGAAAACGTGGAACAATGGTGAACCTTCCCAGGAGTGGCCGGCCTACCAAAATTACTCCATGAGCACAACGACGACTCCTCCAAGAGGTCATAAAAGAACCCAGAACAACATCTAAAGAACTGCAGGCCTCACTTGCCTCAATTAAGGTCAGTGTTCATGATTCAACAATAAGAAAGATACTGGGCAAAAACGGCATCCATGGGAGAGTTCCAAGGCAAAAGCCACTGCTGACCAAAAAGAACACAAAGGCTCGTCTCTCATTTGCCAAAAAATATCTTGATTATCCCCAAGACTTTTGGGCAAATATTCTGTGGACTGATGAGACAAAAGTTGAAATTTTTGGAAGTTTGTGTGTCCCGTTACATCTGGTGTAAAAACCAACACAGCATTTCATAAAAATAACATCATACCAACAGTCAAACATGGTGGTGGTAGTGTGATGATCTGGGGCTGCTTTGCAGCTTCAGGACCTGGACGATTTGCCATAATTGACGGAACCATGAATTCTGCACTCTATGAGAAAATCCTGAAGGAGAATGTCCGGCCATCAGTTTGTGACCTCAAGCTCAAGCGCACTTGGGTTATGTAGCAGGACAATGATCCCAAACACACCACCAAGTCCACCTCTGAATGGCTCAAGAAAAACTAAATTAAGGTTTTGGAGTGGCCAAATCAAAGTCCGGACTTAAATCCGATTGAGATGCTTAAACAGTCCATTCATGCTCGAAAACCTCCAATGTGGCTGAATTAAAACAATTCTGCAAAGAAGAGTGGGCCAAAATTCCTCCACAGCGATGTGAAAGACTCATTGCCAGTTATCGCAAACACTTGATTGCAGATGTTGCTGCAAAGCGTGGCACAACGTTTGGTGATCTGAATCTTTTAAGTGTGACAAATATGCAAAAAATCTTGCGCAAACAGTGAACTTGATCTGCCTGCTATGGCATTTTCTCTGCTGTGTCCATCTTAAGCATCTCTGGCTTCTGTTAGCTTCCTGTTTGCAGATTATAATATTTCCACATTAATTACATTTTGTGAAATTATTGCAATGCAGTTTGTGTGCAATAGAATAGAGATCGGCCAAAATAAAAATGAAAAAAATATATTTTTTTCCGATTTATGGCTAGTCGATCAGGGAGAGGCAATAATGCAAATGCATTTCCAGAACCCAAAACTTTCCCAAGCAGGCAGTTCTTCGAGCCCTTGCATGCCATCTCGCCATTCTTGTTTTTGGGTTGGACGGTGGTGCATTACTGTGCACGCCCCCTTCTGGATTGATCACCTGTGGCTGACTGTATTCATCATCTGACTGCATAAACCGAACCGTGACGTCCGTACCGTGAAGGTTCGGGACGAATACATGTACCGTTACACCCCTATTTGCTAGGGTTTTTTCTTAGTGAAAGAAACATTTATTGTATGCTACAGTTCTGATCATGTGTCAGTCAGTTCTGAAACTTCTGATCATTTTTTAGAACAAACCTAAACCTTTATATTGTTAAAAATGTAATAAAAGGCATAAACGACATTAAATATTCCATTAATCACATCTATTACCACTACTGCTTTAGTAAAAATTCAGGTACTGTCCCTTTCATTCTTCTTTTGTCCTCAGAATCGGAGTGATTTTAGTATGTTTGAGCCGTTTGTTTTTCAGTGGATCACCTGAGAATGTGTTGACTGCAGTGAGAGGAGAGACACTTGTCCGTCTCCTTGTCTGTCTCCTGTGTCTCAGGGTTCACGGGGGCTGTGCGAACACCATCGGGGTATAAGTGCACTTGACAGGGATGTAAACACCCCTCAGATGAGAGCCCAAAAGAGCAGGCGGTAGAAAGGGAGGGCAGTCAGATGAAAACAACAGCAGCAAGAGCGGCATACGTTGCCAGTTAAGGTTGGTTTCTCTGTGGGGAGAGAGCCCTGGATATCAAAGGTGCTTTAAAGGGAATGAGACTTCTGGATATGCGAAGGGTGCTACTTTTTGAAGTCGCCTTATATAAGTTTCATCCTGCTTCTGTACGGATGATTGCATAGTTGATACAATGGATGACTGTGTGCATATGTCTCCTGACAATGAGGCCTGGAACTGCTGAGAAGTGAGCTCCTGTAGTGCGCTGACAAGTCTGTTTTTACTGAAAATGAGCCACGCCGGGGAGTTTGACAGAGTGTAATGATGTTTGATGTCTGCTGTAATGTGTACGCATACTTGCTGTAGCATTCATCTGCTATGACTGTTGTTTAGCTTCTGATTTAAAAGGCATGCATATATAAAAGATTTAAAAAGCACACTGTACATATGTTTTTTTTGACTGTTCATGCTGACAATATTAATGTTAGAATCTGAGGAAATCGATGGAGGCACTGATCAATTTTCTTTTAAAATGCAAATTCAATAAATGGTTCATTAATTTTCTTAAATCTTTGGAAATTAAATGGGTGGTTTACCCCAAAAATTTTAATTTGTCATTATTTACTCACCCCTCATGTTGGTACAAAACTATGACTTTCTTCCTTCCTTTTGTGGAACATAAGATATTTTGAGACATATGCGTTTTTTTTAGATGACAAATCCATTTAAATAGTTCTCTGTAAATATTGCTAATTTCATAACCCCATTTATTGAAACTAGCCTAAAACCGCACATTCCAGACTTTCACAACATATGATATTTTCTTACATTTGATTAACATGGCTTCAGGGATAAATACTGTAAATAAATAAATAAATAAATATTTTTTTATTGTAACAATTGCAGCATTTTTTTCTTGATTTTTTATCTCACAGTGTGACTTTGTCTTGCAGTTGCAAACTTATTTCCCGTAAATTTGACTTTGTACTGTATTTCTTATGTTTTCTTATTTATTTATTCGTTCATTTGTTAATTTACTTTGTACTTGCTCTGATGTGGAAACGTGCTTCTGTAGATCAGTGCTTCTGTAGATTCTGTAGATAAACTTTTATTTATTTATTTTATTTATATGTTTTACTCCCAGGTTTTTTGTATCCTAGATTTTCACAGTGCATCAATAAGATCGCCTTACTGGGGGATCCCAGTGTTAGGAAAGAGTGGATAAAGTATGTATTTTATATAAGATCTCTGACCCAACAGTTCCTCATTTAAGATCATAGAGGGCTTTAACATACTCTTAAAGGCACAGGCAACATGTCAACTAGTGGCAAAACTAATCGACTAGTCGTGTGAACCCTAGTAAATTTTCTCTCTCTGTCTGTGAATGCCAGAGTGCAGAACAGCAGGCTGTGATGATGTATCGAACCATTAATTCTATAAACTCTGATGTGGGGACTCTGTATCATTAAGAGCATTAGATCTGTTGAGCGGAATCATAACTGCACTGATCGCGGCCAGACAAAGAGACTGACCCATGCCTCTGTGAGAGACAGAGAGAGCAGATGAGCGTGATGTCATGCATTACTGGCAGAGATTGCAGCGCTCTGGCAATGTGCTGGCAGAGTGAGGAACTCCCCTGTTCTGGCCACTCTGCGTAATGGATCATTCCTGATGGGCTCTTAGGGTAATGCAAAATGGCAAGTGCTATCATTGGTCATTTCCACTGGGGTGAGAAGGGAGGGGAGACTCATCATTATCCGTTAACGCAGCTTGGAGTTATGAGCCGCTAATTTGAGCTCTTAATGTTCCCGTTCTGAGCCAGGGAAGTTGTGAGTTACAGTATGAGACAGGTGCCTTTCCAGGAGCTTTTAAAAGTAGATTTTTGCATACTATGAAATATACAGTGGGTACGGAAAGTATTCAGACCCCCTTAAATTTTTCACTCTTTGTTATATTTCAGCCATTTGCTAAAATCATTTAAGTTAATTTTTTTTCCTCATTAATGTACACCCATATTGACAGAAAAACACAGAATTGTTGACATTTTTGCAGATTTATTAAAAAAGAAAAACTGAAATATCAGATGGTCCTAAGTATTCAGACCCTTTGTATTTAGTAGAAGCACCCTTTTGATCTAATACAGCCATGAGTCTTTTTGGGAAAGATGCAACAAGTTTTTCACACCTGGATTTGGGGATCCTCTGCCATTACTCCTTGCAGATCCTCTCCAGTTCTGTCAGGTTGGATGGTAAACGTTGGTGGACAGCCATTTTTAGGTCTCTCCAGAGATGCTCAATTGGGTTTATGTCAGGGCTCTGGCTGGGCTATTCAAGAACAGTCACAGAGTTGTTGTGAAGTCACTCCTTCGTTAATTTAGCTGTGTGCTTAGGGTCATTGTCTTGTTGGAAGGTAAACCTTTGGCCCAGTCTGAGGTCCTGAGCACTCTGGAGAAGGTTTTTTCGTCCAGGATATCCCTGTACTTTGGCCGCATTCATCTTTCCCTCGATAGCAACCAGCCGTCCTGTCCCTGCAGCTGAAAAACACCATGCTTCACTGTTGTACTGTTGGACAGGTGATGAGCAGTGCCTGGTTTTCTCAATCATACCGCTTAGAATTAAGGCCAAAACTTTCTATCTTTGTCTCATCAGACCAGATAATCTTATTTCTCACCATCTTGGGGTCCTTCAGGTGTTTTTTTAGCAAACTCCATGCGGGTTTCCATGTGTCTTGCACTGAGGAGAGGCTTTCCGTCGGGCCACTCTGCCATAAAGTCCCGACTGGTGGAGGGCTGCAGTGATTTTTGACTTTCTACAACTTTCTCCCATCGCCCGACTGCATCTCTGGAGCTCAGCCAGTTATCTTTGGGTTCTTCTTTACCTCTCTCACAAGGCTCTTCTCCCCCGATAGCTCAGTCTGGCCAGACGGCCAGCTCTAGGAAGGGTTATGGTCATTCCAAACGTCTTCCATTTAAGGATTATGGAGGCACTGTGCTCTTAGGAACCTTAAGTGCAGCAGACAATTTTTTGTAACCTTGGCCAAATCTGTGCCTTGCCACAATTCTGTCTCTGAGCTCTTCAGGCAGTTCCTTTGACCTCATGTTTCTCATTTGCTCTGACATGCACTGTGTGAGCTGTAAGGTCTATATAGACAGGTGTGTGGCTTTCCTAATCAAGTCCAATCAGTATAATCAAACACAGCAGGACTCAAATGAAGGTGTAGAACCATCTCAAGGATGATCAGAAGAAATGGACAGCACCTGAGTTAAATATATGAGTGTCTGAATACTTAGGACCATGTGATATTTCATTTTTTCATTTTTTCTTTTTTAATAAATCTGAAAAATGTCAACAATTCTGTGTTTTTCTGTCAAAATGGGGTTCTGTGTGTACATTAATGAGGAAAAAAAATTAACTTAAATGATTTTAGCAAATGGCTGCAATATAACAAAGATTGAAAAATTTAAGAGGGTCTGAATACTTTCCATACCCACTGTACATATATATTGATATTTACTTATTTTTTAGTAATTTTCATAAAAGCACCTGCCTAAATGCACCTGTAATTTTTAGTAAGATTTCAAACCTTCTTTTGTGCAGCCCCTTATTTATTTATTTATTTGTTTGTTTGTTTATTTATTAAAGTTCCTTATACTCACCAAGGCTGCATTTATTTGATATCAAATACAGTAAAACAGTAATAATAATATCAGAATTCAAAATGATTTTTTTAAAGATATGTTTTAAATAAATACATTTTTGTCGTTTTAACAACATGACATCAGATATCCATTGCTAAAAAAAAAGTTATTTTTTACCTTTTGAATGTACTGTATATGAAGGACACAAATGGCATCCTTCTTCTAGATTCTAGAATGTTACTTGTAAAGAGTAAAGTTTGTAAAGAGTACAAAGGAGGCAATAAGGTGCAAGACTGTCAGCTCAAACTCTTTATTTTTCTCCTTCACACCAAACTAAAATTCCAAGCGTTGCTTCAGCACAGTTTACAGGTGTGCAAATAAAATATAACTCTACAGGGGAGTGTTAGAGGTGCCCAGGAGAGTTCTGAGCTCTTTTATCAGACAGTGATTTGCGTCAGGTTAAGGTGTTTCACGGGCCAATTGCTCAGGAGCGTCTAGTAAGCACTAACGTGTCTGGCCTGGGGTATGGTGTTTGGAGTACAAGCGTGCGTGTTTGTGTTTGAGGCAGAGAGACAGGACGTGCTGTGCGTTTCGTTGCCTTTGCTTTGCGTCGTGTGCCTCCCGAGGGTGTGCGGAACTCACGCGGTTACGGCAGCACTAGGAGAAGGGAGGAATTAATAAGTGATGTGGGCTTTGGGGAGGCCCGGCTCTGAGATGGTAGGGCTGAGAAATTGAGGCACAGAAGCGAGGCAGATGCTAGCGCCTCAGCCATCACCACGCTCTCAGGTGGGCCCTTGTGAAACTACACACTGTGAAAAGCAGATAAGTCTTCTTTTCTTCTCACGAACCCCTCCCGTCACACTCCCAAACGCTGTTGTTGTTGTTTCATATTCATTCTCATTTTCCCCACATGACTCTGTGTTGTCTACCTGTTTTTAAAGCTGTGTATGGCTTCCCGTCTCTCCGTTTCTCTTTATCTCTATATGAATCCATTCTCCCCAATGGTTTTACCTCTTTAGTCACATTGGACTCTGTGGTTCGGTTCTTTGCCTCCAACGTAGGGTTTTTGGTCCAGTCATGCAAAAACAAGCTGGGAAAATGGGATAATGAGTTGTGCAAAAACAAAACTTAAAGAAGACAGTTCACCCAAAACGTAAAAATTCTGTCTTCATGTATCCACCTTCATATCCTTGCCAAACTGTATGACTTTTATTTTGTGTTCAATAACAACATTCTTCAAAATAAAATTTTTGTTCCACAGAAGAAAGTAAATCATACAAGTTTGGAGCTAAATGAGGATGTCTGAGGATGAAGATTACAGCATATTTATTTGGGTGAACTATCCCTTTAAGTTCAAGCACACTGTCTGTATTTACATAAAACCTAAAAGTAAAATAGAGTTAAGTCTAGTTAAAAGTTATTGAGTCATGTTGTTTTGCTGTTTTTAACTAAATGAAAGATGAATGGTATTTAATCAATTAATTTAATAATTAATAAGAACCAATATAACAATATGGAAATAAACAGCAAAATTACTGTTCAAAAGTTTGGGGTCAGTGAGATTCATAATTTTATTTTTTATTTTTTATCCTTTCTCATAATTAGCTTTGAAAAGTCATGCTTTTGTAAAAAATAAATATTGGTCATGAAAGTATTTATTTTTTATTTATTTATTCAGGATTCTTTGAGGAATATTCACAAGAACTGCATTTCATTTTTATATTAATTTAAATTAAAATCTTTTGTAACATTATACATGTCTTTAATGTCACATTCAGTAAATTTACTGTGGCCTTGCTGAATTCTTGCTGGGTTTTTTTTGTTTTTTTTAAACGTAAAAATATGTAAAATGCTACTCTTTGAACGTGTGATGCAAACAAATCTTCAAACTTTTTATTTGAATTAATCTATTCAAAGCTCTGATTTAAAGCTTTGACTCAAGTAATTCAAATGAGCAGTTTGAACTGATTTAGTCATTTTTCTGTCACTAGCATCACCAAATTTCATTGAAATATTTTTGCTTTATTTTTATGCACGCTCATGCTTGCAGGACAGGGAGTGGTTGTGAAAACCTGTCTAATGACAGTTTTTACCTAATGGTGAAATAAAAAGTGCATTTACATCAAACATTGCTTATCGTCACAGATATGTCATGACTATTTGATATATAATCTGGTTTTAGCATCACACCCTGCATCAGACAAGCAAGAAGCAGTGCAATTGAATCACATTGTGTAGTGCCTTCATAAACTGCCTGTGACTAGTAATCTGTTCTTCCTCTCTATCTCTTCTCCTCAGCGCCATTAGAGCAGATAGGCTCTCATGCCGCAGATCAACCACAATCACAGACAAGCACTCATCTCTACTCAGGTCTTACAATAATTGCTGACCACAGGCAGCATAGGTAGCCATTACCCATGAGGCCATCTTAATGACCCTGGCAGTCCATGTCTGCCATTTTTGCAACATCATCCATACTATTTTTTCATCATAATCTATCTGTCATGTTTGGTCTGTATGTCTGGTTGTTTCTGCAGTTGCAGGCATTTTTATGTATTATGTATTCCATTTCAAGATGTGTTATTTATATACATTTTCACAGAAATTAAAGCATTTTCTGCTGTCCATTTTTTTTTTTTTTTTTTTCAAATGACAATTTTATGAAATTCAAAAAGTATGAAAATATTATTCAGTTGTCTCTATTTAGGTTAAATTCAGTGCTATAAAAATTAGCCTTAATGCAAAGATGTGTATTTTATTTTAAAATGTTGCAAATTTAATTTCCACCCCAAATGAGTGATTATAGTTGAGGTAGAAATGGCATTTGTTCGTGGTGGTTCTGGTGATACTGATAGTATGCAAATTATATAAACTAGTAATTTTGAAAAGTGTGATTTTTTTTTTAACATTCAAAAGAGCCCATAATTGAAGAAACACCCCACTGTGTCATATCAGCGAGTAAATGGTGAAGGAAAGAGAGAGAGAGAGAACAGTGTGGAATGTAAAACACCTCTGGATTAGTGCTGTCAATTGATTTTTTTGAAAAGAACTAATTAATCACACATTTTTCTGAAATTGCGATTAATCCCACCTAACATTTAAAGTTTTTAAATATACTTTATATTGCAATAATTTCACATTCAATCTTCGAATTAATGTAGAAACAACATAAAGACAGTACATTTTTTATATTTATTTGTAATATTTTATGACTGAAGGTATCACTGATACCAATACTACTGATGTCTCTATGGAAAAAGAAATAGTTTTTTCCCTAATATTTAACCATTGACTATAGCTATTCAACATTACAGTGTAATCGAGAGCTATCAATTTTAACATTTATTAGACTTAAAAAAAATCTAATTTAAGTTAACTTAAAACAATCTTAACATAAACCCATTATAATAAATGTCATATTTAGCTACCTGTGCCCTTCAGCAGAAATATACAGAAAGTGACTAAAGTTATCAAACATTAAATTCTAAATTAAAAATAGATGAATCCTAAAAGCCACAAAAGTTGATTTCTTCTTTTTTCACAGCACAGCAGCTGGGTTATTAGGTATTTTTAGGTGCCACTACTGGGAACATGACGCGTATCTGACATGCTTGTATTTTCCACCAACTCTTACCTTTTCTGACCCACTTCAGCTCGTTAAGTCTCTACTAAAGAGCAAATGAGTTGAATCGGGTGTGTTAGATGAGGAAGACAGTGCGGAGCTGCTTCAGGACAGTTTTAAAAACCACTGCATTTCAGAGACATGTTCTTAAATGCGACTCAACAAATACTTACATGCATGCACAGTTTTAAGGCTTTAATCGCCTTTTTTGGTAACTTCGTGACTTAACTGACGACATAACCATGACTTGCATGCTTGTTTCATTTGCGCTTTAAAGGGGTCATATGATGCTGCTAAAAATAACATTTATTTTGTGTATTTGGTGTAATGAAATGTTTTATGCGGTTTAAGGTTAAAAAAAAAACACTTTTCCACATACTGTACATTGTTTCTACTCTATGCCCTGCCTTTATGAAACGCGTCGATTTTTACAAATCTCATCAGTCTGAAAAGCGAGGTGTGCTCTGATAGGCCAGCAATCCAGTGCGTTTGAGTGGGGCCAAATAACCTCAAGCGCGAACGGAATGTTACGTCCCTCACATACTGTTGGCCTGTCCGCCGAGCACGAGACATAAAACATTAAACCCATTACACACGAGGCATGTTGTTGCATCCTTTTGGGGACATAATTACTGATTATAATGACTTATACTGTCTTTTTACGCAGTGCGTTGCATGGCTTGCCCCGCGTAACATAAAACTCTGTCCTCATTTGTGATCGGAGAAATGACAAACAACGTGTGCTACTCTACTGCCCAAAACTCGTGTTTAAATCATCAGTGGCAACGAAAAACACAACGTCCTAGCGTGAGGGGAAGCCCCGGCTTAGCGTTCGCTGAGGCCGGGATGGAGTGAGCTGAGGTGGGCTGGACTCCGCTTTGTCCACGGTTAAAGTTGATGTATTCCCTCAGCGACCAGCACAGATAAGCTCTAGGCTACGAGCTGATATCGTCCTCTTTTGGAAGGCCAACCGAAGTAGTTTCGCTTTCACAACGAAAAACACACAGCGTCTTCAGGACATGAATGCAGCATCAACAATACTACAGTGAGAATAAAAGTTACGCCTTCTTTCTTTGCGTGAACATTTGGGCGGTGTTATGCAAATCTTCCCAGATCATGACGTAGATATGTGGGGGCGTGTTAGAATGAGCCGTTTTAGGTAGGCGTGGTTAACTCTTAACTTTTATAAAGAATATCTCTTTGCTTTTGAGACTTTTGCAACTTTACAGATCTTGTTTATGCAGCAAGAGCTTGTAACACTCCAAAGAGAAAGGAAAAATTGAAATCGCATCATATGACCCCTTTAATATGAAATTATATACAGCGCGTGTGTGCAATTGAAGAGCACGTGCTACGAGCTCAGTATGACGGCTGACAGGACAGGAAAAATCATTTTTACTGAGCTATGGCCTGACAACATCTCATCTGACCGCAGTGCACTGTTGTTCTACTGAAGCTCCCTCGTCACCTTTATCTTTTCCATGCTCGTTTGACTAGTGCCTAGTGCTGAAGTTGGAACGCATATTTGAAAAGTCTCCCGCTTGATGTGGTTGTAAAGACATTCTGCGTGTAAATAAACGCAATTCTTGTCAAGAAAAAAAGTGACAGAAGCAGCAGTTGTGAGGGGTGGCCAACCCTAGCTCCACCTCTGTGTTAATTGCGTTAAATATTTTAAACGTGTTAAACTGAAAAAATTAATTGCATGTGTTAACACGCTAATTTTGAGCTAACACTACTCTGGATATTATTTTCATTTGTGCCGTATACCTGATTATTCTTAAACATGAAAAAATTTTATTTTTTCAGCTGACAACACAAGATGTTAATGCTCCTTTTATTAAAAATCCTGTCATCCAGTTTTCTTCAGGTTTCATTCTAAGATTAAACTGTTTGCCAAACATCTCACATCACAAGTGAGATCTCAGTTGCCTGACACTGAAAGCAACTGAAGAAGCACTTTATTTCCTCTGTCAATTACTGCCAGAAACAGCTGAATCTTTCCTTTTTTTGCGTGTGTGTGTAAATCACTCTCTTCCTCTCTCTCACACAGCTCCAGGTATCCACCACTGACCTGAGTGGCAAGTTGGTAGAGGGACCTGTAGACCTGGACGTGTCTGTTATTGACCAGAATGACAACCGACCCGTCTTCAAGGAGCCGCGCTACTCTGGGGAGGTTCAGGAGGGCTCCCCTACAGGTACTCTTCCCTGACCTAACAGTGCTCATGCTCTTGCGGTTGAAATGGATGTGTCTAGGGAACTGATTACTGGAAGAAGAAAGTCGAGCTCAGAGTTGGCTAAAGGTCTAAAAGTCTTTGATAATAGTGGTTGGAGAGAATATTATGGTTCAGTGTGACGGAACAAGCCTGTGGACGATAAGGACTGTAACTTTGGTTGTTTCTCATTAGTTGGGTTTGAATTTCCATTATTTTGCTGCATACTCATAATAATTATCCGCAGGGATAATTCTGCGTACTTGAATGATACTTCAAATTGTGTGACTTGTTGAAGAGAGGTGTTATGTTACTTTAATTGAGCTTGTGATTTTCACCTGGCAGACAGTAGAACTGGTGGAAAAAATCCCAGAGAATTTTTGAAGGAGGGACCCAGCAATATTGGTTCTCAACGAGGTTTAATTTGCAACGAAGATAAACATGGTTTGTGTTGACCACAATATTGCACAATTGAATTATTGGCATGAAACCACTGAAATATAGAAAACTAAATTATCTTTTTTCCTTTCTAGCTTACTGTATGTTAGTTGTTATTATTATTCTTATTATATTATTTTATGGTCAGTAATAGTGATAATAAGAAAAACAAAAATATTCAGCCTTTAGAATGATTCTGAAAGATTTATGTGACACTGACGGACTGCTGAAAAATTACCCCCCCCCCCTCAGCTTTAATTTATGTTGTGACCCTGGAGCACTAAAGCAGTGTTAAGTTGCTTGGGGTATATTTGTAGCAATAGCCAAAAGTACATTGTATGGGTCAAAATTATTAATATTTACTTTATGCCAAAATCATTAGGATATTAAGTAAAGATCCATGTTCCAGAAAATATTTTGTAAATTCCTACCGTAAATATATCAAAACTTATTTTGATTAGTAATATGCATTGCCTAAGACACCGTTTTGTTGGGGGGGGGGGGGGGCACCCTCATATTCCAGATTTTCAAATAGTTGTATCTCAGCCAAATATTTACCTATCCTAACAAACGTATGCACACACACACACAGACAAAACCCCACACACACACACACACACACCACACACACACGCACATATATATACTGTATATATATATTAAGAATACGAGAGTGGAGATTATAATAAAATTAATCTAGAAACTGTCCAGATCACCTTGGCAACACGTGACCTCATATAGAATAATGCTGCGAGTTTTGTACAGGCCAACATAACGCAATTCTCTTCAGATTTAGTTTTTTCTAAAAAAGAAAGTTTTTAAGATTTACTTGCTACACAAATAACGTATTTTACATCATGGCATCCAAAGCGTTTGCAGAGGGTTGCGCAGGATCTCTTTTGTTTCTTCTCAGCATAGCTATAAAGCAAAAATGACATGTTTTATTTAAAAAAAAATTGTAGTACACTTTCGAAGTCATCCCTAATGAGCAAACACATTATCTCCGAGCATGTGTTCACACCGCGCGCCACAAAGATATCTTTGCCGAGCTAATCGTGAGCATCCCTCACAAATGGCAGCAAGCGTTTATCTCGCCACCAGAGAATGCTACATTGTTTTCATGATGTGTCTGATAAATCAAAAAAGAATTGGACCATTTACAGACTGCATGACACTCTCTTCAGTCCCCTGCCCTCCAGAAATAAGAAATTCATTGAGACACAACCCCATCCTTAGAGACCTCAGTACTGCACTTCCATTTCTCAGACCTTCCATCATTTTTCCTGTGATTCTGCAGCAATTCCATCACATCACTTTGCTTCTTTCTTTTCTACTTACACTTTTTTTTTTTTTGGTTTTTGTGGCCTGTCACCATGGAAACCCCAAAACACAAGAAACATGGTTTCAGTGAGTTAAAAAGAAGGGATTTCGCCGACCTTCATCACCCACACTCTCACCAAAAATACACCCAACAAATGTGAACTCTAAATCAATGAGAATGGCGAGCATAATAGGACGGGAGAGATCATATCAAATCTTTTTCTCTGTGAAGAGTGGGCTGTGCTGCTTTCATTACAACATAAACAAACAGAAATCAGCCTCAGACATCAATGATAAGGATGGGATGAACCAATCCAGGATCAGCTGCACACAGTTCCTCACAGGTACACCAGAGTAGGTGGATACCATGTGCCTCTTTGCAGATACATTTAGCCAGTGAACGGTATTGTGTGGTCAGTCAGGAGTAAGTTAGGGTGGAAGGAGATGAGAGTCCCTAACAGTGGGAAACTTTCCACTGCTTCCAGAGTCGCTGTAACTAAGTTAAGCAAAGTGGGTTTATCTAATCGGCAAAAGAGGAAATGAAATTTGGCTGAAAGACTTAATTAAATTAAACTAAGACCTTCATGCACCCAGGGAGAAGATAAACACCCACAGGCCAAGCACTGTTCCATTGGCTTTAGTCAGAAAGTGTGTCTATATATAGGAAATCTATGTTTTATACTATAAAAAAAGAAGTATATTATAATAAATTATAAAATGCTAATATTTTTGTTAAATATTATATTTTAATCATAATTATTTTCATATTCCCTTCAATCCATTTATTTATTTTAGTTCATTTGTGTATATTACATCTGAAAAAACCGTTTTTAAATGTTTGTAGTGTTTTAAATGTTTAATATAGATATATATATATATATATTTATATATATATATAATATATATATAAGATAATATTATTGTTGTATGTGTGTGCAAATATGTAAATAGTATATATAATAAAACTATATAAACATGTATTTCTAAAAATACAATATACTATTTTTTTTTTTTCTCAAATCAGTTAAGAAAGTATAATCCCAAAATTGGAAAGAGAACAATACTTGAACTGAAGTCCGAGTGCTTACATTTTTATTATTATGATTATTATTATTATTATTCTTATTATTATTATTATTATTATATTATCATATTTATTAATTCATAGTTTTTTTCTTATATCTTTTAAAAAGTTTCACTGTCTTAGATACATACACTTTATTGCCATAAGGACTGAGTGCCTCTTTTAAGTTCATTTAAATTTAAATTTTTCCCTTTGGCCTTATTCTTTGCTAAATTTTCATTGGCATGTCTATCACCTTTTAAGATAACTTAATGGAGAAGATACATGATTTATGGAGAGTGGATCCATTTTGATGTCTATTGCCTCTCAATTATAACCATTTTCCTTGGAATAAATTTAAAATGGATCATTTAAAAAGCCTCACACCATTCACCAATAAAAGGGGTGCTTTCTATAGTTCCATTATCTTTCATATTAATCGAACAAGTTGCTTTTATCATTTTCATAGCGTTGTGTCCTGGCCAGTTGTTTAGAGGTGCAAAGTTCCTGTTCAGATTGCCATTGTCACTGTTCTACTCAAGCAGCATGTGTGCAGTGCATTGTGGGTGCAGGTGTGCGCAGCAGGGACTGTTTTTTTTTCCCCAGTGACTTCCTCTCTCCTTTTTAGGCTTGTGTATGTACGGATGCAGATGTGCACAGTGTGCTTCCTCCGCTATGTCAAACTGTCCTGAGCGCCTGGCAGAGGGAGGATGAATCTGTATTGCTTTTTAACGCCTCTTTTCAAAGGCCTCGTTAAGCACGAGACTATGTCAGTCTGTGTCCGGAGAGGAAATGAAAAATGGGAATTGAGGGCTTTTTAAAGAAGGCTACATTAATCAGCACTGGAACCAACAGTCATGGGCCTCCCACTCGGGTCTTGGGTTTAAGATATTCTGTCCCTACCCCCCGCCTGCTTTAATCAGCATGACCGCTGGCACAGGTTAGAAATTAAAGGGCTCAGCATGGTGCCTGATTAGTGAAACTTTCTGCAAGCTGCCTTTTCAACAAGTTGCAAGACATGTGCGTGTACATGAATGTGTACATGTGTTTACTGCTTACAGTGTTATAAAGTGCTAAGTCAAGTTGGGAGATGTGATGTGTGACCAAGTATGGTGTCCCATACTCGGAATTTGTGCTCTCCATCTATCCCATGCACACATACACCGTGGGCAGCCATTTTCTGGGGAGCAGTTGGGGGTTCGGTGCCTTGCTCAAGGGCACAATGATTTCTGAAGGATAATGTGGCACTGAAGACTAGAGAAATGGCTGCTGATAATTCAACTTTGCCATCACAGCAATAAATTACACTCTAAAAATGCTGGGTTAAATATAACCCAGTGCTGGGTTAAAAAGGGACAAACCCAGCTAGTGGGTTGTTTTGACCCAGCATTTTTTAGAGTGTACATTTTAAAAATATATTCAATTATAAAACAGTTATTGTAAATTGCAAAATATTTCATCATGTTACTATTTTAGTGTATTTTTACTCAAATAAATGAGCATAAAAGTCTTTCAAAAACATAAAAAAAAATGTTGAGCCCAAAAATATTTATTTTATTTTATTTTTCGATCACTGTCTTTTATATTTACTCCAGTCACTGTTACTGTTGTTACAGGTTACTTTGGTTGACACAAGAATAGTAAAGGGGCTTGCCTGTTTGTACAGACATTATTTGATCAATTTGGAGTCTCAGTTTGAGAGTCCCACCTGTTTGTAAATGTGTTTTTCAGTTCCAAACCCTCTATGTAATCAGAGCTAATAAAACCAGGTACATGCATTAGTAAATTGGGCCAATGTTGATGGTGGCAGTAATGAACATATGGTTTAAATGTATCATTCTTTCTCTCTTTCTCCGCAGGCTCCTCCTTCTTCACTCTTTTGCGTGTGTTGTGCGAAATGTTTATTTTGTTCTGAATTGGGAGGACAGTTGCTTATAGGGGGAAACACAGCAGCACTCTGACATTTCTGTATGTGGTGATAACTGAGCAAACAGCTAGACTCCTGGCAGGCCTTTATTCGCTCTCTTTGTTTCTTTCCTCTTCCTCTCTCTCTCTATTTCTAGAGGCTATTTTTCTTGGGGAAAAATATCTTCATTTCTCAGTTGCCTTTCCTCTTGTCTGCTAGTTGGTTTTTCTATTTGTGAAGTCTATAAAAGGCTTCCTGGGTTCTTCATTGCACCTGTGATTTTCAGCAGCTCAAAGGAGTGTTCCGGGTTCAATACAAGTTAAGCTGTATTCACAGCATAGCTGGCGTTGTGTTAATACGGAAAATAATTTCAACTCGTCTTTCTCCTTTATACATAGCACACATAAAAAAAAAGAAATAACAGTGTCCTTATCAGCTAACCTAGCAGGTAATATAGACACTCTAACAGAGAGAAGCATTGTGTGGTACCAGAAGAAATGAATGACATTTTAGCATTATCCTATGTAGAGCACAACTTATTATAACTACAGTAAATCTTTTAGCTTCTAAATATATGATATGAATATAAATCTAAAATAAAATCATTATAAAGAACAAATATGCAATAGGCTATATGAACACGATATATGAAATGTGACTAGATTTGTATCTATTGTGTGTGTGTGTGTATACAATCAAAACAAATTTCAATATTTTGCCACAGATACTGTCAATAGAACACAAATATAAGAATATGAGTTTTGAACTTTGAATTTAAAATTGTATTTACATAACCAAATAAAAAAATATTTTTGCAAGAAAATGTATTGTATTATTATTACAAAATATTTAATTGTGTAAAATTCTACTCTACGATAGTATTATTGCTGTAATATATTTATTGATTTTAATAAAAAATAGAAATAAATATATGACTATAATTTTTGACAATTATTACTATTACTACTGATATTTAATTTAATTTAATTAATTAGTTTTTATTTTATTTTATCCTTCAGTGTATGTTGGGCCTGACAGTCCACTTTATGGCTGAAACAACACCAGCGCTAGATATTCCTACAGTGTAATTTTGGCCTGAGACAGTCCACTTTATGGCTGGAACAACACCAGCGATAGATAGATAGATAGATAGATAGATAGATAGATAGATAGATAGATAGATAGATAGATTTAGCTACTGTAAGCAACTCAAAAGTAGATTTGTTAGAATACCATGATAAAACTAATTTTGTCAAAACCATAAATAAAATAAAAAGAAGTAAATAAAAAGAACTGGCGTGTGGGTTGTGCCATAGCTCAGGTGGTCTGTCAACACCACTGACCCATTCAGCACACTGTAATCAGTGATTTTCAGTTCTGTGGCAGAGGTTGGTGACTACCTGCTGCTCTGCCTGTATATCCTCACCTCCTGACAGGACCGTTCGCCATTGCAGCCATGTCGCAGCCTCCAGCCTGATGTGGCAGCTCTGAGAAAGTGTCATGGGGCCGGCGGAGCATTGGCCTCAGAAAATAAAAGGCTAAAAAAATCAATAGTTAATTGCCAGGACAGGCCCCCGAGGAGGGCCGGCTAGACCCCAGCTCCGATTGATCTTGGCTAGAAAATGATTGGGCTGAGGGTGACACTAATGCCGGCAGGTAATTTGTAGCATAATGGCATCATGTCTGTGCCATTAGGATTTCCTAGCGCCAATGTCTCCCTCACAGAGCTCTCACAGGATGACCCCTGCTCCCGAGCGGCTTTTCAATCCCACAAGGCCTCATTATCTGTCGATCAATCCCATGCTGACTGCCATATTATGGACTAATACTGAACTGTGCTCTGAATTGTTTGTGTTGGAGTTAAACTCCAGTACTAGACCAAGAAAGAAATGGATAGATCAGTTATTGAGCACTTTTTTGGCAATATTTATACAATACAATATTTAGCTCTGGTCCCTGAATTTGAAAAGTGAAGATATTTATAATAAAATTAAATTGTTTTTCGGTTTCACTCATACACATTCTTCCCAAATGACTTTCAGTCCATATAAGCTAGTTATTATATTTATTATATACATTTATCTCACAAGACATTATCACTTGTGTTACAAAAGAAAAGAAAAGACAAGAAATGCTGGGGGGGGTACGTTAGCATGAATACAAGTGGTGTTGCTTAATTGTCACCTGTTCATTCTGTGATTTTGGCCCAGCTGTGTCTATCACATGAGAGTTCCTTCCCGTCGGTTTTTCACAGATATACCCCATGAGGAATGACACAGGTGTTCAAGGCACCATCTGCATCCCACACAATCGCAGCTGGATTAGCTGTCACTCAGACTACGAAAGTCATTCAGAGTACAGAGTGCAAAAGCGCTATTGCATTGCCACTGCCCTATTTGTCTGTCTTTACATTAATCTAGTATTTTTAGTCTCGGAGTCATTTGAATTACCACTACCTTATTACTTTAAAATAATAATATTCTCATTTCTCTCTGCAAATTTGTCTTTTTTTGTTGCTGTAACACCACAGACCACAGTAAGCAATTATGTCATCAGTATTTAATTACGGTTATGTAAAAAGATAAATGTTAAGCTTCAGTTTTAATGGATCTGGCATTATAAACTAAATATTTTGTGAATTTTCTGCCTCGTTTGCCACTGCAATTAAAAATGACCTAGCTGCTCCATGCTGGTTGTAAGTTGGTCACTGAGTGGTTGACATGGATCCAGCTAATGATGAGCTTGGACCAGCCATGAACCAGATAGCATGTTTCAAATCACCACTACTAGCATAAGCTGGATTTTCCAGCAGAGTCCCCTTGAGTTTATGATTTGATACCCTCCAAACACTCCATCGTTTGAATATAGTTCATGAATTCAGTGTAAATCACATCAGCATACTTGAACTCAGTGTGCTAGCCTGCATCATTTCAAAGCTAAATTGCATCATTACGCACCATTCAAATTGATTTTTTCCCTTTATTCTCTCATTCACTCTTGCCTCTTTGCTTGTTTATAGTCCTGGGGGTTGTGATGCAAATGGCATGGGCGCTCTTGGAGTTTCTGGGCCCTGTGAAAGGACAGGAGGGAGCTGCCCCATACATGAGTGGCGGGTTGGCCGTGGGCTCCCTGTGGGGGTTCCGCTACACGAGCGCTTCTAATCTTTTAAAGAGCTTCTGCTCTTTCCTCTACCCACAATCCAGCAGCCCGATGCACGCCCGCACTTGATTATCTGTCCCTCACTCTTTATGTTACTTCTCCCAGTGAGGAATAGAAGCAGACAGAGCGTGCAAGACACAAGAAAACCAATCTCGGCCCATCTCCCTGTCTCGTTGTCCCTTGTCTTTGATGGCCGATGCTATTTTAAAGCCCGGGGACTCCCAGAGCTCCAGGCCTGGTTATCTTCCTTTCACTCTTCCGCTGGTACATTTCCAGAGGAGATAATTGTTTTAGAGGCGCTGGATTTTAAAGTGATTTGGAAAAAAAATTAAGGCGAACAGCAGGTTCCGAGAACATAGTGTTCGTAAATAGCATTGCTATTTTTTTCTTGCTTTTCTGGATGTTTTTGATCTAAAGCAGGGTGTAATCTTGTTATCAATGGCAGGGAAGTAATAAGGTAAAAGTAGCAGTTTGCTGCTGGTTAGAGTACAGGTGTAGTTTGTTCAGAGTAGGAGGGATTGACGTCCACTATAAGATAACTGGCTTCTAAGATGTTATGTAATGTTGGATGATCAATAACCAGTTCAAGTGGGGTTTAGAGCAGTGATTAACAACCAGGGGGCCCGGGGCCCCAATAAGTCTTAAAATTATTTAAACTCTGTTATAATAATGCAATCTTAATTAAAATGCCAAAAAAATAAAAAATAAATAAATAAAGTGTTCAACATGAAATATCTTTTTTTTTTTTTTTACAAAAACAGAAGTAGTACCGAAATTATATCAGTTTATTTCTAGACTGGAGGGCCTTGAAACAAACTAAATACTATAATTTTTCGGTAAAATTATTACGATTATTTATCAGTTTTATAGTACATGGCAGTCAACACATAATGCAGCACTTTCTTTGCAGTGTAAATATGGCTATAGTACATATAAATAAATGTTGATAAATAAATGAAAGAGAAAATCAGTTATGCTTCAGTATGCAAATATATGCAGGAAAAAAATCTGTATGCAAATATTATGACAACAATAACAATGATTTTGGATTTTGAATGGTAACATGTCAGTTGGAACTTTTCAAACTTTAATGTTGCATTTAAAAAGTGTAATAGTAAAGTGTAATATTAAAAATATCAAATTAAAGTTTATTAATGTTAAAAAATGTATTAAAGTTTACAGAAGCTAAAAATTTATAGATAAGATTTAAATTATGTACAAAACAAAGTTTGAATGAACTCTGTATGTTTGTTATCCCTGTTTTATTCTTTAAATCAACCAGTGAATCGCATGCAGATGATTGTGGGTGCTTGTGCAAGTGTAGATGGGTGAAAGTCTCAGGATTAAGGATCAAGTGTCTTTCTGAAGCGAGCTTAGCTTTCATTGACATACTGTCGTCTAAGAAGCAGAAGTAGTCACACTGTGTAATTTCAGATGCTAGTTACAAAACACAGCGGAGAGAACAGCTTTTGATGCATCTAATCCTCCAGTCCATGATCTCCACATCACGACCAAGTTCTCCACATCCTCGAGGTGCCTTCCCTCTTCCTGTCCATTACCACTCACTATTCAGTGTAATGGGCTATGTGAAGATAAGCTCTAAAGGAAAGACTGGAGTTTGTTTAGTGTCAGGTACCAGCTGCTTCCTAGTCTTTCTTATTTTAAAATATACCAGGCAGGCTTGTCTGGAAAAAAAAGGTGGACTTTAAAATCCCAAACAATTACTCTTTCTGTTCTCTGCCTAACTTTTTCTGTCTTGCTTTCTTTTTTATTATTTGTGTACCACTTTAACCACATATGTGCATAGCTGAGAGGATTGCTGCCTGAGTGCACATTTGCTTTAGGGCTTGAATGCTTTGATTGGATATTGATCTTAGATCCTGGTGGGTTTGGGGAGTGTGGCACCACCTGGGCTTGTGGGATAGTTGTGAGCACTTTTCTGTCCCTTCACCACCTCAGTTATCTTTCCCATTGCTGTAAAAAAAATATGGCATGTTACAACTGTAATTCAGAAAGATTTTTCAATGGCATGTAATAAGTCAGTCAGTCAGTCATCTATTCAAAATTTTTGGGGGGGCGGTGTGGGGGGTCTAGTAAATATATCAGCCTTAATTTAAAAAAATGTCCATTAAGGAAGCTTGAATAAAATGGTTAATAAAGAAAAGGGAAAAAAAGTCACTGCAAAAGTTTGAATACAGATCACTTGAGAACACGTATGACAAAAGTTCACAGACTGTGTCCTAAAAATTTGCCAGAAAAAATCAGTTAATTAATACATATTGTGAAAGATGAGAGGCACAAAAGTGTGGAGAAAACAAGTAGTTTTCGTGTTCTCTTTTAATTCTAAAACAAGGAGAGAGAAAAAGATGACAGTTGGAGAGATGGAGAGGCTGTACTGTTTTGCCTTATAAAAGTATTCAGTGAAAGCTCTCAGAAGTCTTTGTGACATCCTCAGATCAACTTTTTTTTTTGTCAACAAAATGGCATAAAATGTGTTTTTGAACAGTTTTTCAGCCTTTTCTGTGAACTCAAAATGTGCTGAAATTTACATTTACAACATGAAAAAAGGTTTAATATGAATTATTAATGTAATTGATTCCTGTAATGGCAAAGCTTAATTGTTAGGAGCATTACATTATTATCTTAAGTGTTACATAATCCTTAATAAATTATATATGTGTATATATATACAGTATATAAATCTTATTATATATATATATATAGATAATATTTTTTTTTTTTTTTTTTTTTGGAAATTGTGATATTTGTTTCAGGATTGTTTGATGAATGGAAAGATCAAAAGAACAGCATCTATTTAAAATCAAAATCTTTTGTAACATTATAAATACCTTCTTCCCCGTCTTACTGTCACTTTTGATCAGTTAAATGCATCCTTACTGAATAAAGTGTGTTTTTCGTTGGTGTTTTCAACAAAAAAATACTGTCACAAAACTTTGAATGCTAGTGTACATTGAAAAGTGTATCGGTTGGATGAACATCAATGATGTCCAGTGTTGTTTTGGACCTTATTGACTTTATAACTTCAGTATCAAAAACACTAAAAAACATACACAACAAATAGCGGTCTTTGGGTTACTGTGAAATTATTTATTTAAAAAAAATTCATAAAGGTTTGGAATGACATGAGGGCAGTCTTTGAGGGACTTGATCCCACCCGTGTTCAAGTATAATAACATGAAATACATTAATAGAGGAGGTATGTCTTGTAAACCCAGGTTTAAAGCTGAGAGGGGAAGTCCATAAACCATCTGGTAAAATCTCACAACATTCCCGCTCAGTAAAAGAGGTTTTATGGAGGCATACGTGCGTTGCATTAACAGAGGAAGGAATAAGGTCATCATGGCAGCCTTTTTTGAGTCGAGAAATGAAGGAAAGAAATCAATAGCAGAATGTCTTCGAGGTGAACAGAGTGGGTTTGACATTTATGAGGTGGCAGGTGTAGGGCTGCTGTATAAAATGAGGGAAAGGCATGAACAGACTGTGCACATACCGACCACCACACGGCGTAATCAATAGGCCTTACAGTCCCACCTGGGCAGCCTCAATCACTTAGATTTAGATGTCATAAGAAAGCCAAGTCTAAGTCTATTGTAAATTAAATATGCTTCATTGTCTTATTTTCATCCCGGCCTCCCAGCAGCTTTGACAGACATCGGAATAGATTTTCAAAAAGCGCTACGGAACTAATAAAGCAGGCAAAATAAAAAGTGGAAGACTGTCGTGGTTATATTTCCCTGAAGTTTTTCATCAAATGACTTGCTTTCCACCCTTTCATTTGTCAAGATGCATTCAGGTTTACTTGGTTCCCTACGGTACACACAAGCATGGTATTTTAGCTCCACAAGTGAAAAAGCTTCTTAATTACTTTGTAGGGCTTTTATAGTTTCATGCATCATAGTTTTGAGCATCAAAAGTGATTTCCAGACAGCACTCAGGAGATCTGGATGGCTTAGCTCATGCCACAAAGCAACTGGAAAAAAAGTCTGATGGAGTGGGAGGAGAAACAGCTACTGTATCAGCTCGACTGACAACAGAAAATGACTGGGTGAGCTTGTTATTCTCTCTAAGTAACTGGTTATCTAAGGATAGAAGATTGTCTGTTACTGTGCTGATGTCTTTGTAAATTCCAGTGATGATTCTGATGAGTTTGAAGGATGTACGTAACACTGTGTGATGTGTGCTAGGATTGACAAGACTTGAAAATAGCTTTACACAAAGAACGCTAACTATAAAATTATATATAAAGACAACTATGTTAGCAACCACACAAATGGACAATGTTCTGTTTTTATGAGTCTGTTGATTTAAATGCCCAAACTCTTTAAAGTTTCTGGATTCTGACTGGCTGTCAATGTTTTTTATCATTCACCAGTTGGAAAAAAAAAAATTCTGAAAGTGATGCCAAAGATATCGTTGCTCTGTGTCGTTATTGTTATAACTGTGGTGTGAACTTCCCTGTTCTCACAGAATTAAGGCATGTTTTCACTAAGAACGGTAACTATGAAGATACATACAATAATAATATTACCATCCACACCAAGAGACAATATTGTTTTGTTTATTATACTGTAGTTATGTCATCTGCCATTTTAAATGCTCAAACTCTTTAAAGAGTTTGGTGTGGACCTACCTTTTTCATAGAATTAAAAGCCGTTCACAACAATGAACGATAGCATTTTGTTTATTGTAAGCACACACTTCGGATATGACACCTTATTTGCTCGAATTCTTAAAAGTTGGGTGGATCTGATTGGCTGTAATCATTCTAAAAGTGATTCCAATAATATTGTCGGCCTGTGTCTTTGATGTTAAAGTTATGGCGTGTTATTGTTGTATAGTTGAAGTATTTACTGTGAACAGGTCTTTAATGAGATGAAGGAAATTTACAATATTACAATATAACCTCTGTTTTTCTTACTTTGTAATGTGTGCATAAATAAGTACAGGCATATAATGCTAGCCACAGGAAGTGGTTAAAAAATTAGCATAGCCTCGGGAAACGATAAAAACAGATGCTGCATTAATTGCATTAATGTTTTCTAGAGTGTAGAACAGTCCATGTAGATCACAGAAGTTAGCATGCTGATTTTCCCAGCTCTAGTTTAAAAACTTTTTCTTGGTTGGAAAAAAAAAAAGTCAATAAATGCAAAACTACTACATTATTTGCAATTTAGTTTGGCGTTGCTAGCTAAATTTTTTTTTTTTTTTTTTAATACAGTCAAAGCAGGTAAGTGCTGTGATGTGTCCTCCAGAGCTCTACTCAAGGGCTTTGTCAGCTCCTGGGCTTTTGAACTCTCAACCTGAACCATTTTTTTTTCTCCGGATTTGATAAAAGAAGTAGAATAATACATAGTCAAGTGTCAGCAACTTGAGAGGATTTCAGCTGAGTGCTGACTCAGCCTTGACTTCTGTGAACTTGTGAGCAAAGAATGTTTTAGAGATCAAGACTAAGGCAGTCCTCTGCAAACGTTGTGATGTAAGGAGTGAAATTATTTCCTTATGAAATTATCTCCTCATGAAACTAAGTGTTAGGAACTCACACAAAACAGATGCCATGCAACAAAACCATAAAAATGATCTGGAGAAGGGATCTCCAAAGAGAGCAAACAACACCTCTCTCCTTGCTCATTTACGACCCCCTTCTCCCCCTGCCCTCTCTGCCTCTCCCTCTTTTCCCCCAAAAGGTTTCACTCAAAGTTCATTAAGAATATGTATATACCACATATCATGTATCTTGTGAACCTGTTGTTTTTCCCCTTCATGTCAGGTATCATTCTAAAGGTCTCTGTGCGATTGGTAAATTGGTCTCAATTTCACAGTAGTCACTTATATTAGGCTAGTTAAGTTTTTCTTTAAAACGCATGATTGCTTTGCTGTGTGTTCTTTGAAATACTTAAGTAAAATGTTATAAATGCTATGCATTTTAGACCATGTGTCTTGTGTTAAATTAGGATAACTATTACATGTGTGACTATGTTAAATTTGTTTGTCTCCTACGTGGATCACTTGGCTATTTCCCATATAGCTACAGTATCTATGTACAGGAGCATGGTGGCCACGCGGCTACAGTGTGATTATGTAATTGGCATGATACAATTTTACCTGACTAATAATAAAATGTTATAGTTGATTTATTCTGAACTCTCCTGAAATCATTATGACTAGTAAACTGTGAGGAGGCTTTTGTTACCGCAAATCTACGGCCAGGATAGGTCAAACTGAAGGCTCATGAATGATAGGAGCAGTAGGCACGTCATTGGAGACCTTCTGATTTCTGTCTATCACTGGTGTTAGCAATTTGTACGGGAAAGGACTAAGTGAACTACACTTTTTGTCATAAGCAAGCAGTAGGCGGCAGAAAAAACAGGTATTAGTCTACCTACACCCTCTGACTAGCATCAGACTGGCGAGTTAGTGATCGTAAGATCCAGGTAAGGCCAACGTGAGACTTAAAAGAGACATTAGGTCCCCAGAGAACGGATTAACGAAGATATAGTGAGTCCGGAATTATCAGGTATTTAAATTATAACACAAGGAATGTTATGATCAGTTTTTAATTAGAAATATTGCTTCAATTTAATTATCACTTAAAATTGGAGTCCAAGGTTATTTTCGTAAACGAAAACTAAAACTAAGAGGAAAAGGACTGATGAAAAAACTATTTCGTAAACTGAAATAAAACTAAAACGAAACGAAACTAACAACAGTTATTGAAAAACTAACTGAAATAAAATAATTATCAAAAATAAATAATCATTTTCGTAATCATTACGTTTTCACCCCTTGGCGGAAAAATATATGAGCTGTGTGGCAGTTTAGGGAAACACCTGTAAATGGCGCATCGCGCACATGGGGTTATCTGACGGAGAGACGCAAAGCAGTTTAAAGCAGAGTCCTGCACGGGTCCTGTTTGGTAAACGCGCACCAGCAGTACTTAACAGAACACTCGACCCATTATCCAACAGCAGCACTAATTTAATTCTGTATCAGACCAGACCGTTTGACATAATAAAGACCTTGAGTCGTGACCCGAACCGCACCCGTATTAAATCAATTACATCAGGTAGGCAAAATTATTTATTTTCTCATGTAACACAAGCAATCAAACCAAAATTAGGCATTCTAAGTTGGTGCTTTGAAGAAAAACAGACAACTATGGTAATTAACAGAAAAAAAGATGAGAACGCGCATCCTTTCTGTAAACAATACAAAACTTTAGCCTAGCATCTTGTGATCACTCTGCCAGGCTTTCGGACAAATGTGCATAGGCTAATAGGGCTTATAATTCTTCATAAATGAAAAGAACATATTAAAATATGAGGCTTTACTGTTAAATGCGATTGTCGTTATTATTGAATTTCATTAGTCCCAGTTATGATTTATGCGCAGATGTTCACGGAAAAGTGAGCAAGACACGACAGTTACAATTCCCCATGATTATGGTTAAAGAAGAAAAAAGACATTTCTAACCTCATAACCAAATTAGGCTACATTAGTGTCATATTAAATATCTCAATCCACATCATTGATAGCCATTAAGCACAAATTGTGTAGATTTATTTAGTAAAAAGGGCTTAATTTTGGCGTGTATTTGTATACTTTTACAATTTAATCAATCTCAGCGTGCATTCATTTTGTGTCGCTAGACGTTTGCCTCACTAAAGCTAAATTATTCAATTCAATTCGAAGTTATGCATAGTAGATTTTTAGAATAAGTCTTTCTTTGGCCTGCTCTCTGGAGGTGATCTGTTAATTCTGCTAAACTTTCATTAAAACTGAAATTAAACTATATAAAAACTAAATAAAAATACGTTCAGAAAATAAAAACTAAACTAAAACTAACGGCAATATTAATGAAATAATATAAATAATATAAATAAAAAATAAACGGAATTTCATAGCAAATTTGAAAACGAAATTAAAATAAAACTAATTTAAAAATTCAAAACTATAATAACCTTGTTGGAGTCAGATTGAACACGGAGCTAGACTAAAATTTAAACTAAATCCTGATAAATTCAGAAGCGCAAGTAAAAGACAGAATATGCATTAAACCTTCAACCAGGCCGCTGGATTCCACTTTTTGGGCTGGCGGGTGGAATTCTGACATGATGGTTTTTCTGTCATAATTTTGGATGTTTGAGAATTTATACTAACATTTTAAAAGGAATATTTTACCCAAAAATTAAAATTCTGTCAGCCTTTTCTCACCACTATATTTTACAAACATTGTAGCCTTTTCTTGGTATGAAAAAAAGGCCACTTGCAGTTCCACAGAAGAACATTCTGGTTTGGAAAGACATGAGGGTACAGTATGGCAGAATTTTATTTATTTTGGTGAACTCTCCTTCAGCTACGTTTACATGCACAATTTTTGGACTGAATTCATTCCGATTGATGAATCAGAATGTAGTGTTTACATGAACGCTAAATAAAGTGATCGGGTTGATGTGCATGTTTATATGTCACAAGCTTCAAATCGGAACTTGTTTTTTCTTGACATGGCACAATGACACCAATATAGAGTTTCCCTTGTTTGCACATAAACCACTATCCTAACGGGGTTTCTTTATTTGTTTTTTTTTAACAGCATAGTTAATATGCTATTACTCTTGGGTATAATATACAGTGGGGCAAAAAGTATTTAGTCAGCCACCAATGTGCAAGTTCTCCCACTTAAAAGATGAGAGAGGCCTGTAATTTTAAACATAGGTATACCTCAACTATGAGAGACAAAATGAGGAAAAAAAAAATCCAGAAAATCACATTGTAGGATTTTTAAAGAATTAATTGTTAATTTCCTCGGTAAAATAAGTATTTGGTCATTTACAAACAAGCAAGATTTCTGGCTCTCACAGACTGTAACTTCTTCTTTAAGAGGCTCCTTTGTCCTCCACTGGTTACCTGTATTAATCGCATCTGTTTGAACTCGTTATCAGTATAAAAGACACCTGTCCACAACCTCAAACAGTCACACTCCAACTCCACCATGGCCAAGACCAAAGAGTTGTCAAAGGACACCAGAAACAAAATTGGAGGCCTGCACCAGGCTGGGAAGACTGAATCTGCAATAGGTAAGCCGCTTGGTGTGAAGAAATCAAATGTGGGAGCAATTATTAGAAAATGGAAGACATACAAGACCACTGAAATCTCCTACCCGATACTGGGGCTCACACAAGGCTCTCACACCGTGGGGTCAAAATGATCACAAGAACTGTGAGCAAAAAATCCCAGAACCACACGGGGGGACCTAGTTAATGACCTGCAGAGAGCTGGGACCAAGGTAACAAAGGCTATCATCAGTAACACACTGAGCCGCCAGGGACTCAAATCCTGCAGTGCCAGACTTGTCCCCCTGCTTAAGCCAGTACATGTCCAGGCCCGTCGGAAGTTTGCTAGAGAGCATTTGGATGAACCAGAAGAGGATTGGGAGAATGTCATATGTTCAGATGAAACCAAAATAGAACTTTTTGGTTAAAAACTCAACTTGTCGTGTTTGGAGGAGTAAGAATGCTGAGTTGCATCCAAAGAAACACCATACCTACTGTGAAGCATGGGGGTGGAAACAGCATGCTTTGGGGCTGTTTGTCTGCAAAGGGACCAGGACGACTGATCGTGTAAACGAAAGAATGAATGGGGCATGTATCGTGAGATTTTGAGTGAAAAACTCCTTCCATCAGCAAGGGCATTGAAGAATGAAACGTGGCTGGGTATTTCAGCATGACAATGATCCCAAACACACCGCCCGGGCATGAAGGAGTGGCTTCGTAAGAAGCATTTCAAGGGCCTGGAGTGGCCTAGCCAGTCTCCAGAACTCAACCCCATAGAAAATCTTTGGAGGGAGTAAATCCGTGTTGCCCAGCGACAGCCCCAAAACATTACTGATCTAGAGGAGATCTGCATGGAGGAATAGGCCAAAATACCATCAACAGTGTGTGAAGACTTACAGAAAAAGTTTGACCTCTGTCATTGCCAACAAAAGGGTATATAACAAAGTATTGAGATGAATTTTGGTTTGCACCAATATTATTTTCCACATTAATTTGCAAATAAATTCTTTAAAAACCTACAATGTGATTTTCTGGATTTCTTTTTCTCATTTTGTCTCTCATAGTTGGTATACCTATAATGAAAATTACAGGCCTCTCTCATCTTTAAGTGGGAGAACTTGCCCCAATGGTGGCTGACTAAATACCCCCTTTTTTTTCACAACCTGTACATATAAACCGCTGTGCTGTGCTGCTCATATTTATCATGCAGTAAAAATGCCCCTCCCTGCGCCCAAAACGGGTTGCTTGTGGATGAGAATCTAAAACAAGGACTGGTGGGAGGTTGTCTTGCTCCACTTCACAGTTGCCGAGTGAAAGGAGAGTTTTATAATGACAGGACAAGCATTTATACAACACTTTATTCAAAATTATTATTACCATTACGCTATTTCTGCGTCATTGCACATGCGCAGTTCTTTCAGTTTCGGGGTTCAATCCTATCGAGTGTTTACATGCACTCTCAATCATATTAAACAAGGAATAACCACACCCTTCAATCCGATCAAAATTTCATTCCGATCAAGCTCAATTGGATCGATTAAGGTGTTTACATTAATGCTTTTCAGTCAGATTCAGCCGTCAATCCCTTTACAAACTGATTATTTGGTTGCATGTAAACGTGGGAGTAGTAAATACTGTCGTCAGATGTCGTCAGCCAGTGAGAAGAAGACCATAATTTTTGGTTCTGACTATTCTCTTACATTAACCAAGATGCTTAGCAGCAGTCTATATGGTCTTGGTCACGCGACTTCTGAAAAAGCTAAGGACCCACCTTAGTGAGAATCACTTCAGCTTCCAGCTCCTCGAACAAGGGTCGAAAACAGGGCGATCACGAGCATGGTCTCAATTCACCCCCCTACAGACGTGCCCCTTCCGGTGATCCTTGGCTATTTTTCGTGTGTGAGGTTCCTTGTGATTAAAGCTCTGATCCTGCCATTCAGACTTGTGAGATGCGCAGACACAACAAAAAACATTTTTACCAAGCCTCCAAATGCCGTGTTAGCAAGAATACAAAGCTCTGCTCTACTTTTCTGTGCATTTTAGTCTTTCTGTTGATTGCATCAGTAGGGGAGCAATTGTTGCATGTTGTTCGAGAGAAAAGCAAAGAGGCAGCTAAAGTTTACTAGTCCTTTTTCAAATGAAATGATGACCAGTTTGTTCTTTTTCTGAGAGTGTTTTGAAAAATTGAAGACAGTTTGAATGAAAGTATTCTTCTGTTATCCTGCCGTTTATGGTGAGTGAAATTTTTTTGCGAAACAAAATGTGTTTTTCATTCATTATTCATTGTTGAATTCCTAATAATGCCATGAAGATGCTGTCTTTCAAATTTGGATAGCACACAATTTTAACTCTCCAAAAGAACATTTATTTTACAGATTCTTATGAGACTACTAATATGACATTGTCACATTAGACCTTGTTTCTATGGCATCTGTCGTCAAGGAGACCTGGCAAGCTCTTACTTTGATGTGTTCCTGGTTTGTACAGATGTCCAAGTTTGTGGCACAAACTGAGCTGTAATGTGTGGAAAGGCGAATTGGGGGCTTTGGATGGGAGGACGTCTATCGTGGGGGTTCAAGAGCTCTGCAATTAATAATGATCTTTCAAATTAAATCTGATGTCATTCTGTATCACTGATCCATGCACAACTACATCACCTTTGTGAAGAAAAGAAAAGGTCCTTAAAGGGCACAATATCCTCTCAACCCAATAAACAGCATCATCCATGTATGATTATACTAGAGTGGTACAACAGTTACGTGTTCCTCATAAACAATGTAGGGTGAATTAAGTAATTTGGGATAAATTTTGCCCTTGAAATGACTGGGGAAAAATGTCTCAATTATCCTGAATTGACCCTAAATATGCAGTGTTTGTCTTTCTTTTGTTCTTAAACAATGATAATGATTAATGAATGGATTGAGAATGATATTGTGTGTGGGGTGTGTGTATAGAAAGTATATCGATATATATATATATATATATAGTACTGTACAAAAGTTTAGGCCATTAGTGTTAAAAAAAAAAACATGTTTTAGGTCAATTATTCAGTTAGGAAATTCAGTAGAAAAATCAGTTGACATTTCGAAACTTCCTTTGCTATCATTTTATAATCCAGGGATGCTTTTTGTATGGGCAAAAGGAAGTTGACAGTAGACAGTGCTCACAAAGAGGGATCTGGAGCTCAACCATCATCAGTTCCGTCTGGATGACATGAAGAATAGAATCAGAAGAAAAAAAAACCTAGATAGAATTTAAATCCAGAAGGAAACTGTGGCAATGTCTCCAAGAGCTTGAAGAACTACCTTGAATACATAAATATATATATAATACTATAAGATCTATATATATATATATATATAAATATATATATATATATAGAGATATATATATATATATATACACACAACTTTTTATTGGTGACTATAGTGCCCTTTTAGTGCACTATATAACATTTGCACCTATATTGCTGTTTACGTGTGATCAGATCACCTGATAAGCAGGGCTTGATTTCAACAAAGAACCTCATCTTATGAAAAAGCATATAATATGGCGGGTTATATGGACCTTTAATGTAACATTTCTTTTTTACATTATAGGTTGAGATTAGTGTATTGGTTAAGTGATTGCAAAGCAGCGTTCATATACCCCAGGGGGTACTTATGAACAAGATTTAGAGTGTAGTAGTAAGCATTGTTCCTGCACGCTTCTCATAAAAAGTTGTTGGCAAAAGCCTGTGCATTTTCTAATAGGTGTTATTACATATTAGTTAAGTGTCTACAATATTTAAGTTCCTCCGTAAAAAGACACTCCATCTGGATATCATTTGTAAATACATTTGCTGCTATGTCTTTCATAGATAAAGTTAATCCACGATTGCCCCAGAACTGTTTGTGCATGACAAGCTAAGGTATCTTATTCAGAATCGTCCTGATGTTTGAAAACACTGATGTAAAGCATCATTATGGGTGGTTTTGTAAAGAGCCAAAGAGTAAAAAAGGTCTTTCTGGGTTTTAAAATGGTTATTCTATGGCATAACTCTGTAAAACACTTTTAAAATTTGTTGTAGAAGCAATGTGATGCTGTATTTTTGTGTGCATGTATGATATGGAGTTAAGGAGTGACTTCGATGTCTTCGTGTATATGTGTGATATGGAGTTAAAGAGTGAGTTTGAAGCATCGTAAAGACATTCATTAGAGATGAGCGCTAGGTTTCTGTCACTCAGTTTCTTACAAAGTTGTACAGTCTGCTTTTTGCCTCTCAGCTGGACTTCATGACATGCCGTAGGCTGTAAACTAAAGTGGAAGATAACTTTCATGTAAAACATAGTAGTTTCTCCTTTGAGAGCCACAATAAAGCCAATAGCGCAACAGGGATGGGGAGAAATGTGGAGATATAACTGTTTACTTCAGCCTTGTGATTCTTTTTATGTTGACGCCGGAGTCCATTTTGTATTCATCAAGTACACATCCTTAATGCATGTACAAACTGTCTGTCCTTGTATGTAGTGCAAGAGGAAATACAACAGTTTCTTGTTCTCCATGGGAACTCGACTAGAAAATAACATTTCATTTAAATTCAGCATTTGCATTGCTATCGGAGGAAACAGTCTACATCCTGCATCGTATTTGAGGGACGAAGCCGAGACCTTATGACAGTGGAAGCAATAAGATTTAAAGCTAAGCTTCAGAGGCAATAACTGCAAGACTACTTCATCTTAGACTCCCAAGGTCTCCTCTGAAAATACTCTAATCATACAAGACCAGCAGTTTAAAGGAATAGTTCACCTAAAAAAATGAAAATTCTTTAATCATTTACTCACCCATATAACTTTTTCTTTAGTGAACAACGCCAGATGGTTTAGGGCACTCTGTTTATTATGCAATAAACAAAAATGGCCGGAAAGCTCCTGACGGCCAAAACAACAATTAAAGTGGTCATATGATGTTGTTAAAAATAACATTATTTTGTGTATTTTTGTAATGAAATGTGTTTATGCGGTTTCAGGTTTAAAAAACACATTATTTTCCACATATTGTACATTATTGTTTCTCGTCTATGCCCTGCCTTTCTGAAACGCTTCGATTTTTAAAAAACGCATCATTCTGAAAAAGCTAGGTGTGCTCTGATTGGCCAACTATCCAATGCGTTGTGATTGGCCGAATACCTCAACGTGTGTCGGAAATGTTACGCCCCTCAACATACTGTTGATGCCGTGTCCCGGCCAGCGTTGAGACCAAACGCAATCAAAACCCACGCGTTAACCATCACTTGTCAAATTCTTTAATATAAAAAATTTACTTACAGGCTGTGAGTCAGAAGCCCAGACTGTCCTTGCAAAGTTGGAACTTCCCCCTTTGAGCACAGACCCATTGTATGCTACTCTGTAGGTTCAGGAAAGAGTTCTCCATAAAATGCGTCACACAGCGTCACACACGACGGGCTTGAGTAAGCGGAGGCCGGCGGCCTTGAGAATGGAGCGGCCGGCGGGCTTGCGGCAACCCCATGTGATGACCCCGGGCTGGACTCTGCTTCTTCCACGGTGAAAGCCGATCCAGTGATGCACAGCACGGAGTTGATGTATTTCCTCAGTGACCAGCACGGATCATTTCCAGGCATGACGAAGCGGATATCGTACTCTTTTGAAAGGCCAACCAAAGTAGTTTCGCTTTCACAACGAAACACACAGCATCTTCACGACATGGCGCCTGCGACAACAACAATACTACAGCGAGAATAAAAGTTATTTCTTTGCGTGAACATTTGGGCAGTGTTATGCAAATCTTCCCACACAGTGACGTAGACATGTGGGGGTGTGTTTAAACAAGCCATTTTAGGAGGGCATGGACAAGTCTTAACTTTTATAAAGAATATCTCTTTGGATTTGAGACTTTAGTCTTTGCAACTTTACAGATCTTCTTTAGAGCTTGTAACACTCCAAAGAGAAAAAAAAAATTAAATCGCATCATATGACCCCTTCAGGTGCTATTAATTTAGTCCATTCAAGTCTTATTGTATATTCCACGTTTATCAATCTGTGTGAGGGACAGACCTACACTACTTTTCTTTAGCAATGATGTGTTAAATTGTTCAAAAGTGATAGTAAGGACTTTACATTGTTGTAAAAAACATCTATTTAAAATAAATGCCGTTCCATTTCCTTTCCATTGATCAAAGTGTTCAATTAAGAGATTGCGTTAATAAGCGTTTTTGCATGTTGTTCGCCAAGTTTCCTGTTCGCTCTCCAAAATTAAACATACATTTCACTTCATCCCATGTTAATGAGTCCCCCTCCCCCCTTTTCTCATAAAAGAAATGTCTCCCATAATTTCTAGCTTGCAGGTAGAATGCAATCTTAAATATAAGTTGGACCTCACTAGTTGTGAGATGTGAGAATGTTACTGAATGCTGGGCGGATCTCTGAGGAACCATATTGGTTTCTCAATTACTGACCCGAGGCACTCGTTGCCTGGTGTGCACTTAGAGGATGCGATTGAGATAAACACAACACAGTTTCTGCTGCGTTCTGCTTTTGCCTGTGTAACACCCTTAATCAAATTCCTCCTCTCAATTTTTTTCCTTCCTTCCTTTTTTTTGCATATCTTATTTAGCACCACCTGCCTTAAAGTCTGTTCATCAATACCTTCCCTTTTCTATCTTTTCTTCCACAAGAGTCTTTTTATCTGTTTATCTGTTTCTTGATGTTTCCCTCCTTCCTCATTTTCTGTTTTCATCTCTTTCCCCATATCGTTGGTCTATTGATTGCTTTGAGTATTTTTTAACAAACACAAGCTAATGGGTTTTCGGTTTCATTTGCAGTCTTGTGAAATAGATGGACCATCCCTGATAATTAATAGTCATGTTTGGTGAAAGGACCCACTTCTTTTGAATTGATTCAGACCAGGGAAGAAAGGTTTTGTGTTTCTCTTATTGATGAAAATACATTGCATACAGCTCATGTTCAGTTAAATAAAAAGCCGTTTTAAATGCCAAAATGTTGCATAAGGTTGCCCCCAAGAAATCCATTCAGCTAAACTATTTTGTATCTCTTGCTTTAGATTTGAGTGGCATTTTCCAAAATGCAAATGTTTGGGACTTGAAATGTCAAATTCAGAGCTGTTTCTTTTGTTTTCGGCTGTCCTTTTGGCTGGCTGCCACCCATCAAAGCAGAAAATACTGCAGGGATGTCAGATCCATGCGAGTCGCCTTAATGATGTTTAGCTCGCTAGCAGATGTTGCGTTGAAAGGCCCGTCAGTTTTGCACCATCAGCTACTGTCTCTTCATATAGCTTGAGCTGAGTGGAGACACTGAACACATGCACATATGACACACGTCTTCATATCTCTGCTGCCACTCTACCTGGCCTTATCACATGACTGCATGGCTATTCATCTAATTTTTAACAGTTTTTAACTGGTAGGATTTTGTGTGTATGTGTGTGTATATATATTTTAACCCAGGCTCATTGCAAAAACGTGCCTCTACCTAATTTTTTGCAAAACCATACCAATACATAGAGTTGTACCTATACACTGCAGTTTCCAGTCAAAATTAACACTAGAGGCAGTAAAACACCAACTTTCATTCCTTTTCACGCAAATTATGATTATAGGGGCAGATTATCATTTCAATAAGACTTAGTTTTCCACGATTCCTCACACAATACTACGTTATGACCTCAAAACACTTTGACCACAGTGCATGATTTGTAAACTATACATTTTGATGTTTGCATCACATAAGCAGCTCCATATGCATGGCTTTTCTGATGTAGTAAACTTGCTCATGCGGAGTGCTCGGGGACGAGTCTCGTGAAACACAGTTCGTCAAAAGAGCTCAAAGCTGTATTAGAACAAGCTAAAATAGCATGGTTACTTCAGCAAATGCTTTTTTTGTCCACTTGTGCGTCTGCCTGTTATGTGTTGTTGGAGCCGGTGTAAAACGCCTGTGCTCAGGGTGCTATGAGGTAAAGTGAAAACTAATCGCATGGCTTTGGTGATGGAACCATTTCAAATTTTAGTATGAATCTTCCTCAACAAGGGAACATGTCACTTCAAAGCAGCTTGTTTCGTTAGTTTTTTTCGTGTGGAGATTGTGTGCTTTCGCCATTGAATTTTAATGCTTGACATGTCAGCAGACTAATACATGTTATGGGAAATCTTTGTACAGGTGGTGCAAAGTTGTCAGTGTTTTGATCTACGGGGAGAGATCTGTGGTGGACAAGCAAAGATTTCATTGCAGTTGAGGTCTGTTATAATTGTTTTGCCTCCAGAGTGATAAATAATCTTGTAGACAAAAAAAGCACAAGATTTTTGAAACATTAAAGAGTGCTTTTAGAATTTCAAAGTGATTTTTTTTTTCTATGAACTGATTGAAATCACTGTATAGACTTAAAACCGCAGTGGAAGACAAGCAGCGGTTTGTGATTTAATCTGTCTGCTGATACAGGCCAGAATGAATAATTCATCTTTGAGACTAAAGAAAGATTCTGCCACATCCCTTAGTAGATTAATGGACTTGTTGAAAAGCAAGAAGACTACTTAGTTTAGTACTTTTTTCATTAAGTGTATCATAGATCAAGAACAGATTGAATTAATTAAGAAAGAGTGTTTTTTTTTAACTCACACTACTGTCACAGTCATTGTTTCCACTTTGGATGACTTTGTTCTGTCTTGTTTTACATGCCTCTAGTGCAAGGATATTGGGTTTGAAAGCAATTCAATGTTGACAGGCCCAGTAATTCTCTGCGGTTCTGTCCTAAAGCGGTGAGGTTCTAAAAGTCTCTGACATGTAAATGACCATGGTCTCAAGAATCTATGAAGTGTTCTCATTCAGAAAGCAGATTTTTTTTAGTTTAGTTAAAGCTCGTTTTATCCAAAGACTCTGTCTTTAGACTTTCAACAGCCGTGATGTTGACGGAGATTATTATTTATTTTCCTTTGAGTTTCTTTGGACTCTGCGGGGAAAGACTTTGACTTTTAAGTTCACAAATGGAAACAGAGAGCAATTTTTGTTCTGTAAAAAAGGGGAAAAGAATATCTCCAGGCCCTTTTCGGCCAGGGGCATAGTAGATTCTGTGAAAGAATAATTTCAGCTGTGTCTTTGCATGCTGTGGTCTATTTGCTGTAGTCTCCGGTCTGTGTTCAATGAGTTCCCCACGTGTGCTTGTGTTAGCATGCATGCTGCTGTCGGTGTTAAGTGTAACCTCTCGGCTGATTGCGTGAGTGTTTGTCAGAAAGGTGTCATGCTGTCAGGTTGTAGAAGACAGTGTGAGACCATAAACAACTGATGAGTTGTCAGAGACCATCCACCATTACAGCTCCCGATGGAAGGGGTGGGTCAGTCGAAAGATGGAAGCAAGAAAATCATCCTTAAAGGGACAGTCCACCCAAAAACAACAGTTCTGTCATCATTTACACACTATCATGCTGTTTTACCTACATGTAACCTTTGTTCTGATGAACACACAACAGAAGGATTTTATAAGAATGTTGATAACCAGTTTCAACATTGACAAAATCCTTTGTATTTTTTTGTCCATACAATGGAATTCAAGGCACATTATAGTACCAACCTCCTTTCAATATCTTCTTTTATGTTCCACAGAAAAAAAGAAAACCATACAGGTTTGGAACGACATGAAGGAGTAATTAATGACATGACAGAAGTTTTTGGTGAATTAGCAAATAGTACATATATTTTGTCAGGTGACTATATTCAGAAAGTGTCCATCACATTCATCTGCCTGTGACCGAGAGATGATGTACATGAGAAATAATGTTTTTTTTTGTTTTTTTTCACTTTAAAGTAAATGGTCCACATGTCAGGTAATTATTATGATTGGTATTATCCAGTCTAAGTAAATGTACTTATCCAGGTCTAAAAACACAGGTCGAGCATGTGTAATTTATATAATAGTCAATTATTTTGCTAAAGTTTATCAGTCATATGTTTCATTGCTGTAATGGCTAATCTTTAAATCCAAAAAAACAAATATATATATATATACAGTCCGTGTCAGAATATTTGGCCCCCTGGGTAAATATGATCAAAGAAGGCTGTTAAAATTAATCTGCATTGTTAATCCTTTTGATCTTTTATTTTAAAAAATCACAAAAATCTAACCTTTCAATGGATAATAAGAATTTAAAATGGGGGGGAAATATCATTATGAAATAAATGTTTTTCTCTAATACACATTGGCCACATTTAAACGCACCCTTTTATTCAATACTTTTTGAAACCAAAATAGTATAGGAGTTTTCTCCTATAATGCCCGATGAGGTTAGAGAGCACCCGACAAGAGATCAGAGACAATTCCTTCATCCAGAATATCTCCAGACCCTTCAGATTCCCAGCTCCATGATGGTTCTTTTCAGTTCACCTCACTCATTTTCTATTGGGTTCAGGTCAGAGGACTGAAATGGCCATAGCAGAAGCTTGGTTTTGTGCTCAGTGACCCATTTTTGTGTTGTTTTTGAGGTTTGTGTTTGGATTATTGTACGGTTGGAAGATCCAAACATGGTCCATTATAAGGTTTCTAAGTCAGTAACTTATTGATTTTTTCATCTGTTGGTATTTGATAGAATCCATGATGCCTTGTGTCTAAACAAGATGTCCAGGACCTCCATCAGAAATATAGGCCCACAACATTAAAGATACAGCATTATATTTCATTGTACACATGGGGTACTTTTATCCCTGTGTTCACCAAACCCATCTTGAGTGTTTGCTGCTAAAAAGCTAATTTTTTAGTTTCATCTGACCATAGAAGCCAGTCCCATTTGAAGTTCCAGTCGTGTCTGATAACTGAATATGCTGGAGTTTGTTTTTGGATGAACTAGGATAATTTTTCTTGAAACCATCCCAAACAACTTGTGGTGGTGTAGGTGCTGTTTGACATTTTTTTTAAAGGATTTCTGACCCAGAGACTCAACTATTTCCTGCAATTCTCCAGCTGTGATCCTTGGAGAGCCTCCTCACCGTGCATTAGGACGATATAGGCACACGTCCTCTTCCAGGCAGATTTGTAATATTTTCTGTTGACTGGAAGTTGTTAATTATTGCCCTGATGGTGTAAATGGGAATTTCCCTTTTCTTAAAGCCACTTCACTAATTTGTGAAGCTCAGTTATCTTTTGCTGCACATCAGAAATATATTATTTGGTTTTTCTCCAAAGCCATGGCTGGATAATTTCATGTTCGTAATCACACTGGAGTGCTCAAAATTGTGAATATGAATGGGAATATACTTTAGAGATATTTTACTCATAATAATTTCTAAGGGTACCATTAATTGTGTCCAACGTGTATTTGAGATAAACATTTATTTCATAATGATATTTCAAAACCATTTTAAATTCTTATTATCCAATGTAAGGTTAGATTTTTGTGAATTTTTTTTATAAAAGATCAAAAGGATTAACAATGCAGATTCATTTTCAAAGCCTTCTTTGATCATATTTACCAAGGGTGCCAATATTTTTTTTCCATGACTGTAAATGGTATATATATATATCTATTTTTTTTTTTTTATAATCAATGCGTTTAATATTTCATACTTTATTCCATGATACTATTATGAAATTAAAAAAAACTCATTCCTTTTAAATATTCTCGATGTTACAAATGATTGTATTATAAAAATTAACAAATAATGGTAATTTGTGAACTAACATTTGGAAGGGCCTGGCTGGCTGTGCTTGCTTGCTTCATTCATTCACTCTCTCACTCACTCACAGTCACTCACTCACTCACTCACTCACTCACTCACTAATCTATTAATTCATTCATATGCTGTTATGTTATAGATGCTATCTTGTCATTTCAGTTCATTGCATTCATCTTGAAATGCAATTTAAAGTCTAGAGGACAGTTTCAGTAAAGCATGGCAACAGTATACTCCACTTTTCCTTGCCTATATTGAGTTGGATTGCATTAGGAAGTTTAGGTTTATATTAAGTCAGGCAAACATTAAACCTGAATGATAGAATCTGAGCTGATTGTTTGCATTGCAACAAGACTTGATGACTGAGCAAAATATAATTTTAGCCAAGCTTGATGTCTCCTTAAACATTAACTTCGCCCCGCTGAGAACTGCCGTTCTGCGTTACAGTTTGATGAGCACAGCCATAGTAAGACACACATTGTTTTAGCCGCAGCGATGTGCGTATTAAAATGTACATATGCTGTGCACTGCCAGGATCCAAACGGATTCCTGCTGCTTTATGGATACACTGTGAAACAGTTAGTTAATGCAGCAAGCCCCCACAGAGGTGTTAATTCGATTTTTTTCATCCGAACATGACTTTAAACATACTCTTGCACTCCTCCTCAGATATACAAGCATAGACAGAAACAAATTTGTTATCTAATTGAACACAATTTCATTTGATGATATTAATTCCAATCCATTTCTATTGCGTGTCCGCATACTTGTCCACCTCACTGGCCTTGTTTGCATTACCGGAACATGTTATGTAGGAGTACTTGATAGAAAATTAATACACAATGTGTTGCTAATAGGAAGGGGTGACATTCTGCAACCTAATCAGCTTCCACCATTGTTCCTGTGACTGATGTCCTTATCCTGAACTAGTAAGGCCAATCAGTAACAGTAAATGTTTTTTCAATAGTGTGAAATTCTGTACTATTTTCTCAAAATATGTATTATATTAGATATTATATTATATTATTTTATATTATTTGTCACTTGGTCATTGTTTCCTGTGTAAATACAATTACATCTGTGTCACATTAAAAGACACTTTAATAAATGTCACTACAGGTATTGGTTCCATTAAGTGTGCCAATTTCTGCTTTGCTTTTATTATTTATTTTCCAAGACAAACTTGCATTTGTTTCTATTCCGCTGCCGAATTTTGCTTTTTCATCCCTCGATCTGCTCGTCTCTTTCACACACCACACACACACACACACACACACACACCACACACACGCACGCTGTGTTAATAAGTGCTACCTCTTGCTCTCTTCTTTCATATCAGTAATGGAGAAGCTGGCGACAAGGATGAGATTAGAGAATGAGTTGTGGTTTGCTGTAGCACTTTCCACTGGACACACAGTTTTCTGTGTTTACTTGCTGTCTGCATTTTGGGATCTTATGTGAGGTACCAGAGCTCAGAGGCTAAAACATAAAAAAAAAAGTGTGGAAGTGGAAGTTTGGCATTTGATTTTAAGACATTTTTCTTAGTTTTGAGGGCAATTTTGGTACTGTGTTGGGTCGCCACTTTACATCCAATGTAAAATCACTGGTGTTTTATAACAAAAGGTCTCAGGGCATTATTATGCTGGATCTTGTTGAAATTAGTTTTATTATTTCATTTTAAGCCTCAACTTTTACCTCCTGAACCATTTCAGCTTTAGTCCTGAGAAACTAAGTTAGCTTTTTCTTGGTTATATCCGTCACAATGGATGGTTCGGATCTCACAAATAAAATGGTAGAAGTGATTTGTGAAAATAAGTATGGCTTGATGAGCACTTGTTTTATGCATTTACTCATTTACAATATCAAAACAATGAATGTGCAGGTAGTCCACTATTTGCCTTTTACTGGCGCCCTGACGTTCACCTTTTATGTAAATAATCCATAATGTTCTCAAAAAGTGGAGGTTATACACACTTTGGTTTACCTTTGGGATCTGACAAATGGTGCTTTAGAATGAATCAATTATAATTAAATGGCTGAGTGTTCTGTACTTATAGGAGCAGTTCATTGAAAATTCTCTCATTATTTCCTCAGTCATGTCGTTCCAAACCTGCATGCTGTATAACACAAAATGAGTCCATATGGCTTGTGTGATGTATAAGTCTTCTGAAACCATGCACTGGCTTTGTGTAAAGGTATACAGTCATGGCCAAAAATATCAGCACCCTTGGTAAATATGATCAAAGAAGGCTGTGAAAAATATCTGCATTGTTAATTATCCTTTTGATCTTTTATTTAAAAATTCACAAAAATCTAACCTTTCTTTGGATAATAAGAATTTAAAATGGGGGGGGAATATCATTATGAAATAAATGTTTTTTCTCTAATACATGTTGGCCACAGTTAATGGTACCCTTAGAAATTTTTATGAGTAAAATATCTGTGAATTATATTCCCATTCATATTCACAATTTTGAGCATTCCAGGGTGATTATGAACATGAAATTATCCAGCCATGGCTTCCTGTTTCACAGAAATATAAATAGGAGGGAAAACAAAGCCCAAATTCCCTTAATCATCCATCACAATGAGAAAAACCAAATATATTTCTGATGTGCAGCAAAAGAAAATTGATCTTCACAAATTAGTGAAGTGGCTTTAAAAAAAAAGCTAGAGCAGTGAAAATTCCCATTTCCACCATCAGGGCAATAATTAAGAATTTCCAATCAACAGAAAATGTTATGAATCTGCCTGGAAGAGAACATGTGTCTATATCGTCCTAATGCACGGTTAGGAGGAGAGTTTGAGTGGCTAAAGACTCTCCAAGGACCACAGCTAGAAAATTGCAGAAAATAGTTGTCTCGGGGTCAGAAAACCTTAAAAAAAATGTCAAACAGCACCTACATCACCACATGTTGTTTGGGAGGGTTTCAAGAAAAATTGTCCTAGCTCGTCCAAAAACAAACTCCAGCATATTCAGCTGTCAGACACGACTGGAACTTCAAACGGGACTGGCTTCTATGGTCAGATGTAACTAAAAATTAGCTTTTTAGCAGCAAACACTCAAGATGGGTTTGGTGAACACAGGGATAAAAAAGTATCCCATGTGTACAATTAAATATACTGCTGTATTTTGATGTTGTGGGCCTATATTTCTGCTGGAGGTCCTGGATATCTTGTTTAGACACATGGCATCATGGATTCTATCAAATACCAACAGATAAAAAAAATCAATAAGTGACTGACTCTGTTAGAAATCTTATAATGGGCCATGTTTGGATCTTCCAACCGTACAGTAATCCAAAAACAAACCTTAAAAACAACACAAAAATGGGTAACTGGGCACAAAACCAAGCTTCTGCTATGGCCATTCCAGTTCCCTGACCTGAACCCTATAGAAAATGAGTGTGATGAACTGAAGAGGAGAAGCACCATCATTGAGCTGGGAATCTGAAGGGTCTGGAGAGTTCCTGTAGGAATGGTCTCTGATCTCTTGTCAGTTGTTCTTTAACCTCATCAGGCATTATAGGAGAAAATGTAGAGCTGTTAAACTGGCAAATGGAGGTTTCAAAAAGTATTGAATAAAAGGGTGCCGTTAATTGTGGCCAATGTGTATTTGAGAAAAACATTTATTTCATAATGATATTTCCCCCCCATTTTAAATTCTTATTCTTCAATGAAAGGTTAGATTTTTGTGATTTTTTTTAAATAAAAGATCAAAATAATTAATGCAGATTTATTTTTACAGCCTTCTTTGATCATATTTACCAAGGTTGCCGATATTTTTGGCCATGACTGTATATATATAAATATGTACTGTATAAATATATATACTGTATTTAAAGTACTCAAAATTGTACTTAAGTGAAAGTATAGATATGAAGTGGAAAAATTCACTCAAGTAAAAGTAATAAATAAATAAAGGTACAACTTTAAATTGTACTTTAGTGTTAAAAAAGTTGAAGTAACCTAGCAAAAATGAAAACAGGAGAAGAGGTTCTTGCTTCATAATAGTGAATGATCTTCTCAATGCAAAGTAAAATAAATTGCATGAAATGTTTTGTCAGGCAGACATACAAAGGTTTGGTTAAAGGGGGAAAACAAAACAAAATGCAGTAACACTGGTCAAAAACATCTATCTATTGCATAACAACATTTAAAATGCAGCACATTGGAACGCAAAAAGTATAGCTCTTTAAGGGATCCTCCATCCTTTATACCCTGATACCATCCCATATGTATGTGACTTTCTTTCTTAAGATGTACACAAACAAAGATTTTATATGGCTGGCAGAAATAATGTCATACAGATTTGAATGACATGAAGTGAGTCAAAGCTTGGCGCATAAAATTTCATTTTGGGTGAACTGTTTCTTTAAGCACCTATATTGGCCGGAATATTCCTGTTCTTTCATTTGTTTCCATCTCCTTGCCAGAGAATGAAGTGTTAGCTGGGGGCTACTAGATGAACAATAAATGTGTAACCTGCAAAATATCTCTGTAAGTGAGTAAATAAATAAAGCTCTCCTTTCCTTATAGGAGCAGCATTTTACAATACAAGTGTGAATGTGAAGTTTTGAGTGTTTCTTCTTTATAAAGAATTGTTTTGCATATGGAACTACAGTTTGAGGGAATGAGTAAATTGCAGAATGCTCAGTGGTTCAGGGGTTTTCATAAAAATGGTGCTTGCTTGCCACAGTGTAATGAAACAACGGGAACGTCGAATAGCTGGACCATGCCTGCAGACTTTTAGAAAGACCGCCAAATTTTACTTGAGTGCCTTTAAGCGAGAATAGGCAAGCTGGGTCCTTCAGGGCAAGAATTGCCTCCCAAAATGAAGGGTAATAGCACTCTGTGCTTTTCTGTTGCTATGTAGCAGAGATGGACTAATAAAAGCCACACTATTTATAATTTTGTGCTTTTTGAAGTCTCACACCAATCTGTGCACCACAACGTTTCAAACGTGTCCTTGATAGAATAAATCTCCATCCATACCTGAACAAAAAAAGTAATTTGGTAGATTTTGGACAAAAGATTAGCCTCATTATTTGTACACTTTAAACTTAGCCGAAGTCTAAAGATAGCGCTGAGATCCCTTGTCCAGTAGCTTCATTGTCTCTTTTCCCTGTGGACCTCTCGCCCTTCCTCTCTCTCGCTCTCATCCCGGTATCTAGTCCGATCACTCGTCACACACACCTGCTCCATCATTATTTCATCCTGTCTCAATCTTTCCCCCGTTCTTTCTTATTATAAAGCCCATCACACAGTGCGCTGGCTTCCCCAGTGTGAATGAGATCCTGAAGTCATATTGATTTCCCTGGATGTATATAATAGAGGATGTGCCACGTGTGACACCGGCCTTGTATTAGCGCACTGTAGTCCTTACTTTCATTTTTTATTTCCTTTGTACAGTGCTGTATAACTCGAGAACAGAATATTCATATAAATATGAATTGTGCCTGCTGATGGTGTTGTTTATTTGCACACGCTCTTTGTATTGTTTTAGCACCTAAACCAATTATAAAACTGTTAAAAATGCAATTGTTCCTGCAAAATTAGCACTGAATGTGATTTGCTGTTCTCTGCTAGGTTGTCAGGGATCTGGCATATTATGATTGGATTGCTCCACCACTGCGATTTACACACCTCAATATGTACTTAAAAAAGCCAAAAGTTTGCTATGAATAACCTTAAATACAATTACATTCCTACATACTTCTTTTTTTTTGTTTGTTCCATACACTACACAAATTCCATTTATTCAAAAAAACAAAAACAAAAAAACGATTCAACAATGATTTTCATTTTTGATGGAACTGGAAAATAAACACAATTACATTGAAAGAACGTTTTTGTGCTGAAATAAATTCAGTAATGTGGTTTCCATCCAAATTAGGAGATTTTGGAATCCAAAATGATGGATAAACGTTTTATTTTGTGAAAAGACATGCACATGCACAATAAATAAATATTTCTAGCTGTACATTAAATAGAGAAGAAAATGTTGTATGGAAATTTTGCTTTATTCACAAATGTTTTCATTATATTCTAATTTGTCCACATAAATTCATGATTTGGATTAAACAATTGTAACTTTTTAAAAGCCCTATTTTAACATATTAAGGGCCTGGTTAAACTGGATTGTATGTACTTATGAGATTACTTGAGATGTCGTTTTTTCAACTGAAATAACACTAAAGTGACACTGTTTAGTGAGTTCATCTGAGATCGTTTGAGAGGGAACAAGAGAAACATATTGAGATTGAAGGGAAAATGGTCTGATTTCTGTGCATTTTGGCCTGAACTGTCATTATCAGGATATAAATATGCCCTTTTAATGGCGTGACACACTTCGAGTTATGTAAAACCTCTCCTCTACAAAAGCTGAAGGGCCCACCTTTTTATCTAGCGCTTGATTTTAAGCAGCTGGGGCGATGTCGAAGTGGAAGGCTCCCTGTGGAGGAGCCCACGGTTTTGGATGGTACACCACTGCCTTCAGATCTAGAGTGGGGCTCTGTGATTGGCACCCACCGAGCTTCAGCTGTTGTCAGAAGGCAGAGATGCCCACTAAAATGCCTTGATCTTCCAAGCAACACATTCTTCTGCTATATCAGAGAGCAACAGAATGAGAAAGGTTAAAATGATTAAATATTAGTATTATTTAAAAATAAAACATAAAAATAAGCACATACAACTGTTTCAATCTTGATTTAATAAATCTGCATATTATAATGATTTCTGAAAGATATTGGCACTGAAGACTGGAGTAATGGCTGTCTTAAATTCAGTTTTGCGTAAAACCAAGTTCACACTCACATGACGTTAAATGTCGGCAGATCGCGGTGTTGTTCAGACTACATGACTTGCTGTCTGTCTTGAAGCCGTTGTGGTGTTCACACTACGTGACACTACGTCAATGATCCACAACAGGGGGTCACACACTACACGAGCTGACAACTCTGTCACCCAACGACTCTATCCAGTCACCAAACCACGTTTTGTCACGAAAACACAAAAGCCATGTTGCTGCCGCTGTTTATCTTCCGCTGACCTCAGTCTCGAGTTGGCCGACCGGTCCAGATATTTAACATGCTAGATATTTGATT